>LOEQ01000975.1:215265-229215 GCA_001685075.1 Bramus lutescens | reverse complement strand
TTAATTAACCAATGAAAGCAACAGATAGATAGAAGACCCTCCTACATCACACTGTGTCTCAGACATGGTATTTATGCTTGCCATTCGTCCTTCTCCACGCCTAGACCCTGTCCTCACCAAGACTGGGGGTAAGCAGTAACTCCTTCCGAGTCTTGGAAAGAAATTCAATTTGGAGCTTTTTTCTTTTCTTTTTTTGAACATTAAAACTGACACCTAAAGCAGGAAGAGGTGTAGCAGGTAGATGCAGAGACCTAGGAAACTGAGTACTTGAGAGACCCAGGGAAGCTGTAGTCTAGCCTGTGGGACTCTTGTTTTGTTCACGTAATCATGCCTTCTGCCCCAAGCATGCCTGGCCCAGTGGGAGTCAGGGAGGAAATGATTTCCCTCTTTGGATATCCACGTACAGTTGTTGTAGCCAAGGCCTCTCAGTTTTAATATTTCCGTTTTGGTCTTAAGAGCTACCAGGTATTAGAGTCTGCAGGAAGCAAAACATCGGTCATTTCTGGTAGAGGTGTGTTCCTTGGCTCCCTGCAGTTCCTTGTCCAGGTGGCTTCTGAGTATTTGTCACCATCTGCTAATCCAGGTTTCATTTTTATTTACTTGTTTCACAAATTACAAGGGGACTTGCTGAGTGGGAATCGAGGCCCATGCAGTCTCCCAGAGTCACTGGGTCTTCCTGTAATGCAGGGAGGATTGCTTATAGGAGATAGGATTGCTGTTAAAGAAAAGACAGAGGAATCCCTTTTCAGCCTTCCTGACTTTCGGTACAGTGGGGTTGCCTCTTTCTTTCCTTGCTATGGACCTAGGAGATCAGAGTTGTTTTTAAGAGTTCTTTTCCATTGGTTCCTTTGTGGTAGAAGGTATCAAAAGTCTGTGCGGCTAAGTGTGTTGTACCCATTGCTGCACAACTACTTCTCTTATAGAATATGTCGTTATTTTCTCCTGAGTCTAGTCTTTGTCATAAAGTTAGCAACTGCAGAGTCTTTCTGTTTTCCTTCCTGGAGTCCTGGAGATTGAACGCATGGCTTTGTGTATGAGGAGCAAGCTGGCACTGAGCTACATGCGCGGTCCAGTCTTAGACTCCTTAGGATATAATGGTGAGTTAGGCTCACTCCCTGATCTCTAGAAGCTTGTAACTTTCAGGAAAGATGCAAAGAGAAGAGTCACACACACAAAGCCAAAATATGCTTAGAGAAGACAGTCACACACAGTGGGAAGAGACACAGAGAGAAGACGGTCACACAATGGGAAGAGACGTAGAGAGAAGACAGCCACACACAGTGGGAAGAGACGTAGAAAGAAGAGAGTTACACAGTGGGAAGAAAAGCAGAGAGAAGATGGTCACACACAGTGGGAAAAGACACAGAGAGAAGACGGTCACACAATGGGAAGAGATGTAGAGAGAAGAGAGTCACACACAGTGGGAAGAGATGTAGAAAGAAGACACCCCACATAATGGGAAAATGATTGGTTACAGTATTTTTATTTGTAACAAAATATGTTTCAAGCCTTACTATATTGGGACATGGAGGTAAGTAAATCACAGACCCAGATCTTCCTGGGTCTAGACAAAGGGCATGGAGAGTGGAGAGGATCTTATGGACAGTTTCCAGGGTGAAGATTTATCTCTAAGGGATGCCCAGGGGGATGATATGGTGAGCCTGTGACCATAGTTGAGCCACAGAGGCCGGTCAGTATCTGAGGATGGGAGTGGATAATATAAAAATTTGACTGAACACATCAACATTTCATGTGTGATTCTGTTTCCAGGTCATCTCTAATCACAAGATTCAGCAGAAAGTGCTGCCCTGACTTTTTATACCCTGCTGTTATATTCACAGTTATGCGTGTTTGGCCGGGGTGTGCCTGGCTCCGTGACCCAAAGGTAGACAGCGACTCTGTGTTCTTGAGCAAAAGTGTTTCTTTCCAGAGTTCCTGATACTGAACCCTGGTGATCTGATTCCTAGGCTTAATGCAAAATAGTAGATTGAGTGGAGTGAATCAGAAAATATTCTAGAGTTTGAACATTCCAAACTCTCATGTAGTATTATCAGTTAATGTTTCTTTGTAACATTTCCCCCAACTTTTCTGCTAAAAGAAGAAACAGCCATTCAAGCCGGGTGGTGGCAGTGCACACCCCTAATCCCAGCACTTAGGAAGCAGAGGCAGGCAAATCTCTTGAGTTTCAGGACAGCTAGGGCTACATGAAGAAACCCTGTCTTGGAAAAAACAAGAAATAAACAAAAACAGAAAAAAGAACCATCTGTTCATTCCTAGTTTCTACAGGACAGAGATTTGGCAGCTTAGATGGGTCCCCCAGGCCTTCTCCTGAGATTGCAGGTGAGCTTTCCTACACCTGTTTTCTCTTCTGTAGGTTCTCTACAAAGTCCAGTCACATGACTGCAGCAGGGGGAACTAACCCCCTCAGGTTGCTCTGAGGGCTTCCACTCTTGCTGTGAAGATTTGCCCATAGGGCAAGCTCCAAGGCAGTTGGCTTCTCTGAGTGTCAAAGGTTTTTTCTCTGTGTTGTAAGCCATAGTCGTTTTTTTTAAAGTTAATTTTATGTTACTACTATTACTAACCCTGGAAATGATACACTATTCTCTGTGTGAGATGTGTTTCACGTGGGGGAATGGGAGGGAAATGACTTGACTTCCAGGTTGTGGATTATAGAGTGTCTGCTGGGTACAGATTTCCAGGATACCTAGGATATGCTGAGAGTCGGATGACCGGAAGCTACCGAATAAACTTAGCATCTTTGTAGATTAGTTTGCCTTGGAACCTTTTTGGAGGAAAATTCCATCAGAAATTTGTGATGAAGACATTGATACCCACACCACAGCATGGAATGCAAAATCTCGCAGCTAACGCCGTTCTTTCTCACCTCTTGATTTTTGGCTTTTGTCAGCAGTCAGAGCTGCTTTGGTGGAAATGACTGCAAGTCTTGCCTGAGCCCTTAGCTGTGTAGGTGAGATGCCAAGAGCCAGGGAGGGGACAGACCTGCCTCAGTGTGCAGTGCAGGGAGAATTTGTGAAATTCCTCTCAATATTTTTTTTTCCCTCCTGCCCACCTTGGCTCTTTGAAATGACTCCATGTAGCCTTTAGGCATGTTTTCATTCCTTTTTCTAACCTTTCTTCTTTTCCAGAAACGGATTAGGTCAAAGTAAGTTAAAATTGGCTCCTTGAGCCCCCATCATGTCCCTTTCATTATGTTTCAAGGATGCGCTGCCTCTGTTGGGTCATACTGTGTCCTGAGAAGTTGAATAAATCAGTGTTTCTTGGCTCAGACGATGTGTCTCTGTAGTTATGAATACCATTTGCATTAGGAACAGAGAGCTGATGCACATCCGTGCCACGGGGATGACGGGATCAGACAAGAAACCTCAGCCAATGCCTTTGTCTGGCAGAGAGTTTCTTTCCAGGGCACCCGTCTCTTTTCCTGACTCAAATAGTCTTCTCCTAAGAACAGGCTCAGCAGGTCATCTTATAGGTGGGTGTTAGGTTCCCATGGTGCTCATCCTAATCACCACTCTCAAAGTTAGTGGAAATGAGAGATTTAAAATCAGGGTCAGGGTTACTAGTAGCCCTGGAGCCCAAGACAGAGGAAAGCATAGCTGTGGTCATTTAAAATGGTACTGGCCAGAAAGTCACTACTCTGTGCTTGATGGTCTCTTTCAACTGTCCTTTTTTTTCTTTTTTATATTCTCAGTGCATTCAAAGTGTTCCATGCCCAGGATTTCATTTGTTGACAACATAGGAAGGCATCGAGTTCAATGGCTGAAGGCAACACAATAAGGCCGAGTTTAGATGCAGAATCTTACTAAAGTGTCTTCATTTGAAACCTGCTTTCACATCTGGTTGTGGGGTTTAAGGTGCCCACCTCGTAGCTCTCTGTCCTCCAGAGTGTCGTGAACATGTAGTTGATGTAGCATTAGTTTTATCTCTTCTTCTTTTCAAGATTTATTTACTCTAACCTTACACGAGTGTTTTCTGCATGCATATTTGTGCACCACATGCATGCAGTGCCTGCAGGCGCCAGAAGAGGGCGCCTGATTTCCTGAATCTGTAGTTCAAGGTGGTTGTGAGCCACTCTTAAGTGCAGGGAACTGAACCTGGGTCCTCTATGAGAGCAGCCAGTGCTTGTGACTGCTGTGCCATCTCTCTGGCCCCAGTGTTCTTTTTTCCAGGGCATGTATAATCTTAGCTGGAAGTCACTCTTAGTCATTTTTTCTATTCCACCTTTGTCTTCATGTTTTCACCCTACGGTGCCCTCGTGGCTGGGGGGACGCCTCAGTGCTGGCGTGTCAGTCACCCCAGATTTCATGTTTTCCTGAATAACCGAAAGCCTCACTATTGCTCATTTACTCCAGTGGATTCTGAGGTATACATTCAGATACCACATGATGTTCATCTTTGGTTCTGAGGAGAATGTCTGTAAACTGGTGAGGGGGGCTTTGGGGGCACCAATTGTGTTGTAAGTGGTGTTTTTCAGAACAGCCCTCATGCAAGTTATGGTGGCTACTCTGCATCTCTACATGGTGTTGTCTCTAGACCTGCCCGGTGATGACTCTCCTTGGTTCCTCCTTGGGCCCGTGTAGCGTAGAATTACCTCACCACCTCAATGGCAACTGGCTTGAATTATATCGGTTATTAAAAATGATCTAATATTTTCCTTTTAAATCAGTGGGCCTGGCTCATTCTCTGATTTAAGCTAGTGATTTATTTATGATAAGGTATGAGACGGCTTTAGCCACTCTATGATGTAATCTACAAATGACATGAAAACAAAATGGGCTTTTACATAATGAAGCTATTCCTGTTATCCAGTTGATGTTGAGACTGGAAACAGGCTTTGAAGGTCCCCTTAACTCCTTTCTTAGCCTGCCTTCCTGCTTTGAGTTTTCAGGCCATTAAGTTAATTTCACCAGGGTCACGTGAAACTGCCCAAAGCCTGATTTATTCTCCTTATCTTCCCTGTTCGCTGCTTCCCTGACCACTGCCGTCCTCCGTGGCTCCTGTGCTTCTCCTTGCAGCCTCCCTTCTCCCCTTTCCCATGCCAATGCAGTCTGATAGGCATAGCTGCTCCACGGTGGTGGTTTTGCCCATAGACACTTGTGCCCTATGGGCTAACGGGCATCACTGTCATCCAGCCCTGCAGAACCTTCTGCCTCCTTGCTAGAAATCTTTGATGCAGACTTCTAATAGCTTAACGCAGTAGTGAAGAATAGCCAGGAGGTAACAGAGTTAGTCGAGGAAGTGGGCTTTCTTCTTCTAGATTGGGCTCTTCATCCTGAAGTTGATCCAGGTTGTGGCCCGCCCATGGACCTCATCTTTACTGGTCAGAGGAATGGGTCGTTTGTATTTCATTTTCCATGGTCCACTGGTATATTGGCAAGGTATTCTGGATGGGTGGGTCGTAGTGGAAAGGATCCCGGGACTGCATGCTGTTTAGCCAAGCCATTTAAAGAATCTCCTGTGGTTAAGGCAGAGAAGTGAGAGTGAAGGCATACAGGAAGTTGCTTGACCATTGGCACTAGATGGTGTGACGCTTCTCTTGGGCATATGGGGAGGACTCAGTCAGGGCAGTACTTGCTGTGCAAGCCTGAGGGCCTGAATTCGGCTTCTAGAATCCACGTTTAAAGAAAAAGCAAAAACTGGCATGGTGGTGTTCACCTGCAATCCCTGTGCTGGGGGGACAGGAAGCCTGACTTGCTTGCTGAGCCTTGGCTCCATGAGAGACCCTGTTTCAAAATATAAGGCAGATGAAGGCAAGGAAGAGGGACACCGGAAGTTGTCTTCTGGCCTTTACACACTTGCCACCAGACAGTAAATAAACACGTAAAAATGAAGTTCTCTCTTTGTTTTGCTTTCTGATATTCTTTGGTTGGTTGACTTTTAAGTGGCTTTTCCATGACCACATAGCAAATTGTAGCACCAAACTCAACTCTCAGTTGTAGGGGAGGTTAAAAGTTCCTTACGCTACTCTCAAGTTTAACTATATATGCTGCTTCAAAGAGTTGAGAAACTGGGACAGGGAGTAGAAGGTTCCTCACTTTCAGGAGCATGTTGCAAGACTTCCTGAGTTCTGTGTCTCCTCATGAAGTAGGGCCAGGAGTTGGCTCGGTCTGTTTTTGTTTTGCTTTCCCACAATGTTCTAATTTATGCTGAAGATGGCAGTCGAAGGTCCAGGTCAGAGAAGTAATTGATGCTGCTGGAGTCATTCTTGGACTGACCTTGCTCCTTGATGCCATTAGATCTTGTGTCCTCACTGCTTCTCCCAGGCTCAGTGCTTAGCTCTCAGCAAAGAGCCCGGCTGTCTGTGTGCTAGGTCAGTTCAGAAGCCATGTCATGGAATAGTGAGAGAGGCATAGAGGAGACGGGTGAGGCTACTACCATGGCTGACTCCCACCCTTTCTGCTCATCAGTGATCTCCTTCTGCCCTGGCTAGGTGCATGGAAAAAGTCTGGCAAGTGAGAGCTGGAAGGGATCACTGTGGAGCGAGCAGAGGAGATGGTGAACTTTCATGGGACTCTAATATGAAATGAGCTAAGCTCACTTTGCCCTCAGTGGGAGCTCTGGGAGTGTGGATGGAGCAACAGAAAGACAGCGTAGAGCTGCGTTTTCAATGTGGAGAACAAGCCACAGTTAGATTTTTGGGGGAGGTGGGATGGGGAGTCAAAGAGCTCCAACATTACAGTCGTTTAAGTATGTGTCGACACTGGTGTGTTATAGAGGAATGAACAAGTTAGAGTCTTTTTCAGTGAGCAACCTGCCTTTTACAAATTACTTTTATTTTATATGCATGAGTGTTTTGGCTACATGTATGTCTGTTTACCACCTGTGTGCCTGGTACCCTCGGAGCCCAGAAGATGGTATCAGAATCCCTGGTCCTGGAGTTGCCGATGGTTGTGACTGCCGTGTGGGTGCTGGGAATTGAACCCATGTCCTCTATAAGAGCAGCCATTGCTCTAAGCCACTGAGCCATCTCTCCAGATCCACCCTTAGCATTTTTTTTGAAGGCGTCCCCTGTCTTAATCTAAAACTTTCTGAAACTAAATTTTTCATGTATTTAAAATTCCCTGGTAGGATGATAGCTCAGAGACAGTGATTCTTTATTTTGCAGGCATTGGCACCCAGAATTGCTGATAGGGCAGGTGCACACAGTGCTGTTGGTAAGGAAATCTTATTGCATATAGAGCTATTGATAAGGAACACAAGGAGCTAACTGAGGACTCATTAGAACTTCTTTGAACTGACTGTATTTTTGTGGGTGTTTTTTTTTTTTCTTCTTTTCAAGAAAGTTCCAGAGACTCATGTGCTTTGGCCTTCTCACACCCTTCCCAATCACGGTCAGTGATTTGCTACTGGTTACCTGGGTGTTTTGCCTGTTTGTCCAGTAGAGCATTCACGATGCTTTGTTCTGTTGCTTTAACCCATCACCCATGTTTCCTTGTCCACTGGATTGAAACTTATTGAATTCTACCTTAATTTCATTAGAGGTCTGTGGTGCCTGACATAGTAAATCATACTAATGGTGACTTAATTTAAGACCTTTTGGGCAAACGCCTGCTATGTGCTAGACCCTATTCTAGATGATAGGTGTACATGTGAACAGGGCTATGAATGAGACAAACCAGAAAGCCAAAGAGACCAGAATGGGGACAGAGAAAGTGTTTCAGAATGAGTGAAAGTACTTGCAGAGCTCCTGAGGCTGAAGTATTCTTGGTTCATAAAAGACTAGGCCGGCACAGCTGGAGCTCAGACCGAAGGAGGGGGTCGCACAGTCTAATAACAAGAGTGACAGCAGATGCCATCAAGCACACTTTGAGGGTACTCTGGGGGAAGGGGAGATGCGTCAATCTCTTAAAGGAGCCACAGAGATGTAACAAAAAGATTTGCCCAAGTGGGGTTATAACTCTGGGTGGCTCAGTGTAGAGCCTGAGAGTTTTGGTTTGCCTCCACCTGTAGCTGTCCACGGTGTGGCGGGGTGGGGGTGGGAGGCTCTCGGTTCAGATGTTCTGCTCCTGTGCAGCGCACACCTGCGAGGATTCTCGGCCCGTGCAGATGGGCAATTGCATGCCTAATCACCTACTCAGGCACCCACTTATTTGTTTTCCACATGCAAATATGGGTTTTTTTTTGCAGATGGATTTAATATATTTGTTGCTTCCCCATTTTATTTAAAACAAAACAAACGGCCAACCATGTCAGTTGGGGGCAGCAAATAGAAACGTGAATATTATTTTCTCTGCTGTCAGTTTCAATTACATGGCTGAGAGGTATCTCAGGCAAATGAGTCTTTTCTGAGCTCAATTTTACTTTTGTTTTCTATCACCTTTTCTTAGCCATTATTAATTTTTATTCCTTTAAAAAGTTTGAAATAGGGCTACGCTGTTAATTTACTTTCCCAAATAATATTCTTGTCATTTAGGCTCTGTATTTTTATTGTGTGGTTTTGCTTTTATCATTTTACTTTCTGAACTTGGGGCCTGTTATCCTAAAGAGACATTATAGAGTCTCCAAAGCCATTGGTGGGTAATTCAGAAACTTCTTTAGCCTGGAAATAAACAAACAAACACAAATGAGAAGTTTGTGTTCTTTCCTGTTGATGCATTGTTACTGTCGATTGCACAACATCAAGCAAAAAGTAGCTTTTGTTTGTAGAGGAGGTACCAGGAAACCCCAGGAGCTACACGGAATGCAGCATTTGCTTGTATTTCTTATGGAATTTCCACGGGGTCAGGTTGGAGGAGTCAGCACATGGTTGTTTCCCTGGCCTGGAGTGATGAAGAGCTGCTAACCCTGTAGAGGGTATCATTATCATCTTAAGGTGGGGTTTGTGTTCAGTGGTGTCTGTGTGTCTCATTTTCCTTTATTTAAAAGCCTGTTTTGTATTGAATTTCAAGCAAAGAAGTAGTGAAGGGGAAGGTAGTGGGAATTGTTTGGAGCTTGCCATACACCAGTTGATTATTAGGTAAGAATGATGTGTGTGTGTGTGTGTGTGTGTGTGTGTCAGGGAGGGGCATCAGAGTGGGCAGAATCTTCCAGCAGGAGAGGTTAAACTCTCCCGAGATACGAACTTCATTTTAAGTATTGAGTTTCTAGGTGAAGTCTGGTGCTTCCTCGAATTGACCATCTATTCTGCAAAAGGAGAGACTGATTGATGCCCTTGGTGGCTGAGGCCAACACCACCCGATGCTAACTGATGGGTTACCATTTAGAACAGCAGCATCCTTTGATAGGTGTTTTTATTTGGGAAAAGGACGTTTGTAACCACCAGATCTTATTGACTAGTTAGCTAATGAGGTATGCATGTGAGAGGAAGTGTTGGCCTTCTTAGGGGACTTCCGCTACCAGATTCAAGTTTTGAAGCAGGAGCTTGGCCTGGGCTTCGAGAATCCTGTATCAGTCAGGCCCCTCTGGTCCTTGCAGGCTGGTACAGGCACATAATCAGAGTGGATAAATCCTTGGGACCATGGACCTCTTCAGCAGCTATGTTAAAGTAAAGCCCTGAAGGAGGCTCAGAGATGAAACTCAGTTCCATTTGGTAGGGTTTTTATATGGTGAATATGGAGCCCTTTACTTTAATATGAAATATTTAATTAGGATGTTAAATTGTGAGTCTTGTGTGCCAAGACCAAAGTCGTCGTCGTCATCATCGTCATCGTCATCATCATCATCATCATCATCATCATCATCATCATCATCATCATCATCATCATCATCATCATCATCATCATCGTTGTTGTTTTTGAAAGTGGTTTTATGGCAAGAATGCCCACGTGAGTGAAAGGACAGTTTTATCTGGAGAGTATGAGAAAGGAAGGGTTAACATTCCACATACTTTCTGCGGAAACATTGAAGGGTCCTAGGAATCTTGCTGCCTTAAGTATGGACTGTGTGCAGCCTGAGCTTGGCCTGCTGTGACCTATCCGTGCAGGCCACTACTGCAGTGCACCTCCAGCACCTACTCTATGCATCTCAGGCTGACTCCATTGCAAGACAGGAGCCACACACTTCTCCTTGGTGTTTGCTCATGACTGTAGCTGAGCATGTGAGACAGGCGACCCCCCAGGGATCCAGGTATCTTCCTTGATTCACTCTGTTTCTGTGAGCCTCTCCTTTGTCAGGTGGGGAGCTCAGAACTGACATTCCACTTGTGTTGGCTTGAAAAGAATTCATTTTCTGCTCACTTTAAATGAGCCACCTTATGTGAGAGCACATGGTAACATAGTTGGTTATTTCTTCCTGTCTCTCTCTCTCTTTCCCTCCCTCCCTCCCTCTCTCTCCTTCCCTCCNCCTCCCTCCCTCTTCTCTCCCTCTTCCTCTCTCAGTGCCAGGCTGTTCTTCAGTGGCAGTGGTTTCCTAGTATGCATGAGGTCCTGAACTGGCTCCCCAACAGTGGAAAGGAAATCCCCTTTGTTCTAGATACCCACCTCTCTCATCTACAGGGACAGCCTGTTTTGAAGGATCTCTAGGGAACTGTTGACTGTGTTGGACCTTCTAAGCATTTTGGATGGTATGGTTCAGATGTGGGAACCATGAGTTTTCTGTCCAGTAAGAAGAGTTTGCACCGACGAATAAGGCGTTCTAAACATAAGCAAAAGAGGCCAGATGCACTGCTGACTTCATGGAAATAAAGATCTTCATTCCAGTGACCTCTCTGCTTCTTGGAGAACTCTGCACTGCTAGATTTCATGACGTAATGCTGAGAGTCATGATACAGGGACTGCTGAAGTTAAATCAGAGGACAGAGGACTGTCCTTATTGGGCTAATGTGTGCTATGGAGACATACTGTTCTTTAGCATTTTTGTTTTATTTTTGTTTTGTCTTGTTTTTCCAGTAGTGTAATGTTTTATGAGTAGCTCCATCAAACTCCCAAATATAGGGACCAGGCAGAGAGTGCAGAGCATCTGGGGAGTTGGCCTTAATGGTGGCCTTCATGTAGATTAACTTTTAACATGGCCAGTGGCTAAGCCATTGCATCTGCTCAGTGAATTTTATATTTATACGGATATATCTTCTTCTCACCTTCTCTCTACTTGGTTCTTTTTGAATTTAGGTTGCCAACCAAACACACACCGACTAGGGGGGCAGAATTGTTGAGCTCTTACCCCAACTTTGCAACACCTGCTGTGTCCAGACTATTTACGGACACGCTCATTCATTCAACAAGTATTTAAATGAGCGCTTCAGACACCAGCTTCTGGAGATTTAAAAACGTGTAAGATGCGCTTTTGACTCCTCTGCCCACCCTCAGGAGCAGAGAGCCACGTACACAAATAGGCCACGGAACCACTTCTCCTTTCTCGGTCTCTCTTGTCACGTGCGAGAGCCAGAATAGGACAAGATGATCAGCGAAGGGTCCTTCGGATGCTAACATGCAGTCTCTCACACAAATTCATTAACGATCCAACAGTTATTTATCAAACTGAAAATTGGCAAACATTTCTCCTTCCTCCCATTTGTAGACTATAATGGTGAAGATGAATGAGGCAATGTCTACAAAATGCTTTAATAAGCAAGTTGGAGAGAGATATTATATAAGTTTGAGGCACTATTATTAATGGAAAAACGAAAACAAGGGCTGATGTTTTCAGAGGGAACAGATGGTTCCTTTGTTTAGAATTTTGAGTATAAAGGGGAGAAGGGAGAAAAGATACTTACCGTATTGTGTAGGCCTTGAATTTGAGTGACTTTAAAATGCCAAAACAATCTGGTTAGGAAAGTCCCATAGATTCAAAATAGCTCCTCGCTGATCAAACTGTAATTAAAATAACAAGAAAAAATGACAGTAAGAAACTTCCTAATAAGAAATGCCATGGTGACAGTTGACACAGCCTCACAGACACTCCCTTTGAGTAGTGCTCCAGAAATGTAATTTTTCATCTTTTCATGAGTTTCAACACATCATGGTAGAAATCAATGAGAATGGACTGTAAGCTGCTTCTTTCTAAGCTCTCATCTCTGTCCTTACCCGTACATTTAGTTTCTCATGACTCGGTTTGATCCCCGGGTCCCATATGATGGAAGGAGAGGCCTGGTGTCTGAAGTTGCCTTTTGACCTCTACACATGAACCCTGTTTTAAATAAATGTGAAAAAGTGAGAAACGTGCGTCTTCCACTGCCTCGCTTTAGTTTTGGTAAGAGTTATTCTGTATTTGATAGGCCCCACTTTTGCACAGGTCAAATACTGGGAGATGTGCTGTATTTTCTTTCTTGTTCTCCATCCATGACATCTGTGACCGTCAGTCATCACAACTGCTCTCAGACTCTGCTAGGGAGGACACCTATGGACGTGTCTGAGTGGGTGTTTTCAGAGCTGTTTAGCTGAGGACTGGAGACCCTCTCTGAATGTAGGTGGCTGCGCCTCACTGGGTGGGGTCCAGAATGAAAGGAAAGCAAGTGAGTTGGGTACTAGCATCCATCTCTTTCTGCTTTGTGACCATGGCTGCATGTGACCACGGCCTCACCCTCCTGGAGCCATGGCTAGAGTTGCTGTTGCTGGCGTACTGCCTTTTCCATGATGCCATACCTTCAGACTAAGCCAGAACAGCTCCCTCCTGAACTTGTTTGGGCCAGTCCTTTGTTATAGCATGGACAGCGTCCTTGTTTTTCTTTGTTTTTTAATTGATTAGGAAAATGAAAATTTTGTAGATTTTGTGTGTTTTCCTACTTTATTCCTTGGATAGCTAAACTGCTCATATTAGCCTTGAATTTGTCACCTTTTTGTCTGAGTCCCCTAAGTAGCTTTGAGAGTACCTACTCACTCTATTCCTGGAATATTCTGTTTGTGGTCTTAATTGTTTTATCTTTGTGGGCATTTTTTTAACCCCTAATATTCACTGACCTATAAAATGTGGTTATTGAACAAGGTAATTTCCTTTATTATTTTTTCAATAACATTAAATCTGCGGTGGCCGAGGGCTTTGGGATCAGGCAGGTTTATCTAGGTGTCTGATTCATTTTTTTACCCTTTAAGTAGGAATGTTGACCCATCACGCTCAGTATCTCTCAGACGAGTAGCCGGCCTGCAATTTGTTCACTAATCTGTTTAAGATGTGATTAACATCTTCTGCCCTTTCTCAGATCCCAAACTCACTGATTGAAATTAATTATAGGGAATTCCTTCCTCTTGTGGAGTTGTGTACCATTTGTGTGTCATTTCTTTTACTCGGAACCCTTTGCTGACTTTCCACCACTTAATTGATTTAATAGTGTAAGTAGGACTTGATATTATAAATATTCTTTTCGCTTTAGGCATTTGCTGCTCGGGTCTTACTAGTCTCTGGAGATGGGTGACAGCCTGGGAGCCCCGGAAGTCAGCAGTGCCAACAAACCCACTCTTTGCTTGCCTCTGATGTGAAGAAGACACAGTGTGTGTGTGTGTGTGTGTGTGTGTGTGTGTGTCCTGAATTCTTCAATTTGTGTGAGAGCCTTCTTACTTTGTTGATGGGGAAATGGAATCTTAATAACAGTAAATTACTTGCTAAAATACACTAATCGAGTGAGTAGCTCTGTCCCTTACTGGTGACTGAAACTTTTCTTTGATTCTAAGACCTGTGTCCAGAAGTTATGTGGCCTCAGGGCCATTTGCTAGAGATTGGCAAAGCAAGGCTGGTGAGGCCACAGTGGTTGCGGCTTCTTCCTATCTTCCTCCTCTACTCCTCCTCTTTTTTTTGGGGGGGGAGTGTTTTTCAAGACAGGGTTTTTCTGTACTTTGGAACCTGTCCTGTGTAACGTGAGGGGCTGCTTGTTGGGGTTTCTGTCCCGCCCAGTTCCCCACAGCTGTTTAGCCCCCCCAAAAATCACACAGAGATCTCTATAAGTTATAAAGCTGATTGGACCAATAGCTCAGGCTTCCTGTCCACTCTTATAGACTATATCAACCCATAATTCTGATCTATGTTAGGCATGTGGCTCAGTACCTTTTTCAGTGGGGCAGATCA
>LOEQ01000975.1:199780-214186 GCA_001685075.1 Bramus lutescens | reverse complement strand
TGATTTTCTTTGGGGCTAAACAGCTGTGGGAACCAGTCAGGACAGTAAACCCCAACAAGCAGCCCCTCATGTTACAGAAAATTTACAGACAATTCTCCTGCACCAGTCCTGGAACTTATTCTGTAGACCAGGCTGGCCTCCAACTCACAGAGATCCGCCTGCCTCTGCCTCCCGAGTGCTGGGATTAAAGGTGTGCAACACCACGGCCTGGCTCCTCTTCCTCTTTTTCTTCAGATTTATTTTTATTATATGTCTGAGTGTTTTATTGGAATGTATGATGTGTACACACGTATCCTCGGTGCCCCTGGGGACCAGAGGAGGGCACCAGATACCCTAGAACTGATTACAAAGGGTTGTGAGCTACCATACACACACTGGGAACCAAACTGGGGTCCTTTGGAAGAGCATCAGGTGCTCATCACGCTGAGCCCTAGCTTCAGGCCCACCTTATTATATAAAGGCTTATAAATCCAGTGTGAAGGCCTGAGTGTACATGAGAAACAGTCACTTGAATCTTTTGAGCCTCACTAGAACCATTTTGAAATGGGGCTCTGAGCCATCCTGGTGACTTTTGGAGAAGCTGTTTGTCCTGAGGCCTGTAATTTAATAAGCTCATCATATTCCCACGGTACTGGTTGTTAGGTACTTTGGTTAAAAGGTTAAAGCGTTCATTTGTTAGCAATAGCTCTGGAATGTAAGGGATAGTTTATACAGTACAGTGTAGAGAAGCTAATGAGAGTAAGACGTATTAGGGTGGTTGAAACTACTAATTGCTTCTTTGGAGTGGCAAAATTGATTTTTTTTTGTTTTGACATTTTATTGCTTTGGAACCTTGAGTAAGATAAAAAGTAAGATGATGCTATCAATGGAAGTCAAGAGGTTAAAGGTCATAGCATCAGAGGGTATACACTTTTCCTGCAACTGAGCAACTAAACAGTAATTTATAATACTTAAATTCATGGCTTGCAAACATGATTCTCCATGAGAACTTTAAACAAACAGTTTGTCCTTAAACTACCCATCTGCATCCAAGTGTCCATAGTGGGGACTCGAGTGACAGTCTCAGTCACCTCCCCAGGCTTGAGGATCAATCTCTAGCCTTGAGTTCCAGCTGTTGCATTGATAGCATCTTAGTTACTGTCTGTCTTGATAGGCCGCAGTCCTGGGTTATCCCCTGTTGACACTCAAGTGAGAGCTGCTGTCCAGTCAGGAGTTCATGCCAAGAGCGTCGCAGGAACTCCCTGAGAAAGCCACCTGGCCCGAAGTCAGCATGTACAGGAAGAGCAGGAGTTAACATTTTTTTTTCACTATCAGAATGTGCTGCCTTTTTATGCTTTCGCGAATGTTTAAAATTGATAGCAAGTAGTATATTTCATTGCTTTAATTGTTCAAGGTCTTTTTAAAGGATGCAGTAAAATACCATTTAAGCTTAACTGACCTTTATATTTTAATGCTCTTTGGAAGGGAACAATACCGCGTATTATGTTGCAGCATAACTTTTCATTATTTGGATCTTCAAGCAGCAGAGCTTGCCTTGGAGTCTGAGACTATGGGTCTGTGGCTCTCCCTGAGATTTAACCCATTTCTGCTTAAGCATGGAGTTTTATCTTGATGGTTTTTGACTGCCTAATGTCCAACCTTCGTATCTTTTTTTCCCGTTCTACACACTTACCCATGAAGGGGACTGGATTCCTCTTGTTTCCTCTTGGAGGTACAGGTCTGGGAGGACGGCACATATGACCTAATCCATAATTAGGAGGAGGGGAGCTCTCTGCTCCCCCTACAGTCCATTCAGCAATACAGTGTTTAACCCCAAAGGCCACCGCTAATAGGTTTTTCAAAATTGATGCTGATAGATATAGCTCATCTTCCAGCTCTGAACTTGTTCTTCTAGAAGGGAAACAGTCCTCAGGTTACAGACACAGGGCACTGGAATTTCAGAGGCTTCTGTTGACCTACAAGTCTTGGAAAGGTAGATGGGGTTCATTTCCCACTGTGCTTGAGGACATGGGATGTAGTCTGCCCATGGTGCTCAGGAAGAAACAGGCTTTTTTTTTCCCCTCATGCTAAGAAATTATACACAGACTTTTAGGTAGCTCTGAGAAAAAGATCTGTGTGTACATATGCATCCACATACATAAGTAGTATATGCAATGACATAGTTCGGGCTGAATTTAAAAATCATTTTCAAATCATGCTAAAAGAATAGAGTGAATTCTCAATTGTTACATTTTTATTTCGTTCCCCAGTGTTTGTTATTTCCCTGAAGCCCTTTATTATAAACAATTCCAGTTTAAATGGTTTGGATGCAAGTGGAGTCAGTATCTCTTCTGCCGAGTCATCTGTTGTTTATATTTTGTCTCTCTGGTTTTATCATCTCCCCACCTGTGTCTCCGCTTTCTCCCTACTTTAGATGCATATTCTTTTCTGAAGGATTGGAGAATCAGTGTGCATTGCTTCTTGAAGTTTTGGGTAAGATCAAGTGAGAACAAGTTGCGTAAATGTGCATGGTTCCCTACCCCTGGATACAGCACATGCTTCCCAAGAGTAAGGGAGGCGACAGCCCTCATCCTGTCACTGTGTGGTGATGCAGTACTACCAGTCAGGTCTGTCCTTCTCTCTCATCACCTAACCCGGTTCTATTCTCAGCGCCATTCTCCTCCTTCAGCACCCAGGCTGGCCTAGACTCATTGTCACCCAGTTCTCATTTCTCTTTGGTCCCCTTTGATCTGGAACATTTCTACATCCTTTCACGGTGCTGGCATGTCTGCACACATCAGAACCCCGCTTAAAATACTTAGTTTTTATATTAGCTATGTTTAGGTTGAATTGTGCATTCACTAGAGGATGTCATGTGACTGTTACATGTCTTAGTGTCACATGGGAGGCTCAGAGTGAGCATTGGTGTTGCTTTGCCAAAATGTTCTTTGATGTATCTGTTATATAGCTATTATTCTGCCCTTTGTGTTTATTGTCATCACTCTGTTCATTATTTTGGTTTCTTTGGAGTCTTACTATATGCTAGGTTGACCTTCAACGCCTGACCCTCCTGCCTCTACCTCCCGAGTGCTGGGCTACAGGCGTGCACTGACATGCCTGGCTGCCCTTTGCAACTTCTCAGCAATCCATGAGGAGATACTTTAATCTTGCTTCTATGAAAATTATCTTCTAAACTTCTAAATTTGTGCCTAAGCCTGTCTGTGTAATGATCATGGCATTCCCACCTTCATTATTCCTGCATGTTTTCTTTCCACGTCTGCTTTAAGCAGAGTCTCCTACTATGTTCTCCCTGCCACCCTTCCTCCCTTAGGTAATATGGCTCTTAGGACTTTGATTCCCACTTTTCAGGATTCAGTACTGCCATGCTTCATTTTTCTTCCTCAGTCGTCTCCAGGTTTAGCTGGTGAGAGTAAGGTAGCTTGGGGCACGTCTTATTCATATTTTGTGGGTGTTTATGTAGCTGTTGGGAGTAACAAAGGCCTTCCGGTTTCATCTGCCCACATTGTCTTGCCTCTGGAAATATCTTTTCCTCACTGTATCCTCCTTCCTTTGAGTGGAGAATGTCACCGGATACCAGTATTTGAGTGCCAGGTGTGCTTGTTGCTATTGGTAACTTCCTTTTTAGGAAATGATGTGTACACATGCACATTATGTATGTAGTCATGGGATCAGTTTTATTTGTTTGCTGGCATTTACCTTGTTGGAATGTCCCACCAGCATCTTTAGCCAGTGTCTATCGAACTTTAACTTCTTGCCAACTGGATGGGTGAGAAATAGTTTGGAGTTGCCGGTACCCTGGTATAAGTAAACCTGGACATCTTTATTCTGTGTCTCAGTGATCATATTTATTTTATGATTTTCAGTTTTGTGAATTGTCTGAACCTTGCTTGCTATTATTATCACCATTATCACTATATTTTCAAGTCAGAGTCTCATCCCTTAGCCCAGGTTAGCTTGGAATGCAAACTCAAGTGAACTTCCCAAGTACTGAAGCCTTTCTAGTGTTTGGTTTACAGATGTGAGCTCCCCTGCATCCCTCTTAGTGTCTTCTCCTTGGGGTAGTGCATACAGTTTCAAGTTGATCTAATTCTAGCTTTGTTTTCCAAACGATACCTTATGTCCCCGCAAGATTAACTGTGAAAACATCTTTGCCCATATTGTCTGAAATTGGCCAATACTTTTTTATACTTTTACTTTATTTCAGGTGTGGGCAGGTCCCTGCCCTGTTGCCCAGGCTGGTTTAGACATCCTGAGCTCAAGGCATCCTTCTGCCTTAGCATCCCAGTAAGCTGGGATGACCAGTGCTTACCACCATCCCCGGTTACTGGTTATCACATTTTAACATGAGCTCTGACTATGTGGCAGGAAGGCCAGTGATGGAGGCAGCTGGGAAATTAGAGGAGAATCTTCCTGGTTTGATGATGTCAGGAATCAGATGAAAGCTGAACTCTCTCTATATCAATTAAGCATACTTAACCTTTTCCAAGTCTGCCTCTCTGATCTCTCCTGTCCTTCCCCCTCCCTCCCTTCATCTTGCCCTTCTTCCTTCCCTTCCTGTTAACTTTATTAACAGGAAGGAGTGTGGCACAAAGACTGGTTTAGGATCGCCCCTGCCTTCTCTCTTATCGGCCTTCCTGTGTGCATTCTGGGAACTTGGCTGCATGGATCTTCAACAGCAATGAGACTCTAGTGTCTTTTACCCCTGCCTTGTGCTAAGTCCCCATTGTACCCTTTTCTGCCAATTGCTGTTTCAGTGGGACCTTTGCCCATAGGACACCTATAGCCACACTGGGTGAGAAGCTGACCAGAGAAATTTGGGGGCTTGATGATCTGTGTGAGTTAGGTAGGTAGGGGAAGTGGTGGACTGGGCTGTTTACGTGTCATGTCTGTAGTTGGGAACTAGAAGTATCTTTCCTCCAGAATATTGGCAATAAGAAATTCCAAATACATAAATTTCTTGACCTTGAAGAATCAAGACATTTAAAATTTTTATAGAAAGCGTAAGCTTTACTGTCTCTTAAAGAAAAATAGTTCCCCCATAAGGTGAAGGTCTTTGCTCATGCTGTTAATCTTCTTGATGTTGTTCATCAGTACCCCATGAAAAGGGGAGTCAGTTTGTGAACAGGCATATTTGTAAAAATGTTTACCTAAGCAAATTGAGACCATCTTTCTTTGCTGTAGGACTTCTCAGAATATTTGCTCTGAATTGATCTCTCTGGATCTCTCCCCACCCCGCCACGTGTGTGTGATGATGGTGATGGTGGTGGAGGTGGTGATGATGGTGGTGGAGGTGATGGTAGTGGTAGTGGAGGTGATGGTGGTGGAGGTGGTGGTCATGGTAGTGGAAGTGATAGTGGTGATAGTAGTGGTGGAGGAGGCTGTGGTGTTCTTGGTCAAGATGGTGGTGGTAGTGGAGGTGGATTAGACCTGACAAATGCTAGATAAGAAGTCCAGCATTGAGCCACATCCTTGACTCTTGGTTTCATGAGACAGGGCTTTCCTATGTGGTCAGGCTGGCCTTGAACTCCCTATGGTGCCGCAGAAAGCATAGAACTTAGGACATAGTGTCTCTCCTTCCTGAGTGCTGGGACTACAAATGTGTATCACTGTTTATACTTGAATTTCTCAGGTCTGTTAGGAACAAAAATTTGCCATTGCCCCCCGACTAAAGGACATTCATCCTTTGGTCTGTAAAGGTAAACTTGTAGGTGATGGCACTGTAGTGCAGGGACTCCCTTTGTCCCCCTAATTTATTACTTTCCCTTAAATTTTTCCAAGTGAAGCTCTCTGCAGGCAGATTATCTGTTTAACGCATGAATGCGTACCTGCACCCCACAGTGCCTGCTCCATAACAGTGGATATTGAATGCTCCAGAGTGTGAAGCTCTCATGCTTCCTTTAGTTTTGTTGAAATGTTTGTGCTTTGATTCTGCCTCCTAAATGTAGATGTTTTAAACAACAGATTCTTACTTTTAGTATGAAACAAAATCAATAAACATATTTACTCAGACTTGTATATGTAACTTCTTGGCCTCCCTAAGGATGTAAGGCTTAACTGTGAGTCACTGAATATGCTTTAACTACTGTCATTCACCACCCAGAGCAGGTGCCCACAGATAGATGTGTTTCACCTTTTCTCATTGCTGCTCATAGTCACCTAAGATAAGCACAGAGAAATATATAGTATAATATAGACATATTATATCTATCTATAATTATTTATAACATAATATATGATATGTAATACATGATAATATGTAGACAGATATAATACTAGACATAGGTACATGGGTTAAGCTTAGCTGTGTGCTGCCCAGGATGAGCACCTAGAGTTGGCTATAGTTTCAGCAGCACCTCATACAGTGGCTGATCCTGATGTTCAGCTGGGGATGTCTTGGTTTCCTTAGTGCCATTCCTCTTTTCCTGTGCAGCAGGTGTGTGTGTGTGTGTGTGTGTGTGTGTGTGTGGTGTCCCCTACTCCTCTTTTAATCTCATGTGTTTGAGTGTTTGCCTGCATGTATATCTGTGTAGCAGACATGTGCCTCGTGCCCAGGAGAGCCAGAAGAGGGCATTGGATTCCTGGAACTGGAGTGACAGGTGGTCTGGAAGCTGCCATGTGATGCTGGGACTCCTTTGACAGAGAAGCCAGTGCTCTTAAATACCAAGCCACCTCTGTAGCCCTGTCAGCATGCATTCTGATGTGTTTTACTTCCTGAGGCCATGCAAGATGAATGTCAGTCTCTTGGAAATCTTCCAGTTTTCCTGAACATATAATACATCCAAACAGGATCCCATGCATGAGACATATTATAAAGGATCTAGTCTCATCTGTGCATGTGTGTGTGGATGGGTGCACATGCATGCACCTACATGGACACATATACATATACACGTGTGTGCCTTTTCACGCATCTTCTAGTGAAGGATGGTATGTTATTTATGTACACTATAAGAACTCAAAATTCAAAGCATGCTATCTCCCTTTTCATTTACTCTCAACTTCTGTCCCGGAAGTATTATTGTTTTTATTCAAAATGACCTTTATTGGTGCTCTTTGAAGATAATACATGTAGTTAGTTCTTTTAGAAACTTTGCCAACTATACCCCTTTCCCCCCAGTGGACACAGGAGGAGCTGGAAAGGGAATGAGAGGAGGAAAGATGGAAGGAAGAGTTACCTGTAATCTTGTTATCCTAAATGACAGATAGTGCATAATGTTAGTAAGGTGTGTGTGTGTATGTATGTGTGTGTGTGTATGCCTGCCTGCCTGCCTGTCTGCACACTATGGACTGCTAATCTGGTGTTTGCCTTTTAAACCCATTCTGTCTTTAAGGACTTTCATGGAAAGAACATTTACAGTTTGGTATTGCAACACTCAATAGATAACCTTCACTCAATGCTATGCCAGTAAAGTGACTGTAGCTTAATTCACTTTTGTACTCCTAGGGTCTTGCTCCGAAGCTGTGTGTATACATAGTGGTTTTGCACAAAGCGTCTGATAAATTTAAGTGAGTACACATGAAGCTGGAAAAATACCTGCCCACCTTTTCTTAAGAAATTAAACTTGGCACATGATGCATTCCAGAACAACAAAAGAGAGGTGAGAGCTAGAGCAAGCGAAGCTGCCCTTATATGGACATGAAGAAGCAGACTTTAGAGTGTGGTAGGTGCTGCCTTTGGTGCATAGGAGCTAGCTGATGGTCTGAGACAGGGCCTCCTGTACTGCCTGGTCAGTGCTGTTTGGAGCTGTTGTTTATTACTTTGGGCCCAGGTACCCCTTTTAAAAAGCAAATCAGGATTTTCCTGATGGGAACTGGCTTGCATTAATCAGATGTATAAGGCAGCCTATGATCAGCTTGATTTTATTTTCCCGTGCATCTGGGAGCATGAGTGTCCATTCATTCCCTTGCTGGTGTCATCACTGGTGTTTTTCCTGTGCCTCCGATGCTTCAGAAGTGGAGTTGGTTGTCAGAGTCATTGTGTGCTGAAAGATGACTGACGCAGAACTGAAGGCACCAGCGTCCCTTGTCATCAGGTGCAAAGGAGAGAAATCCTTCACTGCCTTTCCACAGGTCGTTAGCTGAAAGATATATGGCCTTTCTAAACCAGCTCCCAAAATAGGGCTGTCTTCCTGCATGTTGATGTCCTCAGCAGACATACATGGGTATTTAGACCTCTGGAGACCTTAAATGGGCTATATAGTCAATCACTATATGGTTTTCCTCTGTGTAATCATTGGTAAACTAAGATAAGTCCTTATACCCTACTTACACATGATGCTTCCAAGATGAAAGATTAGAGCCCAGATAGCTGAAGCTCCTGAAGGCCTTGCTTATCCTGTGTAAAGGAGCTGGAAAAACCTTAGAGTGGTTTGTGTAAGTATTGCTTCTGTTGCAGCTCCCTCACTTGCTGCCTTGAGAGCTTGTTCGTTGGTTCAGCATGAGGTTGAGATTGTGAATCAAGTCAAAAAGGTGATAGAACTGTAATATTCTGAGCCCACCTACTGTGTGAATTCATCCTGGGAAAGTATCAGAAAAGAGACTATTGATACTGAACTTCTCCAAAGCGTGTGCTGGATGCCCACACTAGATGCACTCAGTATACATTTGCTCTCTAGTACAGCTGCAGAAACTTAGGTGTAGTGACGATGCTGTTCTCCAGGTGAAGTTAGCAGTCACAGAACTGAGGCTCAGTCATGTTGAGAGAGCCTTGGAATGTGTGCTTTCCCATGTACTTGTCACCTGCCACATCCTGTCAAGGATTATTCATTCTCTGAGATATTTGTCAGTCTGGGCAAGCAAGCTATAGTCTAGGGCTTGAAGTCTTGTGAAGATTTTTCTGGCCCCTCTCGTTCCCCCACTACGCACTCCATGAGCATTGTAATGGTTGTGTGCACGTTTGTCTTTAGTGTGAGGTGTGAGCTCTTTTAGATGTCTCACTGGACTGTCTAGTTGGTTGTAGGTATTTGATACATATGCATTGATCTCTCTTCCATGGTGTATTTGCTGCCTTTCCGTGGACATGAAACATCCATACAGTTAGGTAACGCAATGTAAGAGTGCCCTGATTTGACTGCTTTAGCATTTGAATAAAACCTGCCCTGTTTTTAGACATGTGCTTTCAGCCTTTAGAGGATAAAGCTGCCCAGCTCTTACCCCCATTAACATTTTGGTCACTTGAATTTGTCCATAGCAATCCTTGTGTGTATGTATGATCAGAGATGCTACCACTTTTGTGTGAGCACAAAAACATTAGCAACGTGAACAAATAAGTACAAGTACTTCAGAGTTGCTGCTATTGACACCCAGATGCATACTTCGGAATGTAGGTGAGCATTCTGCATGCAATATGCAATGAAAATCTCTTAAAAGTGTTCATGCTCTTTAATTAGTCAGTTGAAATAGTAACATAAATATTCTGAGTAAAATGTTATGATGGTCATGCGAGCTATTTGATGGATGAAACACTTTATTAACAATTTTGAAGTAGTTAAAGTATTAAAGAAATTGGTGGTTCACATATATTTAGACTAGCTAAATCTTAGACTACATGAACTCAGTTCCTGGGAAGATTATATTCTTTTGAAGCCATCAAGTGATTATGAAATATGAATTAGAATGACAATATTTTTATGAGATTAGATTATATCATAATTATAATTGTTTTAGGGTTGCTTGATGAAATCATTAAACAGAATGACCATTAAGAAGTATTTTAAATTTTTAATTATTTAATTTTACCAAAGGCTATAAATCTTTCAAGAAAAAGTCTACTTAAGAATTTCACATCTAGTGATTTAAATGGAATAGCTGCACTATTCCCTGGAACTCGGGTCAGGGTCAAGAAGCTTTCTGTTTATTCTTATAAGAGTTCATTTGGGGACAGGGATGGAGTTCAGCACTGGCTTTGGCTGAATACTGATTTTAACATTTAGCCATTTGGTACTGGATCAATCCTTATAGCAATAGACCTTTATTTGTATAGGGAGGTACAAGCGCCAGTGGGAGGAAAATCCCCATTTATTGTCTATCAGTTTACTTATAAATGGTTTCTTTTCATCTACTAATTCTCCTGTAAGAGAGAATTAGTTCTTTCCTCTGTTAGAGAGAACTGTTGGTCTATGTGAGTGACATATGTATGTATGTACACGAGCTATCTATTGTTTTTCTCCTGCATGTTTTTATGCATCTTTATTTTCAGCAGATAATCTTGTCATTGAATGCAACTGGTAGAACATTTTATATTTTCACGTTAATTTATTTGCTTGATAATCACGGTGATGTTAACATCATGCCGGATCTTGGGGGGAAAAAAGCAACACGTAAGACATACTCTGTCATTTCCACTGTGCAGATGTGGAAACTGAGTCTCAGAGAGATTGAGAGGACCTGCTTGCATCCACTTGGAACATAGTGGAGTTTGTTTACTTGTTTTGTCTAGCTCCTTGCCAATCCTGGATCTTAATTACCCATCGCAGTGCTCCAACACAGAGGGTTAGACATTGGGCTTGCTCGCTTCTCCCTTTGCCCTGTCATGGTGTGGAGTAGAATGAGACAAGGCTAGCTCCGGGCCCCATTTGCAGGAAGCCCTTGGGTGGTGCTCTTTCTACGATAACTCCTGCCTCTGCTGACAGGCCCAGCCGATCCTGAGATTGTCTTGACAAGATGCTCACTCTTCAGGGAATGCCAGGGAAACAGACTTTGCAAGCGAGTTGGTTTTCCCCCAGGGTTACTGTGATGCCCATGCGTCATGGTCAGCCCTTCTGGTTCACCTACGTTCTCACTGTCACGTGATCATTTCCACTTCCCCATCCCTCCCTACCTAGCTGCGTGTGAAAATCACCTGGTAGCTTTTTCATCCCTCAGCATGGTTAGGCTTCCCTCTCTGGGTTCTGATCGGAACGGGCTGGGCTGGAGCCTGCCTGCCTAGGAAGAACAACCGCTTCTTGTTTGCATCCCTTTTTTGGTGTGGTGCACTTTCTATTTTGAAACCAGCAAGCCCTCAATCTTACGATGTTATCATTCCATCGAAGGGTTGGATTTACTTACTGAGAGTTTTTGCGGGTGGCCACGGCTGTGGAAAAGATGCTACAGGCATGGGCATGAGTGGATGCTGAACTTTGTCGCCTTCAAGGAGGGGACTGAACCATCTGGACTGGATCAGTGAGAGCCACCTGACGACAGAGCGGTGGCTTTTGCCAGTGTCCTCTCCATTATCTTCTTCCCTCCTTACCAGATTTTCAACTCCGAAAGGATGTATTTTCCAGTTGTGAGGAACAGTCATTCCCAACAGTTTCCCCAGAACATATTATGGATGGTTTACAATAACTTAGACATTTGTTTATAGTCTCTTCCCCTTTTTCCTCCAACACCTTTAATTTACTGGTGCACATAAAGATCCTCCTCAACTGTCATACTCCCTAGGGCACACAATGTACGTACAGTGACAGTCTGCCTTGTTGCTGTGGAAAGACTCAAAGTCCCTAGCCTGGCACTGAGTGTTCTTTTCAGAATTAAGGTCATCCTTTGCTGCCCTGGGTGCCAGCCAGCGGAGCTGTACCCTGGCCTTGGATCTGTCCCATCCAACTTTGTTCCGGTGTCTCCTGGTGGTGGAACACTGACTGTCCTGGAGCCACCTGTCATTCTCCCAGCTCGAAATAATCTTCCCCTTGCTAGAGCCACGCAGTGCTTTGAGTGGGAACGCGGAGAACTCATCACATTGTACCTCGAGCGTCTGCCACTGCCCGCGTCTGGAGGGTGGGGTGGCCTCTGCTTACTTCTGGCACCTTCTGCCGTGCCAAGAATATGGGAAGCGTTCCAGAGTGGTTTTCATGAGTGACGGAGCTGCTTTTAGTTCATCTCAACAGTTGTACAGAGATAGCCTCCTGAGCTCTTAGAGGCTTTGGTGAGCATGTGCCTCCAGTGGGGAAGCAAAATCCAGTGACCTAGTTACAGCCCGTTCCCTGCATCCGTGCTTCTGAGGAGGCTCCGGCCTCAGCTCTGAGGGAGATGTTGCCCTTTTAAGGGTTTTTTTTTGTTGACATGTCTTCCTAAGGGACATTTTCTTTTTTTCTTTTTTATTAAGTACAAAAACTGTGAATTCTCATGTACAGAATCCAGTAAATGCAGACTAGGACTCAAAAAGAAAATAAAAATTCACCTTGAGTGTGTCTAGCTATTGCTTCAAACCTGCCCTGGTTTAATAGGCATGACAATGTGGGGTGTCCTGTGCTAGTATGTGTGGGTTGATTCTTTGTGGCACTAACAACTGATGGATAAGGCCACTGTGTCCTATAAGTGGACTGTTTTCATTGTCTTCCTGAAATTGAGCCACAGTACACACTGTTACCCTTGAGGCAGTGCCAAAGTGAACTTTATGGCAGCATAGTGACTAAGCACCAAGTATTTCAAAAGGATTGGGTGTCTTTTTTTCTGCCTGAGTTGTGCCTTAGCAACAGCTAAGGCATCAGTGGGACCAAATAGAGACATCAATAGGACCAAAGTTTAACAAAACAGTTTCTGTAGAGTATGGTGTGGTGACCTTACAATGGGCAGGGTGTGGCAGATGGTAGGCCACATGGAGGTGGTGGGAAGGCATGGTATACCTTCTCTTTCTCGTTGGACTCCTAAGAGAATCCAGAGCTTTTGTTCCTTTGAGGGAAGGTTCTAAAAGCCTACAGCTGTCTCCATACCATCCTCATTTATAGTAATGGATCTTAGCTAAGCCAGGAAACAAGTGGCAGGGGCAGTTTCAAAGCATGGCTAGAGTTTTGCTAAGTGACAGAGCCTCTTTAGGCCTTGGAATCAATTCCAAGTACCAGAAAAGAAGAAATAAGAATGGGTACTGTTTTCCAGTGTGTCATATTTAACCTGGACATGTCTGGGATGGATAGTGAAATTTGTGATTATAGATGCTTGGCTGTACACAGAGGACTAATATTTGCTTTCCCTTTTTCTTTTGTTCTTACTGTTATTTTCATTTTACTTTATTCTCTTATTTTTAGACAATTTTATTACTTAAATGTTCTCCAAGCATTATAGTGATTTTGTACAGGGCAGGAAAGTACAAAGTAGCAAACAAAATTTACCCTCAATGCATTCTGTATTAATGATCATTGTTAAAAGTTTTTTAGCCTGCTGTGCTTCATCCCTGCTTTCCCCTCTCTCTGAGAACCATATAAAGGTGCATGCATGACTGTGTGTACAGTTTGTATAAATAACCATAGCCTTGATGTGATTGATGACTGATATGTCTTTAACATTCTTCTTCTTTAACAACTTAAAAAATATTTCGTGTGTGGATGTTTTGCCTGCACACAGCACTGTGTGCTTGGTTCCTGCAGAGGCCAGAAGAGAGCATCAGATCCCCTGATACTGAAGTTACAGATAGTTGTGACCGGCCAGGCAGTGGGAATCAAACTCAGGTTCTCTGGAAGAGCAGCCAGTGCTTTTAACCTCTGACCCATCTCTCCAGCCCCTAAGAAAATCCTCTGTAAATCTGAATAGCCGCTGGTACATATATAACATTGTATGTTCAACCGTAGAAAGATTATGAGGTAATAAAAAGAGTCCCTGTCTTGAAAAACAAAACAAACAGCAAGCAAGCAAACAAGCAATAAATAAATAAATGAGAAGTTGTACTTATAGGGGCATGGTAGGCATTGTGGTTGATGAGATGTCACCAGCCTTTAAAGGACCTTTTAGGCAGTGAGGAGAGAGAGAGAGAGACCCCCAAATACAGGCAAGCAGGACAAGAGAGAAGGAGTAGAGGAAGATTTGGGGACATCTGCTCTGAGACACACGGTCAATGAAATATAGTTCTCTGAGTTGTCACTGAAGAAATGTTGCTAAGAATTAGTATGGATTGGACATGAGGACATAGAAGTACAAACAATCAGCTGTTGAGGATGGGGCTGAAGTGGTGGTACCATCTCGGGACTAGAAGATGCCAGCGAGCAGTTGGCAGTCAGTGGCTCATGTGTCATAGAAGGTTATATATGTTTCTTTGGCAATTTCGTGCATTATATAATGCATTCTGGTTATTCTTACTGGTACTTTCTCCCATCTCCTTCCCACCCTGCCACCCCTTCTTCTCTTTACAAGCCCCCTTCCTCCCATTTTAAGACATGGTCTTGTTATGTTACCCAAGTAAGTATTCTATTCCTGTTATGAAGTGATCTTCCTGCCTCAGTCTTGACATCTCCTCCTCTCCATAATTAAATGGGACTCTGGGTACCTGTTATCATGCCTGGCACTTGAACAAAAAGTTCTTGTCTCCCTCCCTTGTAACATTGGGGGGCCGACTTATTGGGGTTTATGTCCTGCCCAGTTCCCCACAGCTGGCAAGCTCCAAAGAAATCACACAGAGATCTCCGTAAATTATAAAACTGATTGGCCCATTAGCTCAGG
>LOEQ01000975.1:188331-199521 GCA_001685075.1 Bramus lutescens | reverse complement strand
CATCCATCCATCCATCCATCCATCCATCCATCCATCCATCCATCCATCCATGTAACCTTTTTAATGATTGCATATTTTGCCCCAAACTTTAAATATGGTTTTCTTAACTACTGGTAATATTTACAATCCTATATATCTTCATAATTAAAGAAATAGTTTAGTTATTGTTGCATATTAAGTACATTTGCTACTGAAATAATTCCTCTTAATTTAGGAAACTTCAATTAGTATTAGAATGTGGCAGATGCTGTGCTGTGTGCTAGGATTGAAAAGTATGCAATATGCTTATTCTTGCCCTCTCGAGGCTCCTAAGCAAAGGAAGCAGATACATTAAAAGAAAAGGAGCCAGCAAGGTGGCTCAGTAGGTAAAGGCTCATTTTGCCACACAATACAAGTTTGAGGATCAGGGTGAGATCCTAGAATCCTATTAAAGGTGGAAGGAGAGAGCAAATGTCCCAAAGTTGGCTTGTGACCTCCATATGCCAACAAGCCATGTGCCTGCCTACACACATGTCATACTGACACATGTAATAAATATGTTTAATAAAGGAGAGTGGCTTGT
This sequence comes from Bramus lutescens, assembly GCA_001685075.1. Taxonomy (NCBI): domain Eukaryota; kingdom Metazoa; phylum Chordata; class Mammalia; order Rodentia; family Cricetidae; genus Bramus; species Bramus lutescens. The sequence goes on along the minus strand of LOEQ01000975.1, from coordinate 198,959 downwards.
GCTGTAGGGAGCTGTGAAACAGCTTGGAGTTGATGGCTGCAGTCTCCACTCTGTTCTTCACCTACAAAAATGTAATATGAGCTCATGCGTAAGACTGGAACTTACACACGTGTGGAAAAGAAAGGACATTTATCTGTGATCCTCCCTTTGGTGACTAGCTTCTGTCCATTTCATTTGTGAAATTAACTTGGCGATATGACCCTAGGTGGTTAAGTCTTAACTGACCCTCTGCAACCATCTTCTCAGCCTACCTTATATAACACTGTTAAGAACTGAAAAGAAAACAAAGCAGTCTTATCTCAACTAAAATGGTACTTGTATATTTTTGATACACTTTCTTACCTTGTCTGTCTCTGTGTGAGCCTGTGTGTGTGCGAGTGTGCGTGTACACGCACATACTCCAGAACACTCACTCACACATGCTCCTACTCACATACTTATACACTCACACTTACATACTTACCCATACTCATACACACTCATATTCATGCGTACATACACACACACTCACTTTACACACACTAACATATACATACTCACATACCAACATATATATGCTCACATATACACAGTCACATACACACACACAAATGATCTACACAAGCAGGGAAAATTATGCTAGGTGAGAATCAGCCTCATTTTACAGATGAGAAGACCAAGACCTAGAACTTGTCCAGGATGACATGCAAAGCAGTCAGCCTCATTTTACAGATGAGAAGACCAAGTCCTAGAACTTGTCCAGGATGACATGCAAAGCAGAAGTGGCAGTTGCACGCGCTCAATTCCTGGTCCACTGAGTCCCTTCGGCACTTCTCCATTCTCCAGTGACGCCATCTTGCAAGGTCTTCGGAGCAGTGGCAGAGGGAGAACAGGAAAAACACGTCCATTCTCAGTGTCCTTTAGCGGAGCTATTTTTGTGACTATTCAGTACATGTACAATGCTGCCTCTTGGAGTGTTCTGGCCAGACTGAGAGCCCATTCACTGCTGGCTGAAGCTGTGCTGTTCCTCCATGGCAGATTCCATGGAATCCTTGGCCCAGAAACCAGATGGGAACAAACTATTCCAATTAAAAAAAAATCCAATTTTAGAGTGAGAATACACAGAAAATAAATTAGCACATGCGCTGTTGGACCAAGTACGTTTCAGTGCAAGAGCGACTTCTGAGTGTGTTGAGTCGAGGTGGGGGTGGCGTTGGGGTCTGGTTACCATCTAGGCTTCAGCGCATTCACCAACTCCCGTCTGTTTTAAATCCAAACTCTGAATCGTTCCTTCTACTTAAGCCTGATCATGCTTTGCTCCCAGCTCCCCCAGCTGCTTCCTTGTGCATGTGGGACAGAACCTCCTCTAGTCTTGCCTTCCAGCTAAACTCATGACATCTGCAGAGAGGGTCATAAGAGCCTGTTTCTGTAGCAGGCTGCTCCAGAACCAACTTGCATCTCACCTGCTGATGCCACCATTGGGTCTCCTGTATCCTGGAAATAGGGTTTCTATAAGGTGTAGATGAGTTAATCTGTGAACAGGTCTAAAGAGTTCACAGTCTACTGTATAGAAACTGCTGATATTCTCTCCTAATCTGGGACTGATAGTGTTTTTTCTTTGTGCCAGGCTTCTGGGCACACCTCTCATTTCCCACTTCTGTAGCTGTGACCCTCAACCCTGAGCTATCATTTATTTGCTTTCTTGGATTTCTGTCTGCCCAGTCATACCTCTTCTTCAGTCATCTCTAATGAGTCTCTGTCTTATCAGTCTTTATCCATTGTCTAATGAGTCTTCATGCATTTAATCTTCATTTGCATATTTGTTCATTCCTTTAACAGGCTTCTTTGTGTGTGAGGGTGTCTACTGTGTGCCAGGGTCATTAACTAGGGAGCCTCTCATAGTTCTCGGAACTACTTGAGGTCTGTCTGGAGTATCGGTGCGGGTCACTATGGACTTACGTAGCATTCAGACGGGCTTGTTCAATCTCTCCTCCGAGGACATAAGGGTCATGGGAGGTAAGGTGCATATTAGTAGGTGTTTTTTATCCTTTATCTAAAAAGGCAGTTGTTGCAGGCCTGTAATCCCAGCTCCTTGAAGGTGGAGGCAGGAGGGTTGCCAAGTTCAAGGCCTGCTTGGACTACAGAGTGAGTTCAAGGTCATCTTGAGATGGTGATGAGCCAGTCTTAAAATAAAAAGTACAAAGAGTGCAGGAATGTTGCTCAGTGGTATAGTACTGGACAAGTAGGCAATGCATTTTTGGAGGGGTTACCTCTTCCAGGGCTTTACTACCTTTGAAGAAGGCATGGTTGATAGAAATATTGGTTCATGAGAGAGAGAAGATGAGAAGAGAGGGTCAAGGAACCTTGAAGTAAGAATGAGGGAGGGTACCTCTTCCTGCTGCCTGTGGACTTAGATGTAAAACTCTCAGCCCCTCCTGCGTGTCTGCCTGTTTGCCACCATGCTTCCTGTCACGGCGATAATGGATTAAACCTGTGGACTGTAAGCAAGCCCCAATTAAACGTTTTCCTTTATAAGAGAAATAATTAAAAAAAAAGAATGAGGGTGGGTCTGGGGCCAAGAACCACTTCCATGGTCAAAGGAAGACTAGACAGAGGAGAGGAGAGCTGTGGGATCTCAGAAATGGAATGAGGGTGGGAAATCCTCTGGACCATATAGCATTCGCCTCCAGAAACCCTTTTCCCTTATGTGATATAAAATGTGAACCTAAGTGGGTCTGAGGTGAGGAAGGGAGGTGGGGTTTGTGGAAAGAAAGTGAAATCACTTTCTGGAACCTTCCTTTGCCAATAATTCTGCACAGATACTTCACTGAAGAAGGTTGGCAAGGCAGAGCCGAGGCAGTGGGTCCCTCATTCTTTGAGCGTCCTGATCGCTTTCCCAATCCTACCTTCCCCTCTGCCTTCCCTCCCACTCCACTCCAATTAGTGGCTGCTGTGACTCAAAAGACAAAACCAACTACACAGCAAGCAGACGATTTCAATCTGCTCTCACTGCCAGGTTACAAAAGTTCACCTTCGGTGTATGTACCTGTTCCGCTCATCCGTTTTCTATTGGCTGCAATTCCCTTCCCCTTTAGTGCCTCAGTCCTTCCTCATTTTCTAACTTCAGGCCAAGAGCAGCTTGGGGAGTCTAGCTGGTTTGGGAGAAAAGAGCAGGCAGTTGTGGATGGAAAGCTGACACTAGAGACTTAGCAGGAATTGAATCTGTGTAGCCTTTTCATTTTATATTGTTTTTCAGGGTTTTTGTTTGTTTGTTTATTTTGTTACATTTACTGCTTAAGATTTGCCTCGGAGCAACATAAGAAGAAAGCGCCCCTGTGGGCGTGCGTGTGTTTGCTGACTGCCTGTGGATATAGGCCTTGAGGTAACTTTTGGGACTGTGAAGAGCTCCTGTTGGGGGTGCCCCGGGAGCCTGGCTTTTGGGGAGGTGGTCAGGGGGAGGTGAACAGGTGCACTCAACAGTTGAGCATCCTTGGAGTCAGGCTGCAAAGTTTTCAGGGCCTTGGGAGAGCCAGGTGCTCTGCCCCTGCAGCTGCGAGGGGTGGAATCATATATCTCTTTTAGTTTCATAAACATAAGAAGCTTGGAAGTAAAAGGGTGTAGCAGAGTCATGAAGATATGGAGCAAAATTTGGGACTGGCAGGCCCAGCCTGGAAGGCTTGTGGAGGTGAGGCATCTGCCTTCAATCCCTGAGTTCTCCAGGGCCTGCTTATAGTGTTTGGGGCTTTGCTTCTAAAGGCTGTGGGGAGCTGTTACCGTGGAATTTTGGAGAAAAACCATTCTAAGATTACTCTGGGGTATGTGTGTTGTGTTTTGTTTTGCTTTTTTTTTCTTTCTTAATTTCTGTCTTTTTAGGAACCGTTACCAACTGTACCTCTGGGGAATGTGCCCTGCCTGTCTTTATATGCCTTTCCTTTCCTGTTCTTTCTTGCCTGGCTCAGTTCCTTCTCATGCTCCTGATAATGAAGTGTGGCAGGCCGGCCCCTGGCGCTGCAGTGAGACCTCAGGGCCCACCCCGTGCAAGCCCTTGCTGCTCTCTTCCCTCCCTCTTCTTCTCTTCCTCCTTTCTCTCTGTCACCAGCCACCCCCAGCGGCTGCAGTCGCAGCACTCCCAAGGTTCCAGGCGCATTAGTCACATTATCCCACAAGTTTAATACAGAAGTATTTTGACAGCAAGCACAAGAAGGTGCTTTCTAGCTGAACGCACAGATCTTGCTTATTCCAAGCAGGCTTGCTGCCGCACAGACAGATGATATGTTTTTAGATGGAATGGCTGTGCCGCCAGCGCCTGGGACTGTGACGCCTTCCTTGGATGTGTAACAAACTGCTCGCTACCAAATGTGCCTGGGATGAGATGGAAAACCAGGGTGGGGATGGGAGAGAGATATTTCTCTCTTCCTTGCTTATTAAAGTCTCAAGAGGTCTGTAACAATGACTTCCCCCCCATCAAAACCCTCTGCAGTGACAGAACACCCTGCTCCCACAGGGTGGGCAGCAGGCACCTGTCCCTGGAACTCTCTTTCCCCTCTACTGCTGGTTTCTTCTGGGCAGGGGAGGGGGAGTAGGAGGATATCAAGTTTTTATTGTGAGCATAACTTTCTCCCTAATAGCTCGCATGAGTCACTGGGAGATTTCTGTTTATTTATTTATCTGGCCGCCTTGTCCTTTTTAAAACGCAGGCTTATGCGTGTCCTGAGCAGTGGCTGCAGTGCGGGTGGCTCACCGTGCATTCCAGCTGAGTGGCGCTGCCGGAAATACTTCTTGACTCACTTATTTTTCACTTTCTATTGCTGTTACTGGGCAGGTTAAAGAGGCCTGGCTGCCCTGTGGTCACACGGGTTTAGAGCTGGTATTGTCTGCTGTGGCATAGAAGGAGGAATGAAGAGTCTAGGCGCCCTTACCCGTGAGAGATTTCCCCCGCTATTCCACCAAAGCACCCGAGGAGTCCGACATGTCTCCTCTTGCCTACTTGGCCCCTTCCTTTAGGGTCCTGCCAAGACGCAGGAGTCCTTTTTCTGAACAACAGTGCTGATTCTGAAGGCTTTGACTGGCTGTGATAGGGGCAGTAAATCCTTTGACCTCAGCGTTCGCAATGTTTTTACTGAGATCTGTTTTAAGAAACTCATCACAAAAATCCAGTCGGCTTCTACCATGGGCCAAGCCAGCTGTCCATGTTGGTGTGTCTCCATGGAACCCACCGTGGAAACCACTGTATCAGTGCTTCACGTGCAACCTGTGCCCTGCCTTCTCTAAGTCTTTGGCTTCTGTCCATTTCTCAAGCCTGAGAACACGGCGTCTGTGCAGCTGAGGACAGACTTCACAGGGGCTTAGCATGAGTCCTTGCTTGCCCCTTCTGTATCATTTCTCTCAGTAGGTTCCGTACCCAGCATTCCTCAGGCCTTCATGCCTCAGTCTGAACTTGCCTGTCTGGGCAACTACTGGGCAGCTGGGCCATCCTTTCAAGTTGTTCATAAACCTACAGTGGCCCGACAGTGACATTCTCAGGAAGCTCTTGACCTAGTCTTGGGACTTGGGGACAAAAGCCTGTTGTCGGAGCACTTAGGAGAAGTGGTTCTAAGTTGTTTTTAGGAAAACGTCAGGCGGAATCAGTTGGGTCACTGGAAGCTACAGCATGATTTTCTCTCCTCAGCAGCTTGCTGATGCTTCTCTGGCCCCACGTTCATGTGGACTGTGCTGTTCTGACCTTTGTGATCACATTTCATACTCTTACGTTGCAAGGCGATTTCTAGAGACCTTGTCTGGCTAATGTCTCACTTGAGTCTTTTTATTTATTTATTTATTTATTTATTTATTTATTTATTTATTTTCTCACTTGAGTCTTAAAGTAACTCTAAGGCAATGGGGACTGAGCCGAACAAGATTATACATGCTTGCCCAAGTTGACTGGTGGCAAAGAACTGTGGGAATTTGAACCTAGGCTTGCTGGCTCATGCCTTTGTTCTTCAGCAGCCATTGTCTTTCAGCAGGAATTATAAGTCCTATTGAAAGGTTCAGTGGACTTGGTGCTTAGTTATATGTCCAACACGGTAAGATACTTCATTAAAAGCCCATTTAATCTGTTCAACTACACTATAAGGTAGAAATGATTATGTCCAGTTTACAGAAGAATGACTAATTATATGGTAGATAATACGTTATTCACTGTTCAATTTTACAGAACTGAAGATTCTATTTAGAATCACCTCATGTGTATGTGTGTGGGTTCCCAACGTAGAATGTGATCCTTGCCCATCCTTGGTCCTCATTAGGAAGGTAAAAAAATAGAACCCCCCAAACTAGCAAAGGTGTCTCGTGGGTGATCACATACTGCATCTTATATGGTGCTCAGGGTTTGCAGTTAGATTTTTTTCTCTTTCCCTTTGCTCTTGGGTGCTACCATTTCTTATAATATTCGTTCCGTTGGTTGCTTTTTAAAAAAGAATTAATATTTTATACATTTCATAATGAAATTATTAATCTTCTACTCTATAGAATTGGATACCAGGCAAGGTATTTCTACTTCTGATGCCTTGTTTTCTTCTGAATAGAATAGTTATTCTTCTTGCTCAAACCCTTCCTAAATTTTATATGACTTGAGGACGTGTAAATTGGATTTGAATAGTGCTTTAAGAAAGTGTTGTTTGGACTTAATTACACATCCTTAAAATGTTGTTTTAGTATCAGGGATATTTCAAATAACATTTTTGCTCCTGAAATTCAGTTTCCAAAAATTGAGAGTTGATACCACTTGAAATATCTGTGTCATAGCAGGAAGACAAACACTCAACTCAACCTAGGTTCTTATTGTCTATTTGGTTGCCTCTTGCTTTCTTTTGAATTACCTTTTTCTTTTGTCCCTAGCATTTATGTTTACAGCAGCTCTCCCTTCCAAGCACACAAGCATGACTGTGCTCTTGCACATACACCGCCACCNACACCCACACACAATTATGCAGTGTTTACTGCTATAGTTGGCAGCCTGAACCTCAGAGAGCGGGACCTAAAAATGAGTCTCATGCAATCACCAATTTTATTCAGAGCATCAGACAGTGTGTGCTCGGAGGGTAGAAAGAGTCCTCCCAGTAAAGTGTCTAGTCATAAGGACAAGCCACTCATGACAAAAAGCAGGTTTTTTTCCATAGACACATGAATGACACCAGCTGAAGTCAGCTCACGTCTGTGCGTTACACCTGGGAGGAACACAGAACCACATTCCAAGAACAGTTCTGTGTTTGGAAGAAACTGGTCACAGGACTCTTGTCTTATTGTCTTCTTCCAAGGTCTTGGAAATCGTCTCCCACGGTGTCAGTCGTGGACAGTTTTCCAACAACGGAGAACAGAGGCCTCTCACACTTGCTAACCCTTGCCACCTTCTTTTTCAAATTTGCTTCTCGTCCCTTCAGGTGAGCCTGAAAAAAACGAACCAAAACCCAGCCTTTTCTTTCCTTTCTAAGTTTAGGGTATGAATCACTTCTCCCTGCCCTCTGCATTTCAGTGAATGTTTCCTCGATGTACTCAGTGGGTTTCCAGTAAAGACAAACAGCTCAGAGAGCAGATTGTATTCTCCTACCCACAGCCTGAGTGAGTTCTGGGACCCAGACATTGGAACTCAGTGCCGTATATGGTCAAAAGAGGAGCAGGAGCAGGAGCCGAGGAGGATGCCAGACACGGCAGCACATTCCTAAGAAACACGCACACAGCGCTGAAGAAACAGGACCCTCCTTGATTTCCATGTTATGCATAACATGAACTGTGAAGTTCTGAGAAAGAAGCCAGTGTCCCAGGCATCTGCCACAGGGAACAGTTTATTTTCGCTGGCTTTTCAGACACAAGTTGGCTTAATGCAGTTACTGTTCAAGTCAGTGCAAGCATGGGATCAGAACTAAGAAGTGATTCTTACAGCCCCCAGACATAGGTTTTCTGCCTAGTTCAACTGCCATTCAACTGTGAAACTCACTTTCTTCCTGGCATGTTTTTTTCTGTGGTAAAGTGGCAGGCTTGGATGCGATGATCCGCAAGATATCTACTGTAACTGTTTGCCTGACTTCTAATTTTGCCTGAGATAATTTCATTTCCTGTGGAATTCCCCAAAGAAAGCGTTTTAAAAGTCTTCCAGATATTTTCTGTGACTTGAATGGAAAAGACAAAGTAAATACTGATCTTGCATCTTCCTTTGTTATTTCCTTAAGTATTTTTGGGCATGCTGTCGCCTTTGCTTGGCAGACCTCTTCTTGCTCATGGGCACATGATGCATTTTGTGCACCTTGGTTTACCTGCTACCCTCATCCTTTTATTGCTGGACGTGTAGTGCATGTAGGGGAGGGTGCATCGAATACATGCCATTGTGGGCCAAGTTTACACTAAGTCAATGCACCATGGTGCTGCCCACTGTCTGCTGCAATTACACATGCAGTCTACTTTGTGGAAGAAGGGGCACTAGGAGTTCATTCCTATTGCTTCTTTACCCTCCACAAGATGGAACTGGGCATGAGATAGTTTCCCAGCCAGTAACTGTATGATCCCCTGCTGTCACAGATGTTAATGATGGAAAAGAAATGGGATTGCAGAACCCTGGCCCTAGAGTCAACTGCAGTCCCCTGGCTGTGAGATAGTGAAAGGCTCCAGATGTTTTTCATCTTTATGGGTTTTGCAGTCTGTTGTCACCAAGGCTATAGCCTTGTTACAAGCATTTGTGACTTACTGTCCTTTAGGTAGAAGGTTATAGTCAAAGTTGACCTCTTCTCATTTCTACAGTATATTTTCTCACATAAGCTAAAGGAATTTTTTCTCCTTGACGGTTTTCCAGCCTGTGGTTATTACCATCTCAGTGGTGGCCTGTAGCCCAAGCTTGTCTATCTGGAGTAACTTTGGAAAGTTACTGCTCTGAGAAAATCACAGTGGCTTAGGAATGCCCCTTCTGTTTGTGGAAGTCTCTGTAGAAGGTCCATTTCTCAGTTACAGGTCCATCTCCCCAGGCTGGCTACAGAGCAGCTGCCTGGTCCTGGGATGAAGGGAAAGACAGAGATGAGGCTGTTATGAGCAAGGGATTGCTCAGGAGAGATGGGGAGATGAGAGATCTGTGTCTGATGAGTCTGTGCCAGAGACTCACTCGGAATCACGGTGCTTCACTCTCTGTGATCTTCCTTTCTTTCTCTGGCAAGGAGAATTGTCAGTCCTCGACAGTTCCTTCTAGCCTTAAAGCCAGAACTCAGTGCGTGTCCAGTTTCTCTTGCTCTCTTCTGATATACCAAGAAGGTCAATTTGCACCAAATTACCATTACTCTCTTTTAACACAGAACAGAGCCCAAACATAGCCACGCCTTTGCATTGTGTGTATACATTGCATAGCCTAGTCTTTGCCTTGTGTGTATACACTGCACCAGTGTAGTAACGGAGAACAGATTCTTCAGTGTAGCACTTGACTCCCTTTGTTGCTCTTTGTTGCCCTGGCTCCTAGGATTGTGCCAGCTGAGGCAAACCATTTACTGGCTTGTGTGGCACCATCTTTAAGTTGAGCTTACTGTGAGCCCTTTGTATTATAGAGGTAGGAGTGTGAAAAACAGTGAGGACACTGAACACTGGCATGGCAGCCTCTGGGTCAGGACTAGAACTGCAGGGTAGAGAGTAATCAGGATGTCTGGGTTCCTGGAGTAGACTCTACAAAGAGTTCAGAGGGAGACTTCGGGTTATTGAGACCAGTGCATCTTCTCTTTCAGTAAAAGCATAAATTTTAATGGTTACAAATGCTTGGTGCTATTATGAGAAAACCACAGGAAAGACCAGTCATATAAACAGTAATAATTTATTGACCATGACTAATCCTTTGGGGTGTATGATATGTGATGTAGGCATGCATATAGGCCCTTTAGAAATGGACTAACCTCTTTCACACTCATTAATTTATCAGATCCCTGTAACTTGTCCATAAGGTGGCAGACTTAGGAATATTACCTTCATTTTACTAATGACCGCAGGGAGGCTCAGAGCATCGTGTGGTCAGGAGGTAGCAGGACAGATTCTTGTGTTTTAGGCAAGTACCTTTACTTTTGTTTAAGACAACTTTCCTTACGAAGGAGGATGAGGGCACACACTCAGCTGTACACAGAGCAGAGGAGGTTAGAGGATGGTATTTAATTAGTCTTGCATCCTGTGAGCGATGATGTGTGCTGAGCCAGTCTTGTGGTCGGCAGGGCTATGCGTCAGTCAGTTTCCTTTCACAGCTGAATTATCCTGGGCTCCCTGCTGGACAATGGCACTATGGAGGTCTGGTTGCTGACTGCTCATTCACTTTCACTTAAGGCAACAAAAAGCTAATCATTCTTGAACTTTTCTCTTGGGCCAGCCTTTGGGGCTGGGTGCTGCTCTTCAGAAGTAATTTGTGGTTGCAAATTCAAGGCCTGGGAAGGACCTGAAAGTGTATGAAATGTAAATAGGTGGCTCTGGCTGGCCTGACCGTCCCATAGAGCAGGCTGGCCTTGACTTTGTAGCAGTCCTCTACCCCTGACTCTTCTGTCTTGGGATTAGAGACAGCCATTAGCTTCTGTGCGGGGCTCTCCTGCCTCTGCGTCTGTGTTGTTGTGTAAAGACAAGGGCTCCCTATGTAATCCAGTGTGACTTCAGGTTTGTCATCC
>LOEQ01000975.1:160003-185633 GCA_001685075.1 Bramus lutescens | reverse complement strand
TCTATCTATCTATCTATCTATCTATCTATCTATCTATCTATCTATCTATGACAAGGCTTCTTGTGTAGCCCTGGCTATCTTGGAACTTGCTTTGTAGACAAAGCTGGCCTGGAATTCAGAGATTCAGATAGAGGATTAAAGACCCATGCCACCATGCCCAGTAAGAGAGAACTAATTTGTTCTTTAGTTTCATGTTACTGTACCTACTTAGCAAGTTCCATAGGAGGCATGGAGCAAGTCCACATGTTAGCTGTAGAGGACTGTGGAACAGTCTGCTCCTGTGAAAGAGTACTGCCTTGTTTTGGGATGAAAATTTGGGCCACACTCAGGCTGAGATTTCAATGGCAGAATTCCGAGAGCCGAGGTCTATATTGCCCAAGAGTTAGGCCGTGGTCTTCTCCAACTTCCACCAGAGCCCGGGGTTTGAGCATGCCTGACCATCCCTGCACTACCAGTGCCCATACCATGGATTAAATGTTGAGGAGTAAGGAAAGCAACTGTTCCCAAGTAGCAATAAGGCAGAACCTCTGGGAACCAACATTTTCCTTCTCCATCCTCTTGGCATAGACCTCTGACTTTGTGCTTCTTCTCTTGTCTTTGTTTCTATGCCGGGCGCTAGCCCCCGACACACTGAGGTCATTTGCGCTAGCATGATTGCGCTCATTGACTGGGCACACACGGCGGCATGCACCAGCAGGGCCGTAAAGTGCTTCTTGTGCCTTATTTCTTGTAATCCTCAAAACCAGCCAGGGCAGCAGGTAGGTTATTTATATCGAGTGGCAAGTGAATGGACAGATGCAAATGGTTTAAAATGCTCCAAGGCTATGCACGTTGTCATGGCAGGGTCAGGGTCGGGGTTAGAAAGAATTCTCTCTGACAGAAGAGTTTGATCTGTGTATGCTGTGTTCACCTTTGCTTTCTTCTTGCTCTACCCCCTTGCCCCCCACCGTCCCTGCTTGGAGAGGGTTCTCACTGAGGCCTGTGTGAGTGCTCTGCCCTTACTTCGTCCTCCCATGGCGCCTGTCGCTGGAGCTCACCCGGCATCCATTATTCAGAATCTGACTCTTCAGACCCTGGATTGGCTGTCAAGGGTAAATTTGCTACAAAATACTTTCTAATGAGTTCATTATTTTTCATGACTTACTCAGTTTATCGCTGGCTGGGGACAACTTGATAGTTGCTTTCCTGTCTGTAGTCTGGGGCGATGTACAGATGTTCTCACTGTGTTTCTTTTTACATAGCCCATATAATAAATACATCATGGTACGGTACAGTCTAGAGACGTTTCTGAGCATTTGGGAGCAGCCTGAGAATGAAGATTGAAGTTTTTGGAGGGGCCTGGCCATTGCGTCTGTTGGTGGATGGTGTTGGAGGCTATGCAGTACATCCTGGTGCATGCGAAATCCCCACACTCTCCAGGGAGCAGCCTCGGCCTCAGGCACTTATAGTATTGGTGCTTAGCATTTTTGTATTACTTTATATTTGCAAAGTGCTTTCCAGTGATTTATTAGCTGTTCTTGTTTTTAATAGCCCCCAGAGATGAGTTGGTATTCAGCCTTCCGAGAATATAAATGCATAGAGTAGGCTCATCTCATCCGATATTATTGGATCTGGGTCCAGGACTCTGACCTCCTGGGATAAGGTCATTTGGGGTCACTGTCTTCTGTGGATTAGTAGGGGATCAAATGGACTTAACTTTGGCTCCCAGAGTCTCTAAGGCAGAGATGGAATGACTCCAGCTATTTGAGGACGTGGGATAGGAGCTGTTAGCATGAGCTGGATAGCAATCCTGCCTCTGCTGTTGGCTGACCCTGTTGAGTCTGCGCAGCTGCTTTGCTGACCCATGTCTCAGACTCACTCACTGGAACAAGGGCTTTCCGCATGGTCATTTCAGGGAGAGGATTGTGTTAAGTGTGGTTCAGTGCCTTTGGGTTTTTTCTCAGGAGCCCTGGTACAGCTCATGCATGGTAGAGTGAGGAAGGTAACTATAGATCTAAGCCATTGGAGACCTTGTGTTCCAAAGATGCTAGCCTTGCTTTTTCTCGGATCCAAGGTCTGCCAGTGAGGTACCCTTTAGCTTTATTTTAAGAAGCACGCTGTCCCAGTCATGCTAAAACTGAGAGAATGAGTGGAGCTGCTGGTGAAAAACCAGACTGGAGCCAGAACTAGCAATTCTCTCTCTTCTGGGTGTTGTAGAAAGTAATTAGCGGTCTTGATTATCTCACTGATTCAACGTGTGTTTTAGGGATGTGATGTAATGCGAGGAAACATTTAGTTGTCAGGTTTTAGGGCGGTATCAGATTTATTCTTGCAGGAAAAGTCTAGTTGTCCTGGCAACCTGAAATTGATTTTCTTTTTACTCTTGTCAGCTGAAACTGGTCCCCTTCGAATCATTCCTCTAATTGAATATAGAGAGCTGTATGTCCCCACCTGGTGACTGGATTGTCCTTAATGACAGGCGACTCTAGCAAATGGTTCCTCTCTCCTACCTGGGCCAGGAGCTGTAGTTTATTACGGCTGTCACCTTCTGTTGTTCCCTTTGTGGTTATTTATTTGTCTATGGAGTTAGGTGTAGAAAGCAAGTGGCATCCAAATAATTGAGAGTTTAATCAGGCCTGTGTGATGTAATTGGCAGCCAATCACATCCTTTCATTTTCAGTTACCTCAGGCCTGAGTGGGATTCCAGTGAGCTCCAGGAGGGGGAGTCATTTTGTGGGGATGCCTAGCAGTTTCTTAACCTTACAAGGGTGATGTTATGGCCCAGAACACAGCGAGAAAGCAGAGGTTGCATCTGTCTTTTCTCTATGTCAAGGAGAGAGAGAGGTGGGCCACAAGATATAGAATTAACACTTAATGAGAAATTGCTGCTCATGGCACACGAGGAAGAGGAAGAGAGTCTTCCTGTTTGCCTAAATGATCCCAGGCCCTGTGGGCCGCATCTGCTGCATCTCAGGCTCCAAGGACAGAGACCTTCTGGTGAGGACCTGCTCTGCTGCCAGTCATTTTGATGAAACCTGGAAACCAACAGATGCCAGAAGTGAGGAGATGAGGACATAGATAGCACTTATCACAAAACCCGCTATCCGGAGTCTCGAATCTACTGACTTCAGTGGTACAGTTCAGAGCCAGGCATCCAGAGTCTCGAATCTGTAAAGTTCAGAACCAGGTATCTGGAGTCCTGAATCTGCTGACTTCAGTGTGATCCCTGGTAGAGTTCTAGAATGACTTATTTCACAGGTGCTATATGCGTTTTTGAAGAGAAGCTATTTTTACCAGGACTCAGCAGGGTCACTTAACCTTTTGTTAGCAGCAGTGTTGGAGCATCCTGACACAATGGAGAGAGTGCTGGCTCATCACTGGGTTTTAAGCCCAGGAGTCTCTGCTTTGCAGCCCCATGACCTTAGCCAAGTGGCTTCGTTTCTGTGACTTAGCATTCTCCTCTGTTAGAGGGCTAATGGGACCTACAAAGGCATCTGTGAAGCTTGTGTGAAATGTCTCAAGGATAATGTGCTTACATTAAGCATTTAATCAATGTTGCTATGGTTATTATTTTTCAGAAGGTATTTGGATGCACCAAAATGTTCAACAGTCTTTAACATAGTTATGGATAAGGTAGGAACATGCCAACTGGGTTATCCAATAGACAGACTTAAAGGTCTTGCTGACTTAACATGAATCTCAATGACCAGCCATTTCTGACTCGATGGATCCATGGAGAAGCAGGCTATGGCCGTCTGGTCTCTTTTCTGTATTACCAGGTTCCTTATCTGGAACCCTGGACGTGTGGAGATGGGTTGTCTGGCCTTAAAACCAGGACTCTGTTTTGTAGTCACGTGAGTCAACTCTGCAGCCTAGGAAACCATGGCGGGGTATGATCAATACATGAATTGTGCAGTTTCTTATCCTTTATGCAGGCTGGTAGGACAAAGGCTTGTATACACTTACTTCCCCAGGCTAGCTGGAAGGATAGACTTTATCTCCATTAATCCCAAGAGCCGTGAGCTCAGAACCTCTGTCAGAAGCCTGTTTTGTGTTTGCTTGGCAGCCTCACATGCCTCATTGGAGTGACAGCCCTGCCTCTGACTTCTCTCTGCCTTTCCTTCCAGCTTCTCTCTGCATACCACCTCTTCACATGCTGTGTCTCAGGAGACAGCCATCTTTTCCAGGAACTCCTTCATGCCCTCTCACTTCCCACGTCCCCTGAGCCTTACCTTTCCATTTGGAGCGATTCCTCCACCTTCAACCCACAATACATGCTTGTGCTTTCAGGAGCCCTTGCATTTTGGTGGCACCTCGCACCTTTCCAGCCTGGCTCAGTGGGTGGCCTTGAAGGTATCCTGTGTTACAATGAGGAAGTCTGAGGTGTAGAGGGTTAAGGACAGGAAGCCCAGGGAATGAGAAAGTCCTCTGGGAAATTGTTTTAGGGGCTGAGCTCTACATAGTAGCTGCTAGTCTTTTTTCCACTTCTCTTTAACCATTACCCTTCTCCAATGCAGAGGGAGAGAGATGCATCCCTTCTCCGGACACTGGGCTGCTGCAGTTAGGACAGAACATTGTCTGTCCTCTAGCACTCAGGTCCTAAGTGGTCACCCTTTAATCAGAAACTTTTGCCCTTTTGAGCGAGGAAGTGGTTTGCATGACGACCTCCTGGTGTCTGAATTTGAATTTTACCCCTCTCTCCTTGTCGCGTTTATCACCAGGGATGGAACTTGGGACCCACCTCTGCCACTGAGGTTCTTCCCCGGCCTCCGATCGTTTATCTCCTTTAGGAAGACTGTGTGTTCACCCTATTACCAGGAAGACAGACACAGCCAAGGTGCTGTGTTTGTGAAATTGGGGAAATTACAGTTGTGTTTTATGAGTCTGGCCTTTGGCAATGGTCCAGGGACAGACTGCTCCCCGATATCCTCGATAAATCCGCTTCCCACCAGCACTGGTAGGATCTTAACTAGATAGCTGCCGGTGAAACATCTTCTCCTGACTTGCAGTTGAGTGCTGCTTCGAGTGACTCATAAATAATGATCCTTTATGTTTAAATGCTCCTGACCCAGAATGGAAGGAGAGTGAAGTTCTATGCGGCAGGAACCATACAACAAGAACAAGCCCAGGATACGGTTCCCAGTCTGCCCGCACCAGATGAGATGTGTGAAGATCTGTGAAATGGGGCCAGTAATCAGGAAGGGTTGTTTTGTGAGTGTTCTGGGCTTATTTAAGAGGAGCCCCTCTCAGTGTGCCGGGCCCTTTCAAACACTAGGAAAATACCATCCTTACATGGCAATGTCCACAAGCGCTTCTCCGTGGCCATATCTCCTTCCTCTGTCCTGATTTCTTTTTTGGAACCTGGACCCTGGTGCCAACCCAGTTACAGAAATGGTGATCTTACTGCTGTTCCCAAACTGGGAGATCTGAATTTTGAATTGTTTCTTATTGCACTCCTGTTAGTTGCGGTTCTTTGTAAGTTCTAAGCTTAGTGCATTTTACTCTTTAAACGAAGATACTGGCTATCCAAAGAATAGAGTGTGAAGAGTGTTAGAAGTATCCTTAAAATCATAATGTTGGAAATTTGGAGAACTCTGTGAATACTGATTTATTGCCCCTCAGTCTCACAGGGGAGCACGGCAGGGTTTTCAAAGCAACTTGCTTTTTTTTTCAAAACCTGTTATAATTTTAAACTGTATCGTTACTGAATAAACATACTTAAGGAAATTAAAATAAAACAGAACAAAACCCAGCGGTGTCATGGCAAAGATGTACAGACTTGAGAATCTGAGCTCTGAGGCTTCTTGTACTTGAATGACTTGCCCAACTTCAGTGAGACTGAATACCTAAACCTATTTAAGTCGCAATTTCAGTGACTTTCATTAGGAATAAATATGCCTTGTATGCTGAGTTGTAAGGATCAGAGGATACCTGTCAGGGCCTAGAATAGTGTCTGGTGCACGACCCTTCCAAAGAGTCAGCCTCTGGATGGTGGGCCTTCCTTTCGGGGTGGCATACTCAGAAGTGCGGGCTGCTGTTCAGCTCTGTGGCCGTATTGCCTTGCTCTGTTCCAGTTTCTCTTTAGAATCCCAGACCTTGGCACCAGCCTGGTCCTAGAGTTGCTGATCTTAGGAAGCTATAAAACCACAGCGTGTATAGGGAAGGGCAGCAACTTTGGTGGAGGGGTTTTTAGAAGTGGTTGATGAAGAACTGTTGAAGAACCTGGCCGAGTGTTATCCGGAAGGATAGTAGGGGAAGGGTTGAGGCTGGTGATGGCGAGGGCGAGTTAGTGTTCACTGTAGGTAAAAGTGACCAGGCCTGATGTAGAATTGTGGCAGGTGAGGGCTGGGAGGAAGGGTGGGCAGAAAAGAGGCCAAGGGAGATGCTGAAGTTTGAGGTCTGAGTTTGTGATCGAGTCTGAGATATTGTAGACTTGTAGCATATAGCTGCAGCGTTCTGCAGGACCATGTTTTAGTCCGGGCCCCACGTATGTGTTTGCATATCTGTGCGTAAGTGTGTATGAATAATAGGGTCGATGCGCTCAGGGACTTACCCAAGGCTGTAAAGCTAGGAAAAAGCTTTCGTTTGACTGAAGAGTTAAGTTTGGTAATGACTGTGAGTGATAGCAATGGTCGGAGGAACTCCGAGGGAGAGAGGACTTCTGCCCAGTTTCCTGCCCCCCAGGCAGCTATGAGTAGGAGTTTGAAGTTTCAGTATTTGATAGCATCACCTCCTCTGCTTTCCCAGAAGCTATTCCTCGAAGTATGAATTGAGTCGTTGCTCTGTTGGGAGATGTCTCAGTTCAGAGCTGACTTGCTGCTCTGCTTGTTTACTAAAACAGGGTAACAACGGGTAATTTAGAGGTTTCAGAGTCAAATGGGAGCAAAAGGAAACAAATGAACAGCAGAAGCAGCAAAATACCTAATGCTGTGGCGCCGGGAGGCCTGGGTGGGGGTCTGGAGGCCCATGTGGACTGGTCGAGTGCATGTCGCTGCCTCCGGCTGAAATCAGAGGCTGATGGTTTCTGTGTGGTAAGTTTGTCCTGACAGTGTTTTGCAAACTGAGTATGGATGAATAAGATTCAGGGGAGGCAGACTTGAATTCTCTTTCCCCACATCTGAGTTGTGGAAGCGAAGAATTGACCAGTGCTTGGAAGTTGTGCACGTCTGTAGAACATGGCAGGGCCCTCATATAAGAGCTGTGTATTTGTGAGCACATGCATGTGTGCATGTGTACACACACATGCGTATGTCTACATACACACACACACATGACCGAGTTGTTTTAGAATGTGGTGGTTAATCTACCCACTGTGTGGTTCTACTCTACCCTTGGCAAAGGCCTTCCTTCCATCAGCGTCCTCTGCCTAAGTTATTATTTCCAAGTTAGGGAATAAGAACCCTTTAGGTCTAGAATTTCTTAGCTTACTCTGTTGCCTTGGGAGAGTTGCTGAGTTTCTAGCCCTTTGATAATAATAATCGTTATTATTTTTAATAAGCTCACCTGTGCCTACATGAGTACGTCAGCTTGAGAGATTGGTGAGCTCTCCCATGCTTGCTGCTAGTGGCCTAGAACTCCCTTAGTTTTCAAAAAAACTTACTGGTCAGAAGAGGAAAGGGAGAACATCGAGGGGGAGGGGATTCTCAAAGGGCCTTGGAATGACCTGGACTCAGATCTATGCCACACCTTGTCACAATACGCCACAATTGTGAAACTGTTTTTTTTACCCCCTACCTAGGTCTTTCACAGAAGACTGAGATTGCAGGGTTATTTAGCTTCTGAATCCTTGAGAACGTGGGAGAAGCCTCTGGTTGGTGCTTTTCAGATGTGGAGGCTCTCCTTCCCCTCCCCCACGTGTGTGCCAGTGACTCCTTCCTTGGCTATTCAGGTTTGAATGAATCAACACACTGGTGACCCTGTGGTGTGCTTGGCAGCACAGTAAAATTAGTCAGAAGGCTAAGCTACTTCTTCTAACCGTAGAACCCACCCACTCTGCATGGTTGACAGTGTCCGAACTTTCCCTTCCATGGCCATGGTCACTTCTAGAGTCTTCTCTCTCTCTTACTGCCTTATATGAGGTTGATGTGGAAATCAAGAAGAATTGTATTTCAAATGTAATATTGTGTCTTTAGAGCTCAAGCTATTTCAAAGGGGTATCTAGGGACCAGTAGGATGATTCAGTGGGTAAATGTGTGTGCCATTAAACCTGGTGACTTGAGTTTGAGCCTCAGAATCCTCATGGTGGAAGGAGAGCATCAACTCTTGGAAGTTGTCTTCTGTGAGTTTTACAGTGTGGCTTACATGCCCTGCTCCCTTAACATACAAAGCTAGTAGACAAGAAGCAACTTGTATCTTGCTTCCTCCCTGAATAAATGCTCTGATTCTAAAGAAGAAAACCAGGTTAAACCTGAGGGCAATTGGAAAGTGGTCCCTGAATTTAAACTGGTACAATTTGGGGGATATTTATTTGATTCAAAGGGAACCATGTAAGTTTGGGCTGAAGACATTCATCTTTCCACCAGCCTCCACCAACCATGGTTCCAGTGTTTCACTTGCCATAGATTCACGACCTTGAGAGCACCACTTTAAAAAACAATCCCCCCAACTTGTATGTGTACCCATGTCCATTTGTGTGACAAAGCATACATGTGGAGGTTGGAGGACAGCTTGAGAGGAGTCTGTTCCCGTGCTTTGTAGGTCTTGGGGATTGAATTCTGGTGGTCAGGCTAGGAAGCAGGTGCCTTTACCAACTGAGCCATCTCTTTGACCCTGGATCCCGTTTTTTGATGCAGCCCATGGAGATGTTTCCCACGGAGACATAATCACTGTGTGGCAGAATGTTCCTACTGACAAATGGAGGTCTGGCAAGGTCACTTGTTGAGGAAATAGCAGAGTCGAGACTAGAAGCCATCACTCTCATCCTTGGTTCTCTGCTCTTTCTAACACATCACTCCTCCCCGCTGTCAGGTGAAGAGAGAACCAGATGGTTTGACAAACGGTTCTTGTTGCTGTCAAATCTGTCTTTCTTTCTGCTCTGACAGGCAGTTCTTACCTTCCCTGTTTTGGGAGGGGGCAATGATGGAAGCGGAGGCAGGTGGAGGCAGGAAAACAATCTGCCAGATTCTTTATGTGGCATAAGTGTCCAATAAGCTCTCGTTCCCCCTCCCCCCGCAAGAAGCAAGGCAAAGGTAATGAGTAGTCGTCACCTTGAATTTCAGCACACAGAGGCCTAGAAATGGCAGACTGTGTTTGGAGACAGAGATTTCATATATATCTATCTTTAAAAAAAATCATGTTTCAGATGCTATATCCATAAATACTAATAAGATTGTCTGATTCCAATTTTCAGGTGAGATTAGCATTTTATTGAGTATTTTATCTGTCAGATTCAATACACTATGTACCATCCTCCCAGGCTTATTAGCATAATTGCCGTGCTTAAGCAACAATAAAAAATTCAGCAGTAAAATAGCAGTTAGTACAGGCAATTTGTTATCAAAAGCTTTTACTTAAGGACAGCTCCAGCCTGAATTTATTAGAAAGTAAGGGTTATAATTTATTTTTATTTGGAAAAACAAAAAGAGGGAAAAAAGAATTTTCATTTTTTGTTTTAGAAATAATAGAGGAATTAGAAAGATTCGCCTCTCTGGAAAATTGTCCGCATCCTGTCCTCCTTTGCTGAATGCAGGCTGTGCTGGTAATAGACTCCACTTGAGGCATGTTGGCTCAGACAAGATGGTGCTCTCCCAGGCATTGGAACAAATGAGTAGAAATGTCCCTTCCTGTTTGTACAGACATTTCCAAAACACTTTCAAATATGTGTCGCTGCTTGAATTTCATACCAGTTCTGTGAGGCCTCCGTTCTTAGAAACAAGGAATTGAGTTGGAATCAGTCTTGACAGTTGGGGCATTTCAGTGACATAGCCACTCAAGAGCTCTTCTTCCAGCCTCTAGTCACACCTCTGCATGGTGACGCTTCATGTCACTGCCCCCAATTCCTGGCTTGGGTATTATTTACCCTGCTGTGTGATGTAGGATTTTTAGCATGTCGTATCTCATTAGGTTGTTCTGTGCACACAAAAATAGGTAGGCCAATTGACAGGCAGGCAATATACATAAACATCTCTGTGTGTGTGTGCACATATATATATATATATATGCATATCTATGAGCAAACATATCTATCCACATATATTTTCCCCCTCCAAAAGTTTTTAATTTATTTTGCATTTGTGTGTTATATGCATGTGTGCATATGTGTGTGGTTACCCTCATCCCTGTGGGCTCACACAAAGGCAATAGGCCCTGACAGCACAACTTCCTTTTTGAGACAGGGTCTCTCATTCAGACTGAAGCTTACTAGTTTGGCTAGACTGGTTGTTCAGCGAGTCTCTGGGACTTGCCTGAGTGTTACTCTATTGGTGTTACAGACAGTGTGCCTCGATACCTGGTTTGTATTTGGGTGCTGGGGTTCCAAACTCAAGTCCTCTTACTTGTGTGACAGGCATTGGACTTACTGAGCCGTCTTACTGAGCCTTGTTCATTTGTGTTTTCTTAGGTAATTCTGCCGCACGAGTTTCTCTCAACTCAAGTGTCTTCCACTCTTTAAAGTCTCGGTCTCTGGCCATGTATATCTGTCGCTCTCACTCTCTGGATGACTCGGCAGAGTACTGGTGATTGCCACCTGGCAAGGGCCTGGTACAGGAGAAATGTTTTTTATAAGTAGCGCGTCAGCTTTTCAGAGCAGATGGATCGAATTTTCAAAGGTGGGGATTTAGAAGTCATTTTTCATTTGTAGTTCTTGAGAAATGTAGTATCTGAAATGAAAAAAAAGAACATGAAATTGAGGCTTTTTAGTGTGGTTTAGGCTGAAATTATGGTAATAATTTTCAAATTGAAGATAAAGTTTTTGGTGAAAATGGGCTATTGAAGCTCGTAAACTTTAAGAAAAGCTATTGGAGCATCTTACTTCTTTTGTTTGCTCAGTAAGTTCCCAGGAAAGACTATCATCACCAATTGAAAAGTCTGATGTGAGACTTTGTACAGGCCACTTGGGGTTTATTGACTAACTCAGTTGGGGACAGAAGACTGAAGACACAGGTCTACTTTCAGAAGGAATAGCAATAATAAATGGAAACGTTCTCCTCCTTGAGGACCTACCATATAATAGGAGCTCAGCTAAGATGCTTTCTTAGGACATTGGGTTTTCATGTTGCATTAGGCTACTCATTGAATAAGCATCCATGGTGCATTTACTCTGTACCATACAGTTTGGTATGCTGCATGCATCATCTCTTTTAATTATTGTAAAAGCTGGTAGCTGTAGTTGCTGGTTTTGTTCCCAGTATGTAGATGAGGAAGCTTAGGGAGGAGGGCCTAAGTGATTTGACCTTGTCACACACCTCACAAATAGTAGAGGCACCATGCAGCACCCCCNNACATTTCATTGCACCACTTGGCGAAGGAAATAAATGGGGGGGGACTGAATGGGGAGACAGATGAGCCATATAGTACAGCATGTGGAACCTAGAGATTCAAAGAGCAATGAGTTTGAACCTGAACAGGATACTTCTTAGTGTTTCAAACAACTCTCTCCCTCTCTCTGATTTTCTGAGACAGGTGTTACAGCCCTGGCTGTCCTGTCCTTGAACTTGCTTTGTAAAGCAGGCTGGCCTCCAATTCACAAAGGTCCTTTGCCTCTGCCTCCTGAGTACCGGGATCAAAGGCACTTGCCACCATGCCTAGCCCCTAAATCTCTCTCTTGATACCACAATTGAAATAATTCTCTCTTTTAGTGTCGTTATGGAAATAAATTTGACAGAAGGAAAAAAAAGACACATGAAAGCTAGCAGAAGTGCATCATTCATGTTGAGTGTCTAGCATCTCTTGAATTGCTCTAGAGGAAGCAGTTTTGTGTGCTGGTAAGGGACAGCCACCAAAGCTGTTTTTTTTTCCCCTAGGTCTATTATACTTCATAATATGTGACCTTGGAAAACAACTTATTTGTGCATCAGTTTCCTCATCAGTAAAATAAATTCCTTAGGATCATGAGCATCATGTGAGGATTACATAGATTAAAATAAAGTATGCAGAAGAGTACTTAGGATGTACAAGCCCTTACAGTGTTAGCTTTTCCTGCTTCCTTATGCTCTAGTGGTAAGAGAATCCTATAGGATTCTTGTCCAGTTCATCAAGCACAGTGAACAAGTTTAGCTTTGGAGGGAGGAATTGCATTTACACAGCCACTGATGTCCTTGGGAGAGCTTTGTGTTTCTCTGTTTTTGACCTTTGGTAACAGCAGATAGTGGAAGCAGCAAGAAACCTTAGGTGACAGGGGATGGATGGGATGCAACACACCTATGTGATTAACTGTGCTGGCAAGTTGCCTTGTGGCAACCACAGGTCAGCTTGCTGGCCAGCAATGGGCCAAGAGTGGTATTTTTCTGGGTCTTCTTGGCAGGTTCTCTCTTTCTTTGGACTGTACATGCCTGGGTCCTGTCCTAGAGCTGTCTGACATTTCTCTTCTCTAGAAAGCATTGACAAACTGAAAGTACCAGGGGCTGGGTAGAAACTTTTCAGAGATGACCTACTCACCACCCAGCTACTATAGGCTATTTTACAGGTGTCCTGTGGAGGTGAACGCTGTGACGATGACGGAGGCTTCTTCAGGCACCTGTGCTTTATTGGTCTCATTGTTTTAAACAGCAGCTGTGCAGTGTGTGTGTGTGTGTGTGTGTGTGATTTCTTGATAATGTGGATTTGGGGGCATTTCTTTGACCTACTCAAATGGCCTACTTTGCTCATATCATTAAAGAAAAGTTATAGGAAAGGACATTAAGATGAAGCCTTACACGGAGTGTGGAACTTTGTGGTTTCTAAAGCACTTGAACCCATTTCCTTCTGTGTGTTTTGTGGTGTCACCGAGAAGCAGGCAAGGCAGGGCTGCCCTTCTATGTAAGTCACAGAGGGTCATCGAGGTGCAGTGAGTTTCCTTGTAGCACTGATGGATGTAAACCCACAGTGTTTGGATCCTGGGGTGGGTTCTGTTTTGCTACCCTGCTTTTGAGGTCATTGAGCTCATTCTTACCAAGAGCTACCAGGTTATATAGAGAGTGGGAATTGATCCTGGTAATGCTCACTCTGCCTCTCCTTCTTCAAGTAGGCTGGTTAAAACTATCTGTAATTGGCTATGAATTAAGGATAAATAGAATTAAATCTCTAGGACTTTCAGTTGAACCAGCATGTGTTTCTCAAAAATCAAATGTCAATGTATTTCCTAAAACTTGCTTTAATGAAAAGGAGAGGTGAAGGAAAAACTCCTTTTTTGCATGGTGATTAGGAAACAGGATGTGTGAACCTGCTGTATGAATTTAAAGAGCCGCATTCATGCTGATGCCAGACCTGGATGGGCACCTCACAGGGTTTCATGCTGGCAGAAATGTTAAATGAGAGAGGTTCTCCTTGAGCATGTTAATTACTTTGGTTTGGGGGAAAACGAAGCTGTTTCGCTAAGTTGGATCTGAGAGGTTACATGTCTGTATACGTAAGAAACTCAAGGCTGACTCAAGGATCCAGTTTTGGTTACATGCACCTTTATTGGAGAGTCCAGCATGTCCTCAGATGGCAGAACAGAGAGACAGAGATGCTCTTGAACTTCTTAAGGGCTCAGACTCTGCATGCTGCTTGCTTGGCAGTGGAAAGGTTTAAGTTCTCTTTGACACATGCTTTGGGAGTTCCTCAGAGTGAGTGGTACCCTGGAAGTCGAGCGCAGAGAATGTGTGTTTTGGATTATTATTTCCTTCCTTCATACTGCACCTCCTGAGTGTTCCGTTGTCACACTCTTGAAGGCCTGCAGTGGAGGCAGACAGAACACACTTCCATTTGTGTGGCTGACTCTCTTGATTCCTTGACTTTCTGTGTTTGGTGGTTTTTCTTGAGTTCTGTGGAGTCTAGTAATCCTTTTCAGAGTGATTGACGCATCAGGTATGGATCAGCCTGTGCTTTTCAAGGTCACATAGTTGTGGAACCTCTCCTTTCAGGGGAGTCTCTGTATTGCACACCCTTTCCTCCACCTCTCCACAGAGGCTTAGGGATGAAATCACTAGTGTGACGGGAGGCACTAGAGGTTAATGGTCTATTTTTCTCCATGTTTTCACATTTTTTGTTGGATCAGGTTTTGAATGTTCATCTCTGTTAGGCTCTGAACTCCCAGAGGGTAGGTGTCCTGTACTGATCACCACTTCGTACGTGGCACACAATGGTGCTCATTGCTAAGTCATTGGGCTTTTTGATGTTAGAAACTGAAAAGGTGGTTTTTGGGTGCTGAGAGATGGCAGTGCATATTGGCTTTCTAGTCTATTTCAAGGTAGTCCACTCAGAGTGCTGTGCCCGTAGCCTAGGGACACACCATCTGGCTATCCCGACTGTGAGAGCTTGGAAGCCAACTCTCATGCTCTCCTGATATCTGTGTAGAATGCTCTGTCACCTCTTTCCACACGTTATAAGTACCTAACATAGCCCTTTCCTCAGTCACTTGTCTTGGGAGATAACCACGAATCGTTTTGGTAAAATAGGTACTGTTCATTTTTTTGTAGATGGAGGTTGTTTAATTCTAAAATATCGATTGGTTGAAAATCAACATGCTATACATCTTTAAAATGGAACATCGTTCAGCAATAAAAAGACATAAAATGCTGATTTTTTACTAACTCATGCCCAAATCTTGAAAACATTGTTCTAAGTGAAAGGAGGTCACAGAGGACCATGCTCCATGGATTCCATTTTCCGAAAAGCTCAGAATTTATCAAGATGTATTTTAGATTAGTGGTTGCTGGCACGTTTGGGGTAGGTAGTAGGGACTGACAACTGATGGTATGGGTTTCTTTTGGGAACCTTGAACATACTCTTAAGATAGACTTTGCTGAGGATCGTACAAGTCTGTGACTATCTAAAATTGTATCTAGACTTTATGTTGTATCAGAATTACTTCTCAGTATGATTATGAAGAAAATCAGTCCCCACTTCAGTGGAAAATTTTTTGAGTTCCTTTAGGAAATCAAAGTAGTATAAATTGCCAAGTTTTTAACTCACCTTGATTTGTTTGGGGGCAAGGCTGTCTTGCATCTTTTAATGATGAATACAATTTGGAAAAGTTTGGTAACATGACCGGAGCCACCAAACCTGAAATATATTTCTCCCTTACTTTGTGCATAGCCTGTTTTGTGAGCTTTAAAAATTTATACTTCCTAAGATGTTGATTAGTGAGCTATCCGATAAGAAATAACAGGGTACTGACAGCCCTGATTGTATAAATAGGCGTCTGGGATTGTGTTCGTGGTTTGCTTGTCAGCACAGGAGAACTGTGTGATTATGTTGAATGATGGTTAATTTTCTTATCCACCTATTTTAAAAATAAAGATATACAGCTGGAAGACAGGTGCCCAGGAGGTGCAAAGGAGACTTGTAACCCTGTTACTGAATTCCAGAAAGGGTTTAGAAGGAACAAGTTCCAGTTTAGGTGTTGGCATTTGAGTCCTGGCTGAATTCCGGTCATGCTGTGGTGTTGGAGTCTGTGCCTGGTACATACTGGAACAAAGGATGGTTCATTTATTCTTTTTCTGGGGTGAGTCTAGACGGCTGTCCTTCCTCTTCCTTATAGGTCATTGTCCTGTCTTAGTGGATGTGTGTGGAGGCAAGAGAGGACTTGTCTTTCTACCTCTGTGTGGGCACGATTCGTATACAAACAGTCCTCTTTGATTAAGTGAAACCAATTCACATGAACTCCAATTAAACTTTAATGAACAAGTGGGTGTATTAATATCAGCTGAGTAATGTAGGCAGCGTGGATTCCAGTAAGTGACTCACTTCTCTGAGGAGCTCATTGCCCATGCACGGTTAGAGTTACTAGAAAGCTTCCAGCTTTATCTGAGTGGATCTGGTCTGGGTCTTGTAATTCTAGAAATCCTTAGGGCTTGTTATTCATCTAGTGACACAACCAGAATCATACGGACCTCTGTTTTCAGAGGCGGTTTGGGGCTGGGAGACTTGTTCACATTGATCTATTAGGCTTCCTCTGGCGCACTGCCCATTAGCGCGTTTGTTTTCTGCCTTCTTCCTGTGATTGCCCCTACTCCTTCAGTGGCGATTCCTTTTCTCCTCAAAACCTAGAGGCACCTGTTTTAAATTAGCATCCCAGTAGCCTACTTCTGTGTCTGCTGGTCTGCCTCTGTCTATGAACTCTCATGGCCACACCCCAAACAGCATGCTGATCTTGGAATGGTGAACCTTTGTGGGTATAGCCCTGTTCCGTCTAGAGACTGACGATTATACCTTCTTCCTGGGAAAGATGATAATCAATGTAATGTCTGAGTTTGGGACCTGGCACATAAGATCTCGGGAATGTTTAGTAACTTGGATAAATGGAAGAGGGCTGAAGAAGATGACTTGGAGATGAATGGTTCTGTTCCTGGTCCTTGTAGACAATCAGATTTATGTTGAACTTGAAATGGCTATACGATTTCAGTGACAGAGGACAGAAACTTGGAAGAGATGGTATGTAGTGAGGATTTAAAGAACAAAGAGACTCTGGAAACTGGCTGCGTGTGAGAAGGCGAGGGACTGGGGCAGGCACAAGTGAGGGCTTGGGAAGGCAGTCCCAGGCTAACCATGAGTATGAGCAACAGCAGAGGTATGGCTGTCCAAGGCAGTGAGCATTCAGTGTATTCAAGTAGGAGACGTACTGGGAATGAGGCGCCTCATCAGTGGGTTGACATTTGCCCTTGGCCACCAAGTGTCGTTCCAGTTCCATTTGCTGTTCTGACTGTTCTTTCAGACTTACTAGAAACCAGTTGAAGCTGATGGAGAGGCCAGGCAGAGAGAGCTTAGTATGAAAATTGTGGGAAGGTTTTAAGTCTTTGTGCTCAGCAGGCTTGACAACACAGCAACCTGAGTCATTTGACTTTCTCTTGGGCAATTCCTCCTCCATAAGGGGCTACATCAGAAAATGCCCAACCTTGCAGATCTGGGAGTAGAAGCTCCAAGTAGTCAGCTGAGTTTCAGAGGTTTGGAGGAAGGGACTGGCTGCACATGACTGGTTTACTTTCTACAGCAGACAATCCCGTCATTCACCACCTCCCTTCCTGCGGGGAACAGAGGGATCCCAGCAGAAAGGGAAAAGGCCAGAAGGGCAGGAGATGTTCTGATACTGCCTGGCTTTTTGCCCTCCACACTCTCCAGTGTCTATTCAGTTCCTCTAGGGGAAAACTGGGAGGGCAGAACAGAGAGGCCAACTTGAGGAAGCGAGGAACCAGGCATGGTTTTCTGAGCAGGCACTGATGTAATTTGGTCTGTAATTTAGGCTGCCTAATCTGCTGATGCAACTGCTCATGAAGGCCACACTTAGATAGCCGAGACTTAAGCAAACAAATCTTGTGCAATGCTGTCAAGGACTGTGGTCCAAGGGTCAGCTCCCAGGCAGAAATAAGCATTCCTTAATGCCAAACTTGGGACAGACCTCTTCAGCATCAGGTCTGGGTCTCCTTTCCAAGAATCTTCCTAGAATCTGTCACAGGCTAAGAAATCTGAGGACAAAAGGGACTCATTCCTTAATAATCTTGGTTCATGGTATTTAATTGACAAGGCCCAGGTTTTGAAAGTTAGAGGAAAGTGGAGGAGATTCTCACAAATCAATAATCAAATAGATCAAGGCTATTCAACGGGAACTGTAAATTGCTTATAGAAAACAGGGATGCCTATTAGATATTCAAAACACGAGCCAATAGTCTGCTTGTTCTGCATTTCTCCATTTTTGGGTGTGGATTACAACATTTGCATTTTGAAACCCTTCTTGGGTAATTCTGATGGATACTGCTCAAAATTTATTGAATTTCAACCCCTACTGAGTTATACAGTGCTTAACGTGCCTGAAAGAGAAAGACACACTGCGAACACGGGAAGAGTGAGGTGGCCACAAAGGTCAGAAATCGGGTGTGGTCCCAGCTGGAGAGGAAGCTAGAGGAGACACAGGGGAGGAAGAGAGCATCCTGACCACCTGCTGCTGCTTTGCCCTAGGCTGATTCTCACAGTCTGTCTTTAATTCACCCAACTCTATGTGTGCACCATAGGTTCTGGTCCACAGGAGCAGGCTGAGGGCAATTCTTAGCCTTAAGAAGTTTTGTGAGAGTCCTGTTCTATAGGCTTTAGTGTTTTCCTAATGATCCGACTATTTCTTCTGAGATGAAGCCCTCAGCAGACTGAACCTTTTTCTCTACATGTTCTCTGTATAATGAACCAGCCCTTACACCTGTAGGGGCCCTTTAGATTGTTTTCAGAATCTGTTAATTCTTTGTCAAAAAGGGCCGACCAGACAGACACTGAGTTTGCTCCCCGAGGAAGCCATTGTCCTTGCCCCAGCACAGGACCTTCCCTGGCCTCTCTGTGCACACCATGCAGAGGTCTTATTGTAACGTTGCAGTCACATCTTTCTTACTTGGAAACCGTAGAATTTCTCCTACTGCCTTAGTGGGGAACACAGCATCAGTAAATTCTAGTGGAAAAAGCTGCCTGCTGCAGGGACAGGAAAGCGTCACAAGCAGCCTTGGTGGCTCATCTTGAGAGAGCAGCTAGACTTGAGCTGCCTGCCTTCCTCTGTGCTGAGGCACTGACTAAGTCTCCTTGATGTGGTTGTAGTCTTAAGGCCTTTTGAGTCTCTCCTGTCTAGATTATTGCAACCGTGTCTTCTTAAAAACCTGTGCTGGGATGTCCTCAGCAGGGGTCACATGACCTTGTGAGGCCACAAGCCTTGTGGGTTCCTGACAATAGCAACAATAAGAAGTCCAGCAGGGCTTCAGGAGGGATGGGGCCTTAAGGGGCAGGCCGGCGAGAGTGTGCAGCTTTCTGTTTCAAGCAGGATGGTAGAACTGTGAGGTGAGAAGGGAATGAAACTGTTTTGGTGTCCTTTTAGAGAACAGTGAAACAAACCCCATTTCTGAGCAGAGTGAATGGACCTTGTGTTACAGCAGGGAGCTAGGAAGCAGTCAGGCCGGCCTCTGTCGCTCTGTGCTCTTGAACACTCGTCTGTCCTGGATGCGAGTCTTTTCAATTACAGGTTACAAAGGCTCCTTTTGGAAAATTGGCACAAGTACTTTGGGGGCACTACTGGTCCAGTCAACATATGTAACTACATCACACGTGCACACTTGCAAACACATTTGGTTTTGTTCTTTTTCCCTTTTTAATTGTTAATTTTTAAACTATTTTTATATCATATAATGTTCTCCAAAAAAGTGCTTTAATTGTGTGATAATGAATTATATACCTTGTGATACGCCAAGATGTCACTTCCTTTCTAAGGACAGCTCCTTACCACAAATAAAAATGCTTTAAAATGAGGTAGGGACACGACCATATTTTTATAAAATATGAATTTGAAGTATTTGATATCATCTCATGCATTAGACTGGAGTTCAGCAGTATTTTTGGCTAAGAGCTCGGTGAAGGATAAAGTTCATACATATAGAATTGATACTGTAGAGAAAATTCATGTCGAAATGTGGCGCCATTCGTTGTTATTTAAGGTGACATTAGTTTAGAGAAACAGTGGCAAATCATTCAATCATCTTGTGAATGTGCTGCATTAGGCACACCCCCATAGACCTCTGGAAGGCCTTTCCTTTTCTAATTTTGGGAGGGCAAAGCAGATTGCTTTGCCCAAAGCTTGCACTTGTTGTTGTGGGCAAATGTCTAAAATTGTAGCTATTGTCCCATTAGTACATGGCCCAAGATGAAGAGAGTGCTCTGAAAACTTGTATTTGTGAAAACCTAGAGGAGAGCTTAGCTATGAGAGAGGCCCTCTGCTGTTGCAGTTTTGAGATCCTGGATCCATCTCTTGTCTCCCTGCATGCCTGGGAAGCATCTTGCAAACCTTCTTGTCCTTGTCCTTGGCTGTTCTCCCACCACCTAACTGTCTTACTGTCCTTACCTGCGTGACTCATTTGTGGTTTCCCGTCCTTATTTGTGACTGGTAAGTGTTGATTCGCTTATCTTTGTCTATGTGGGCTCATGCCGGCCATCTATTTCCAGGTCAATGGATGATTTTCATGGATAAACCTCGGTTACATTTGACTTAGAGCATCATGGGGACAAGCTCATGGGAACCAGAAAGTGAAAATGGCAAGAAGAGCCATTTTTGTTTCGGTTCAAGATCCAGAAGGATGTTCAGAACTGACTGGAGCACCCATTCTCTAAAGTTCCCAGGATGTTCTTAGAAGAATGCGTTTTGGGTAATATCATTCCAAATAACATTTTTCAAGAAAGCAGTCACCAAGACATGGAATTAAAAAAAATTGTTTGCGTCAAGTGGAAAATTTGCAGATATGCCCAAAGGCCTTGTCTTCAAATGCATTGAATCAAAACAAACATATTGTAATATTTTCAGAATGTTAGATGTATGATAATGGACAAATGCTGGCCAGAACTGAAGGAACCTGATGAGCCATTGATGAAGCCACTTCCCTCCTGTGTCTGGGAAAGCTGCTCTCATATTGTATAATCTTCCCACCAGCCTTGCAGTGTACTAGTAATCCCAGTTTTGAATAAGAAAGCAGAGACTGAGACCCTGTGTGATTTATTCAAGTTTAGAAGTCTTGCGCGTGAACCAGAGACCAACTTGACTCTCTGGCTGTTGTTCTCTGCAGTAAACAACACAGAAAACATGCAGAGAACTTCAAAATCTTGTGCTGCGCTTGCCTACCAGCTTTCTGCTTCAAACCTTAATGCAACTCAATCCTGTAAAGAACCCTGCAGACAGCACAGGTTTCAGTTCTTGTCCCGAGAGACTAGAGGGTTTTATACGAGCATAATAAAGGCGGCTCGAAGCATATGGACAAAAGATTGGATGTGTAAATGTCACTATGAAATTTGGCATGATAAGGGTTTCTTCCTATTTATCTTTCAATTAACCCAAGTCTAATTCCCTACACAATCCTACCCAAAAGACACATTGGTGTTTTCCACAAGGTACATTCTAAAAAGGTTAATAAATCACTAAAACGAAGAACATTTCCTCAAACTTTGGTAAGCTCTAGGAAGCTGAGAAAGATAGCTATTGTAATCTCTTATGCCAGGACAGCTGTGTTACACTCACAAATGAGCCCAGAATAGTAATGGCTTCTGAAGTCATAGCACATTTAGTTCTGAACTTCCCATAGGTTTGAAAGCCTCCTCCCCTCCCTTTTTTTTTCAATCATGCTAAACTGTAACTTTGCTAACAACGCTCTATTCTGGGTAGGAGTTCATTTTGGCACAATTAAGAATGAAGAAGGAAATGACAAAGATATTCTGCTATAGAATTCATCTTATGCGATTTTATTACAAGGATTAGTTCTTATTTTACTCTTTAAACAGTCAACTACCTACCATGTACCCACATGTGTGCTGTGTGGCAACAACATGCCAAAACAGAGGTCAGCTCACTTTTTCTGCAAGGGATGACTTTTGCCTTTGTGGTCCATGTTGTCTGTATTGGGCTGCCAACTCTTCTCTCAGACAGTACATAAAGTACAAGAGATAGTACGTAAGCAATTACTACAGAAATCAACCCGGAGCACAGATGTTGCCTTGTTTTTACTTTATTTGGTGTGTGATAGGGGCCCTCTACAGATTTGTTGAGTGGTTGTATTAATTCATACTTGGAACCTCTGCTTTGATCTCTAAGCACTCACAGTTAAATGGGAGGTGTAAGAAGCATAGATTTGCAATTCATATACTTTAAGGAAGTGTAAACGACTGTAGAAAGCAAGAGGAGGATTGTTTGGCAATCAGAGGAATTGTGTGATTCTTGGAATAGATCTTAAAGGTTAATATATGTCACCAGGTAGAGATGGGAGAAGCACATTGCAGGCAGAAACAGCTCTCAAAACAGACAAAAGAGGTGACAGGTGACAGTCCCACTGCATAATGAACAGATCAGAAGTTCTAATCTGAGGTTCCCAATTTTCCTGATCTTCACAGCCAGTTGCTATTAACCTGGATTTTCCTTCTACTCCTTACAGACTTTGATTTTTGTCAGACAAGGCTGGCTAATACTTGAAAAGGAGCATGATTCTGAGAAGATACGCTGGAACCATTTCTTTTTAGAAATAACATTCTAACTTTTCCAATAAAGAGGACCTGTATTGAAAAGTGGTGTCTAGACCTAGGGTTAATCCTATCTCGTCTGTGCCACAGAATGAACAGAGCACCTTGCTGTAAATTCACTCTTACCTGTCTGTCCTTAGATATTCCTTGAGATGTGAGAGCTTAGCAGCCATTTTGTGAGGAAGTGACATATTATTGAGTCAGTCAGCTAAAGTTGTGCCGATTTGAATGACAGCATCAAGTTTGGTGTAGTTATGTGTAGTTACTTGATCTAATGCTTTTGGGTTTCTGGTTGGAAACCTATGAAATGGGAAACTAGTTAGAATGACACCTTCCATTCAGAGGGTTTGTTTAAAGCCTGTGTTTCTTTGTAGTGCCCTGGAAGGACTATATTATTTAGGCTGCCTTTGTGAAGATGGCTGCTAAAGGGTGGGCTGTCAGTTATTTGAATTCGGTTACTCATTTATCAACAGACTACGGTGCTGATGTGAAGTTATTTCAGCTTCGTGTTCTTTTCGTAGCATCATGCCCCTTTTATAATGAAACTCACAACTTACATGAGTGTTCCTCCCTTTGAATCTCAGATAGCCTTTTGTATTGTTCATACCTCCTTTGGATGCTTGCCACAAACTTATGTTTTTTTTTTTTAAAGATACCTCCTTTGGATGCTTGCCACAAACTTATGTTTTTTTCTTTAAAGAATTGAGCGCGTGCGTGTGCGTGTGTGTGTGTGTGTGTGCGCGCGTGCCACTGCACACAAGTGCCTGTAGAGGAAAGAATAGGAGATGGGGACTTTTTGGAGCTGGAGTTACGTGCATTTTTGCATCATCCAATATGAGTGCTGGGATTTGAACTTCTGTCTTTGTGGTTGAACAGTAAGTGCTCTTAACCATGAAACCATCTCCCTAACCCCATGAAGTTGCATCTTAGTCTCATCTCCTAGACCAGTAAGTTGCTGTTACTCCTCTGCAGGTTGAGCTCTGTTTTCCAGAGAGCATAGCATAGATCCTGGCACCTAGTGGTGGTTGTAGACTTGAGATACCCTGAGCGTCTTTCCTTTTGGCAGTGTTATTGTCAGAAGTGTCAGTCTTCCAGGAGCAATGAAGTATAAAGGTGCTGTCTCTTAAACTTCCTTTAGAAAGAAGTTAAATTCCCCATTTTGGCTGAAACCTTTCTTAACAGCTCTTCTGATCGTTAAATGTCAGCAACTTCAAAAAGAAATGTCAGCAAATTATCAGAGAAAGAAATTGCACATTTACTTAGGTGGATATATTATAATTGACCTTAAATTTATAGGAAAATACCAAGAAAATTCTCCTTTTTGATAAACTTTTTTGTTTGTTTGTTCCCATAATGTTCTATTTGGTTTATATAATCAACATCATGACCAAAAGTAACTTGGTGAGGAAAGATTTTTTTCTTAAATTTTATAGGTTATTGTCTATCATCACATGACACCAAGGAAGGAGCTTGAAGCAGAAACTGTGGAGGAGAGCTGCTTACTTGCTGAGTCTCAGGCTCGGGGCAGCTACTTTTTCTATACCGCGCAAGCTCATGGCCTATTGCCAACAGTGAGCTGGGCTCTCCTTACATCAATTAGCAGTCAAGAAAATGCCCCCAGACATGCCTCACTGCCACTTTGATGGTAGGCAGTTCTTCAGTTGAGATTCCCCTCCCCTTAAGTGTGTAAAGTTGACAACTAAGATTATCCATGGTACATATCTTAGGAAATGTAGTTTTTATTTCTCTTGATTTTACATATCTTAGGAAATGTAGTTTTTATTTCTCTTGATTGTGATTATTATTTTGGGTCTTCGTTCCTTCCGATATAATGATTTCTTTGAAGTGGAAACACTTAAAACATTTATTTCTGCCTCCTACAGACATCTGGCTGTGTTGCCCTTGTTTGGAAAATATGTTTACTTGAGGGAATACCCTTAGAAATGGCCAATTATATGCTGAATCCACCTTTATTTTGCAGTTCTCAGTTCAGCAACCCATTATTGAACATTTGACTTTGCATGGTTTGTGCCCAGCATGGGTTGTGGGGATCATCTGGAGTTAGAACCCACAGTGAATAAACACAGATGTTGTCTGGTGGGGTGATTGCATGCTTGTAAATCAAGTACTTTAGAGACAAGGCCTAGAGGACGGAGTTCATGGCCATCGTGGCCTGCATAGCTAGACTGTTTCACATCGACTAGTGTAAGCATAGAAAGACGTGGTTAATTTGGTGGGAATGCTACCATAAGGAGTCAGTGAATTCTGGCAATGGGAATTGAGAGAGGTTTCAGCAAAGAACATTTGAAATGAGTCTTAGTGTGTTCTAGTCTATTCGGTATTGATCTTGATCTGTCAGTATAAAAGCTGTTATGAATATGAACACAGTGATATTTTATGTTTGTGATCAGTTCACCTACAGATTTAATAGTATTTTCACATGAGGTGAGACAGGAGCAGAGCAGGTTTCATGACGTCATCTGAGGCTTTCTTAAGGCCTGAAAGACTGGGCTGCATGAACAGATAGCAACAGTAGTAGTGGCTCGGATGAGAGTCTCTTGGTGATGGATTCTGCCCCTTCCCAAGGGTTTTCTTGTCCTCTTCCTACAGGAGTTGGAGTTTTGGTTTGGAGGCCCACCAGTTAGACTCTGTTTATTTTGGTTTTTCAAGATAGGGTTTCTCAGTGTATAATACGCTGTCCTGGAACTTGCTCTGTAGACCAGGCTGGCCTCAAACTCCCTGAGTTCCGCCTGCCTCTGCTTCCTGAGTACTGGAATCGAAGGTGTGTCAGCCTGATTCTCCTGTTTATTGTGACTGAGGCTTGTTGCTTACCCATTGCATGGCTCAGTTTCCCTATCCTTGGAAACAGCCTCATGGAATTTTGGGATTAAAGGGGCGCAGGTCTGCAGAGTTCTCTTTTGGTGTCAGGACATGAGAGGTCAGATGCCTGCAGAGCCAGGAGGGTCTTGAAACATAAGGCACTTTTTATCCAGTGCAACCTTTCCTCCCTGCATATTGTTGAGGACGGGACTATTTTGTTCTCCTTAGGTAGCAGTGCACATGTTCACTGGTGAGGGACTGGCTCCTGGCTTCACTCTGCTGGTGAGTGGGGATAGAGCTTCAGGGTGTGACAGGGTGAGGACAGCAGGCAAGGACCACCTCAGAAAGAGGTGGCGGCGGTCCAGGTCTGCCAATTACTGCCATGCAGGATTCATTTCCATGAGGTTCCCTGTAAAATCATTTGTTTAAAACTCAAAGGTTGGTTGACTCCCAGTTTCCTGAGAAACCGCCACACTGATTTCCAAAGTGGTTGCACAAGTTTGCATTCCCACCAGCAATGGATGAGTATTCCTCTTACTCCACAACCTCTCCAGCATAGGCTATCATTACCTCAGGATCCAGCAATTCCACTCTTGGGAATAGACCCAAGAGATTCCCAATCATACTACAAAAGCATTTGTTCAACTATGTTTATAGCAGCACTATTTGTAATAGCCAGAACCTGGAAACAGCCTAG
>LOEQ01000975.1:128681-148519 GCA_001685075.1 Bramus lutescens | reverse complement strand
TATCTATCTATCTATCTATCTATCTATCTATCTATCTATCTATCTATCCTTTCAGTGAATCATAGAAACTCTTAATTTTTGTAAGAAGAACAAAGCCCAAGTTAATGCTGTGTAATACCCTTCACTGTTCAGCGTGAGCGGCTCTTTTCCTGATGGCATTCTTCTTGGTCTCAAGGTGGTCTGAGTAATATTTCCCTGTTGATTTTGATGAGGTATAAGCACAGTTTAGAGAGCTCTCTATGCATCTCCCCAGATTCCTCTCATGTTACCAGTTCACATAAGCAAGGTGTGCTTATTGGAGCTAAGAAGTTGACATTGGTGTCACCTGACTGTTGAAGCTACGGATTTTTTTTCCACAGTTTTTACTGGTGTATTTTGTGAATCAGCATCCAGTTGTAGATATTCCTTTGCATGTAGTCATCATGTTTTTAACTGTTTTTCAGGTCTTCCCATGTTTTATGACCTTGACACTTGAGAAGTGCCAAATTTCCAAGCCTAGCTCAACATAGAATCTCTATTGATTTTTGTTTACTTAATGCTTTCCATGATTAGACTGCAGCTATATATTTCTGAGTAGACTATGACATGGTAAAAATGCATTTTTATTGATTTGTGTCATTGAGTATATGGGCTCAATGTGACTTATGACTGGTGATGTTACCTTAGGGTTGGCCAGTTTTGCTTTTTTGTTTTCTGTTATAGTGGAAGACTGGAAGTCAATCTTGCAAGATTAACATTTGGAACCTTTGCAAATTACTGGCTATTGTTCATACTGTTTTAAAATGGAGAGCCTAGACTCCAAAAGCACATTGTTTCCCAACCTCAATTAGAACACATAGTTTATAACTAAAAACCATGTTGGAGCTTGGTATTCATAACCCTCAAGCCTGAATTCTGAGCTCAGTCGATGGATAGATAGGAATTGTAGTTTTGAGTTTGTGTGTGCCTAGTCAGCAAATAGCACATGGCCTAGGGGCTGGTACAGAATGAGTCTCCTAGAGAATGTAGGAAGGAGTGAGAGATATCTGTCTTTCACTCTGACTACTGAAAATGTCCATTCCTTACTAATTATGGCTTAATAGGTATCCCCATTCATCTGTGAGCCAGGAAGAAATGATGGAGGGTGTTGGGGAGAGTATACTATTATTTGACAAGGGCATAGAAATGTCTTCACTGTTGGGCTCCAGATCAAAGGCATAGATAAAAGATGTTTTCTCAATACTTTAGGTATCTTTATGCATTGAAGCTTTGTACTTTTTATTGAACTCTTCCATCTTTGTGGTATTTTCCAAGGATGGCCAAAGGGTTGGCAAGAAGTAGTATTGGTGGTTAGAGCTAGAATGGGAGCATGGTTTCAAGCCACAAAGGCCTGTGGGTAAAATCCCAAGTCTCAAATGTGATGCTGTCTGCACTGCCTCTTTGTCAGTATCCCCTGGCCCTGCTTGCTTTCCTCATCTTTATGAAACCATTTTGTGGCCATGGCCATTTGCCATCACGGTATATTACAGGCTTTTGGTCCTAACGGTATACAATTGAGAGAAACTATATCTGAATATTGATAGCTATTACTCAATTTATCTCTGTATCTTCAGCAGATGCTATGGTCTGCGTCTAGGCTGGGAGGGTAAAGCTGGTAGAGAATTGGAGATAAGCTGTACAGCATAGTAGCCACCATTAGTACATGTTGTTACTGAGTACTTCAGATGTGACTAGTGCCATGTGTTGAAAGGATTGTATTTTGGATATATTTGTAAAATAAAATTTTAGCTTATTTTTAAAGCATATCTACTAGAAAATTCAAAGTCATGCATATGACTTTTATTATATGTCTGTTGAACATTGCTGTGTCAGAGCCTAGGGAGAATATAGAACACAGTAAAATGGCCTGTGTTCTCATTCTGAGTTCTAATAATAATTGGCATTAGAAGGGAAAGCTTCAACAGTCATAATTTTCATTAAAAATATTCTGGTTCAGGAGAATTGGCTGCTTTTATGTTATTGCTTGGACTGGAGAAGAATTTGACATTTGGTATTTTCATAATTGAGAACATAACTTGCTGCCTTTTAAAAAAAATCACAACATTTTGTGCTTGGCCACAGGTATCAGATTTTGGCTTTTGGAAAGCAAGGACCAAGACTTTTCTCTTGTTAGCCTCCTTGGCACTGCCCGAAAGTCCACACACATGCATGCCAGGCAATCAGCTGCTTGTTGAGAAACTAAAAGGCTTTGAAAAGGAGAACATTTCATGAAGCTACCCCATATTTAACGGGAAAGAGAAATGTCTACCTTCAAAAGGCAACTCATTTTCTTAAGACAGCCACCAAAAATACAGAACATGGATGCAAATGTTTATTTACTTCTTGATTTAATTACTATTCTCATCAGGTGTCCCTGTCAGCTCAGCTCCTGATAAAGAATCTTTCAAAATACTTAACCTCCCACCCCCTCTGGGTGAGGGAGACAGAAAAGGATGCTGCCTACACATGTTAATCTTTACCTCTGCTCTGATGTTCTATCTGAATGCCTCCAGTCTAGATTATTCTCCCGTTCTTTGATCCTTTCCCATGCCTATCTGTCGGAGGAGGTGCGAATAATAGTGGAAGAGCGAGTTTAATCTTAGACTAAATTGACTTTTTCTCTCCTTATTTTATTTTATTAGACTTTATAATGAGTCAAGTGCTCTCTGAACTAAAGGCCCTCAGTCTTTCACTCCCTGCTTTTGTTTGACTCTTGCTCATGTGGTGTGCAGCCTAGTACTTGGTGAGGGACAGGGTTTTGTGTGATGTTGTGTTGTCAGGGTAAATTCAAGAGCCTTCATGATTCCAGGACAGCTAAGGGCACCCCAAAACCAGGCACAGTGTGGTTTTGTTCAGAGGCCATCCTTCCAGAATCTACTGTAGCCCTATTATTTTCTGCCTCTTCTTAGGCACAGCCTCCTTGATTCTGCTGTAGAGCAGAATGGATGATAATGGGTACTTTTGTGAGCTATAATACTCAAGACCCTGTTTGCTTCCAGGGTCTGTTGTTTGCTAGTTGCATCACTCGAGGCAAACAGCTCATTGCCAGGGAACATGCATTTTCTTCACCTGTCCAAGTTGGCCAGTATCTTCTGCCTTACAAGGGTATTGCCATTCGTTGATGTATGTAGGATACCTGCCTCATGCGGATACTTGGGATTTAGAAACACTAAATTAATAGGTTTTTTTCACATATATCTGATTTTGCTGGTCATAGGCCAATAACCCTCTTCCGTCCTCCCTTTAGAGGAGGGAGAGAAGGGCATTGAAGTGGCTGTGTGGTAAAATCCACTTTAATTCTAGCTGTGAGAAAAAGAACAGTGAAAATGTGGTAAGCAATTGCTTCTAAAAAGCTCGGACTAAAAGCACTTGATGGATTTGTGCCGGCTTCCCGGTAGACTGGTCTCAGGGCTGCCCGCATAGCACAATTAATAGTTATTACTTGAGAAGGAACAAATAAAAAAGAGAGAGGGAGAGAGGGAGCAGGCATAAAAACATCCCTTTCATCTTCCTGAGATGGCTCCTTTGTCAGGTCCGTGGAACCATACCTGTGAATCATCTCGGGGAAGCACAGTGTGGGGGACCAGAGGGGAGATCTTGCGGCTCCTTTCTTACCCACTTCCTATGCTGGGGAGAAGCATCTGAGCTCATCTTTCTTAGCGGCTGATGTCTTGTCAATATCTCTTGCCATTCACCATGCATCTTCAAAAGTGCAGGCCTCTTTCTCACATCCGCGCTGCAAACCGTGTGGAGGCACAGCTACTTTCTTGGCAGACAGTGTTACAAAAGTTGGAAGTCAAGTGTGGGGCTGTGGCAGAGTCCAGTGCTGGGAGAGTGGAGGCTTCAGCAGCTTTGATGAGTATAGGGAATGGCCAGTGCCCTACTCCAACTATGTTCTAGGTCTGAAATGAATCACAGCCTCCATAAGATCAACTGCTTTGCCTTCAGCTCCTCACTCCATAGCTGCTAGAGTCTGTTTAAGAATTTGTCAGGTGTGGTCTTGAAAAATCAGAGTTACAGGAAAAGGGAAGTCTGACTTTGAAGATCAGTACTCCAAGTGAGCCTTCCACTGCCCCCTAAATCCAGTGACCTAGGCAGAGGGAAAGATTGGCTCATGACTTTAGGGTCTGCTGCATGATGGAGTCCAGCGGACACTGATGTGATTCTGAGTTTTACGTAATCTCTGTGAGCATCAGTTTGACATTTGTTAAATAAGCGTGAAGTTCCTTTCAGATTAGAAGACAGCGCACGTGAAACTGGCAGGAAATAAGCTCTCAACAAATGGCTGCTGTTTTTATTATTATCTATAACCATTTCTCATGGCTCTCCACTTTCGGCTCGATGAAATATTGGCTGTGAAAGTATTCTGCATGGGAGAGACAGAAACTACATGGTTATTTAGGGGGAACGTGTCAGTAAAGTTCAGATTCAATAATTCAGTCGTTTTGCTAATTTCTACTCATGTTATTTTTCCTTTAGCTTCTCATATTTTCTTGTCCCTAGATTTTTCCCCCTTCTTTTTCATAGTTTGCCTGTTACTGCCCTAACCCAAACTGTTCTTCCTTCCCATCCTAATGGTGTTGCTGCCTCTGTAGTCTCTTGGGCACTTCTCTGAGTGTGGTCCACAGAGCAATAGTAAAATCTGAGCACTTGCTGGAAAGGACTCGCATTAACTCTCACCCAGACCTGCTGTTGGATCATGGGTTGTGTTTGCTCACATGCTGCTGGGCCTTTGTCTAATCTGTTTTAACACATGCTTGCCAGTGTATGTTTATCCTTGTTCCGGGGTCCTTCCAGACTGTGAATGATCTCCCTTCCCTCTTCAGTTCACCCAAACTATTGTTTGGACTCTGGCACTAAATCTGCTGTGTCTTTTTCAGCATCTCATGGAGAGCTCTCCTGAAATATTTGAGTGCATCATATTAACCCAGCTTTCCCTTGGAAACTGCACGGTGGATTTTCTTGTGTCTGCAAACATTTAAGGGATTTTTCCATGGCCTTTGAGACCCTTGGATGTACACTAGCTATTACATCTTATGATTGTATTCAGTGAACTCTAGACATACAGATTTGTCCTTGGCCTAGCGTACACATCAAGCTTGTTTCCACCTGATGGTACACTTAGATAAAATTGACATGGAGTCATGATGTAAGCACCTCAAATGTCGTATCTTTAAGAGACCATCCCTTATCTTGAGCTCAAGCATCATGAGTTTCCTTGATGTTTTCTTCTACTGTGTTGTTTTTATATCCTGTCCTGTGCATACGGTTCTCTGAATGCATGATTAGTACTGGGGGTGTTTTTGTTTCCTTTCTTCCCTTGGCAAACTCTTGGTAGGAGGGATGTGTTCTAGGAGGATTTTCTGTTACATAGGATATACTCTGTGCAGTGAGCAGATCATCAGTGAACTTGATTGTTCCATTCTCATTAATGGATTGCTAATCTGTATTTTTGTCTTTCTCTTGTCTTGAGGATGTCAGCTCCTTCAGGGTAGAGCCTATGTCTGCTTGTCACATCTACACTGCTTGTAGAAAGTCCCCTACCATAGTTAGTTTGTTTAGGAAATGCTTGATTAGGAAATGGTCGGATCCAAGAGAACGAACGCCACTTGAAAGCAGGTCTGCAGGAAACACAGAATCTCTTTCATCACTGATTAGAGGTAGTATGTCTCTGGAGAAAATACCAAGTTTTTTTCTTTTTTTCAGTCTTAAGAAAAGGGAACAGGTGCTGGGATCTGGATCTAGGATTTACTTTTCTGGCCCTGGATAAATGAAAATCCTGAATTCACCTGACCGTTTCGGAGAGTGGCACTTGAATGGGCACAAACTATTTCTATACCTCCAGTTTGGTGTTTGCTGTGGCTGGAAATACCAGACCTTCTGACTTTTGCGTTCGTTTTGCGCACATTGGTGATGTGCGTATATGAACCTTTTATTATTATGGACTCAGCCAGCCGTAACCATGGTGAATAGACCTATCACACAGCATTTTTTTCTGAGTCAGTTTAAAATGCTGACAATTAAATATACCGTACTCTTTTAAGCAATCCATCAGTCTCCCTTGTTGTCATGGTGACCGGAGTATATTTAGAAATGTGACAAGTACACTGAGTTCAATTGCACTTTTGCCAAAACATAGTTTTGCAGCTAAAATTGAATTTCCTGATTGAAGATCCAAGTGCTGTTAAGGGGGATGATCATTTCTATACATTAGTCTACAAGTTGAACATATCGTCCTGTTAAATCAGCCCTTGAGGCCCCACAGGCTGTGAAGATGTTGCTTAAAGTGATTTTACTTTAAGTTAGTGAGGAAAAGTCAAATAAAGAGGTCGCTGTGCTCTTTCTTCTTTACACGTGAACTTATGCCTGACTAATATAATTACTTTAATGAGTACCTCCTTTATATATTTATCTCTGAATTCTGTGTGAATTTTGTATGTCTGGTTCCCAACATTATATTTCTAATCTAGGGCATTATCAGGGTCCTCTTCCTCACTTTCCTGCTTACAGTCTATTCTTAGAAAAATGAGAACATCTTTTTGTCTTTGGCTCTGACCTTGGATAGACAAACATCCCCACCTTCCACAATCTTTTGATTTTCGGATTTACATTGAAGTATAGGAGTAGTATTGAGTAAGACGTTTTGTTCAGGCACTGGAAAAGGGGAAAAAGCTCTGTCTTATCTAATTCTGAACTTGGTTGGAATCTTCACTTCTGTTTCTTCCATTGTCTTGTCCGTGAAGTTCTGAGAATGACCACGGCTTGAGCTACTTGCTCACTAGATCACATAAGCTTTGGGGTAGACATCGTTGCTGGGTCATAACCACAATTCTGATTTCATTTCAGCCCAAATGTTTTTGTCTTCTGCTCCAGAGGTAAGACACCAGTACCAGGACCATCCTCATAGTCTCTCTGCATATTATATTCATTGTGAAAAGTAATAGGTTTCTCTTCTGTATCCATCCCAATGAGTCCACCATTGGAATCCATCATGAACCTGTGGATGTATATGCTTAGACAGTCTTTATTTGTCTTGAGAACATGGCCTGTAAGCTCTCATAAGATATGGCATTATTGCATCCTAGATGATGAGCATATTGGATCGAATGAGTTATTCATTGGGTCTGCATTGTTTCTTACAAGGCATCCTCATCATTTTTACTTTACAAGAAGGAAGCAGCTCAAAATGGAGAACAAGAGGATAGATCAAGTGATAGTTAGAGCTGAATTCTGATCCAGGTGACTTGTGACCAGTGAGTCAAGGAAGATGTCTAGTGTATGG
Organism: Bramus lutescens; assembly: GCA_001685075.1. NCBI lineage: Eukaryota > Metazoa > Chordata > Mammalia > Rodentia > Cricetidae > Bramus > Bramus lutescens. The sequence goes on along the minus strand of LOEQ01000975.1, from coordinate 141,219 downwards.
TTAGTTTTGCTAAGGAGTGGTCTACTCCATGGTGAGTGTGCACGGAGCTGTTGTTTCAGGGTCTCTGTGACATGGCCTTTCTCTAAGGATGAACAGATAGCAAGTGTTTCTTCCATCTTGGCATTTGAATCTAAAGAAATGTACTAAGTAGGGAGAGCTTAAATGCCCCGTAGTCCAGTGATTTAATTTCTGAATTCCTTTAAGCTCATAAGAAATGAACCTTTATTCAACTGTGGTAGATCTAATATTATCTTTCATATTAGAAATTTAAAATGAGAAAAGATAACTTCAATGAAAACGTTTGCATGAAAAAGTACATTTTCATTTATGTGCTTTCAGAATAAGCAAAAGAGGTACATTTTACCCCCCACTTTTCCATGTGCCTGCGGTGTCTGTCAACATGTATATTGTTTGCAGATATGCATGCGGGAATATGCATTTATGCGTGTCATTGCCTGTGCAGGCCTGAGCTTGATCGTGGGAATCTTCAGTTACTCTTCCACTTTATTGTTGAGGGAGGGCACTACAGTCACACCCAGAGCTCACCCTTAAGGCAGACTAGTCAGACATGCTCGTGGGTTCTCTGGTTTCTTGCCTTCCAAGGCAGGTATCCCAGTTTGGCTGCCATACTCATCCAGCCTTTGACATGGCATGGGAATTAAACTTCAGACCTGTTCCTTGTGAAGCAGGCACTTGAACTGCTGCTCCATTTCCCTCGCCCCAAACAGAACAGAACAAAAGAAAGAATGAGAAAAGCAGTGTCTGGAGTCTGCATTTCACTGTTGTGGTCAGTTGTTTTGAGTCAAGATCACAAAGAAAACCCAGTCTCAAAATAGCTCTCTAGTTGGAAGATGAAGGAAGGGGAAAGGAAATTTAATAAAAGGAATTGTGTGTAAGGGGGGTGTTGTGGGTCTTCTTCGATGCTATACCAAAACTTAATCTTGATAATTACCGAGATTGGTTATTTCTTAAAGGTTAGTTCTGATGTGATTCTGAAATTATCATAATAAAACATCTACACGTGTTACTGAAGCCCACTGGCCTGTTCTCTCTGGGTCTTCTGAGAGTCATAGCATCCTGTGTCCATCAGCTTGAGGATGCAGCCTCACTGAGTTATTCAGACCTTCCCAAAGTTCCCACAGTTCATTCCATGTAGCAGAAGTGAACCTTATGAATTTCACCAACAATTTTATCGGAAAAAAAAACCTGAAGAATTGGGTGCACAGTGCTGTGCTTCAGACTAACAGAATTCTGTTTCTTTTTTTCACTTTAAAACTTGAATTGTTATTAACAGCAAATGTTACTGATTGTTTTGCTTGAAATGCTCGACTCTTTTGGCCTGTCTTTTAGAAAGTCTATAAAAGCATGCACTTTTTACAGAACTTTGAGCCTAAGACAGGTGGATCAGTGATCAAATTGAAAACCCAGACCTAAATCCACACACCCATGGACACCTGATTTTTGATCAGGAAGCTGAAATTATACAATGGAAAAAAGAAAACATCTTCAGCAAATGGTGCTGAGATAACTGGATGTTTGCATGTAGAAGAATACAAATAGATCCATATCTATCAACCTGCACAAAACTCAAGTCCAGCTGGATCAAAGACCTCAACATAAATCTGGATACACTGAACCTGATAGAAGAGAAAGTAGAAAATAGCTTTGAACACATTGGCACAGGAGCCAACTTCCTGAACAGAACATCAATCGTGCAGACATTAAGATTTACCGTGAATACATGGAACCTTATGAAACTGAAAAGCTTCTGTAAGGCAAAGGACACTGTCAATAGGATAAAATGACAGCCTACAGAATGGGAAAAAACCCTTCACCAACCCCACATCTGACAGAGGGCTAATTTCTAAAATATATAGAGAATTCAAGAAACTGGACATCAATTAACCAAATAATACAATTAGAAAATGGGGTACGGATCTAAACAGAGAATTCTCAAAAGAAAATCTCAAATGTCCAAGATTTACTTAAAGAAATGTTCAATATTCCTAGCCATCAGGGAAATGCTAATCAAAATGCCTGAGATACCATCTTATACCTGTCAGAATGACAAGTGAGAGCTCATGTTGGGGAGGTGTGGAGTAAAGGGACCAGTCCTGGTGGGGCTGCAAACTTGTACAGCCACTTTGGAAATCAATATAGCAGTTTCTAAGACAATTGGGAATTGATCTACTTCAAGACCCAGCTATAGCATTCTTGGGCATATATCCAAAGGATGCTCAATCATACCACAAGGACATTTGCTCAGTTTTGTTCATTTGTAATAACCAGAACCTGGAAACAACCTAGATGTCCTACAACTGAAGAATGGATAAAGAAAATGTGGTACATTTATACAGTGGAGTGTTACTCAGCAATACAATGATATCATAAAATTTGCAAGCAAATGGATGGAACTAGGAACAAATCCTGAGTGAGGTAAACTGAGACCTAGAAAGACAAACATGGTATGTTCTCTCTTGTAAGGGCATAGATATTATCTGTAAAGAATAATCATGCTACAATGCACAGGTGCAAAGAGGCTAGGTAACAAGAAGGCCCAAGAGGGGAATGCTTGGCTTTCCTTGGGAAGGGGAAGCAGAATAGATTTCGTGGGTGGACTGGTGGCAGGGAACATAGGGCTCAGGTTTGGGGAGGGGATGAAGGGGAAGAATATTAAAAGAGATGACAGGAAAAGGGGGACATTTTGGGGTGAAGTAGAAAACCTAGTCCTAGGGGATCAAGCCATTAAGCAGCACGTTTTCATGGCCTCTGTATCAGCTCCTGCCTTTAGATTCTTACCCTGATTGAATTTCCGCCCTGACTTCCTTCAGTGGTAAACAGCAATGTGGAAGTGTAAGCTAAATAAACCTTTCCTTCCCAACTTGTTTCATGGTCATTCTGTTTACAGTTGCAGCAATAGAAACCCTACCTAAAACAAGTTGGTACTATGGTCTTGAGGTGTTGCTGTGATGGACTTCACCGTGTTTTGGGGAGGATTGTGTTGTGGAAGGACTTTGGAACTTTGGGCTAGAAGAGCCACTGAGTGTTAAGAACTCCTTGGATGTTCTCTGGGAGCTTGGAAGATAAGAATTAGAGAGCAGTGTAGAGGATGGAGGCCTGGCTTGTGGAGTTTCAGAGGGAAGTGTAAAGATTGTATCAGGGACCTTTGTTATTCTGAATTAAGATTCTGTGGCTCTGGTTAGCTGGGGCTGAAGAATTGACTGTGATTAAGAAGATACCAGAACTGCTAAAGCAAAACTTTGCTTTGCTTGGGTACTTGATGCTGATCAGCTGGAGCTAAGCAATTAGAGGTGATTAAGAAGAGACCCTCCAGAAAGAAACTTGATGCAAGGGAAGCTCCCAGGAATCTACACAGATGACCCCAGCAAAGATTCTAGCCTGTGACCAGGCAAGACTTCCATTGGAGGGACTGGGACACCAACCCAGCCATAGACTCTTCAACCTACAGTTTGTCCTGCGTACTGAATGTGTTGGGATTGGTTCCTAGCCCAGTTGACATCAGAGAGATGTTTTCAAGTAACTGATGGAAACAGATGCAGACTCCCACAGCCAAACATTAGGTGCAGTTTGGGGAATCTTGCAGAAGAGAGGGAAGAAAGAATGTCAGATTGAGAGATGTCAATGACACCACAAGAAAACCTACAACTGACAGACCTCACCTCCTAGGTGTTCACAGAGAATGATCTGACAACCAAGGAGCCTGTGTGGGACTCACCTATGCCCTCTACATATATGTGACAGTTGTTTAGCTTGAGCTTCTTGTGGGACTCCTAACAGTGGGAACAGGGACTGCTTCTGACTCTTTTGCTGGCTTTTGGGATCCTATTTGTCATATTGGGTTGTGAGGGAAAATGCTTAGTCTTACTGTAGCTTGACATGTCACATTTTGTTGATGTTCTTGGAAGGCCTGTCCTTTTCTGTATAAAAATGGAGGAGGAATGGATAGGGTGGGGGGGTGCTGAGAAGAGAGGAGGGAGGGGAATCTATGGTTGAGATGTAAAGATAAATAAAAAAGTGCCGCATTGAAACTGATATTGTATATGGTAATTAAAATTATATATTAAATATATTACATATTATATATTTAATATATATTAAATACATATTTAAAAGAACCTAGGTTTGTTCATCACTGTTTCAGCTTCCATAGAGTGGTCAGTTAGCATCTCTCAAGGCCATTACCCAGGGACAGGTATAGAAATAACTATTTTTGCTTGGTTTTTAGTATAGATGTTTTGTTGATCCTTGACATTTCCTCAGAGTATTAAATAGATTTGTACTCAAGAATATAGAGATAGTAACATTAATATTATGTATCAATGACAGTCTTAAGGAAAACTGCCCAGCTTTAATGTATGAGACAAAAGATCGTAACTGCAGTGACTACCAGTACCCGTTTCTGTCACTGCCTTGGCTCACCATAAAATCCAGCCATGGTCATCACTTTCTTACCTGTCTGTGTGTATGCAATCAGTGCAAATGTCAGTTAACATAATGAGGAAAGTTTATTGTATCTTAGTGCTATTCTGAAAACAGTTTTGAACTTGGAGTCTCCTGCTGAGGTCTTAGGGACCCCTACATGATCTTGGACCCCTCCTTTTGAGTAACTGGTGGAATTTGGGCCTTTTATTTGCTTGCTTATTTCTTTTTCAATGTTCTAGATGGAACCAGTCAACCTGTACATACAAGCAGCTGTTCTACCATTGAGCATGCTCTAGTATGTTTTAATGGGCGTATAATGTTTGTGCAGAATTATGGGATGGCACACGGATACCCGGTCAACTGAAGGCAGTTGTGTTTCTGTTACCTCAAACCCACTCTTCATGGATTTCATTGTGAATTCTCCACTTCCCCTTCCCTCCTTCTCGTCTTCTCCTGTCTGTCCCCTCTTCCCTCTTTTCTACTCGTTTCCTTTGGGGCTGGTTGACCAATAAATTTCTCCTTCTTTCTCTTTTAGCTGCGGTTACTATCTTCTGTGACCTGTTTTGTTTAAGTAAAACTCAAATGTGAAACTGTAGAAAACGGGGAAGGTGGTAGTAGGAGACCCAGCCACTGCGTCTACCCGTCTGTGTCATTTCTGCTTTAGGGGAGCAGGAGGAGAGGGGCACTGGTCCTTGCTGGTGCTACTGTGTAGGTGGGTACATGGATGAACATTGTAGAGTCTAAGTAGGCTTGCAGCTTCTTGAATACATAGTCTTAATTGCAAAGGGACTGGATGTTCACCTGCAGGTTCTCATTTCCTCTCTCTCTTCCACTTGTGAATGTTTGGAGTTAAATATTAGGAACTTCTTCTCGATTCCTCACTGTCTTTCTCAGTCACCCTGAAGTGTGATCTGATTGGAATATAGGTTACCTATGTGAATTACAGCTTCTGTGCTTTGGTGGCGGACTTCATCCGTATTGCCCGGCTGTGGGTGTTTGAACTCGGGCATGTTCTGCCTTCTTCTAATTGGTAGCATCCTACATTGTTCGTTTGGAAAACAAGGAAGGGTAATAGAGTGCTTACCTCCCGGATGCAGGAGTCTGGGAATGTGTTGAGTAGTTTGATCCAGGAGTCTTTTCTTTAGAAGCCATCTTTCAAAGTTTTATCCAGAGATCTGTGATCTTGTTTTGCTCCCAAGGTTGAGCTGCTTAAGCCTCGGAAATACAGAATGCAATTGCCCATCCTTCACTGCAGACGCCTGCTGAGGCCATGATATCACACATGGTTTCTCTTAGTGATGGCTGTTTGACTCTTCCGTGACAAATAACAGCTCTGGCTGAAACACTTGTGCTCTCCTGTGGGCAGCCTGGCATTTAGAACTGTCCACCAAATTGTTATGAAACCAAGTTTTCTGTTATTTCAGTCTTTGTGTTCTGTGTTCTTGTGTGGAGACATGTGCTATGGTTTAAACAGTGCGTTTATGTCCTAAGGGTTCATGTATGTCCTTCAGTGCGGGTTATTTCCTTCAGTGCGTCTCTGTCATCAGCATTTCCCTCTCACTTGTATAAACATTGCTTTTGCCTTTTCTGTGTTACATTCTGGATTTCTTTATGCTGTCCAATTTTAAGGACTCCTTTCGGCCCTCCTCTCTGTGTTCTGAGAACACACCGGATGCAGTAGATGTCTGTATATCTAAAGGCTAGGGTATGATTTCTAGCATGATGCTTCCCTGGTATATGTGAGCTTAACTTGGTTACTTTTTCTTTATTTTTAGTGATTTTATTTTTATTTTACATGTATGAATGTTTGCCCGTGTATGTACCACATGCATACTGAGGGCCCTGGAAATGTCAGAAAAGGGCCCTGTAACTGGTGTTACAGATGATTGTGAACCTCAGTGTTAGTCCTGGGAGCCATACCCGGGTCTTGTGCAAGAGAAACAAACGCTCTTAACCTCCGAGCCATCTCTTCAGCCCTTTATGTTGTCTTTTTAAGTTCGGATTACTCCAGATGTAAAGCTGATTTAGTAATGACTTTCAGGAATAATATAAAGGATAAATGTACGCAAAACATCTAACTCTGTTCTGAAACTTATTCCTTCAAATTTAATTTACTCTGAAGTTTTTGGGTGCAGTTTTTTCTCTTTTAAAAATTATTGGGTATGCTTTATATCTGTAACATCAGATACACATATAGTAAAATGACTAATAGCGTTCAGTCCATTTAACATATCCATCATCTCTCATTCTTATTGACAAAGACAACTATAATCTGTTTGTTTAGAAAGAAAACCCTATTACTAGTCCTGTTACTACTGAGTCCTTTTGCTTTGTAGTAGATAATTGACTTGTTATTCTACATATTTGTTGCATTGTATTTTTTGTTTGACACACCCCATATCCTGCCTTAGGACCCAGTATCCCAACCCTGATAATCGTTGTATGTATTATACACGTTACTTCTAGCTGGATTGTTTTGCCTGTGCGACAGTTCTGCTTTTCAGAAAACAACACTTGTTTTTTAGAATTTATTATTTCAACCGTTCCTCTCTGTTTATGTCTCCTCCTCACCCTGATGCACTGGATTTTAGTAACAGAGTCATGAAAAACACGTGGAAACTCCCAACTTCACTAGACTTGTGTCCTTTTATTTTTGTTTTCCGCATAGTTTAGTGTTTTTCTCTCACAGAAATACTGTTTTCTTAGTCATGAGTTTTTCAGTAGCTCATATATTAGTAACCGCCTTAATGGCCTTCATGGGAAAAATAGATGCCTGCCCCTCCCTAGAGGGTCAGTGGCGCCGGTCTCATGGCAGCCGTCTTTATTCCTAGCAGATCCCTCACTTAACTCCAAGCTTTTAGAATCACTTGTACATCATTTTATTACCATCACTATTATTAATATTATTATTATTATTATTTTGAGACAGGTTCTCACTATGTACTCTTGGCTGATCTGGAGCCCGCTACATAGACCAGGTTGTCCAGACTCACAAAGATTTGCTAGGCTCTGCTTCCCAAGTGCTGGGATTAAAGCTGTAAATTTTAATTCACACATTTTCTTTTTTTGATTTACAAACATGATTTATTACTCAAATTTTCCTCCATCATTAGATGACAGTATTTTTACAATCAGAAAAAATATTTTACTGATATAATATTTCAACTAATCTTCCTTGAGCATCAATGAGACAGCTCAGTGGGGGCATGTCTGTGGTGTGCAGTGCTGGCAACTGACCTTATCAGCATATGAAGATGGCCAAAAGTAGATCCCTCAAAGTTGTCCTCCACACTAAACTGATCTCCTGTGGCCTACAAATCCCCTGATCACAGTACAGGCACATACAACAGAAATGTTTTTGCTTTTTTAAAAATAAATCTCATTGCCATTAAATTATCTGGTATCTCATTTCCATTAAATTATCTGGCATCCCTTAGAAGGCAGTATTTCAAGATGAAGTGACAGATAACTAAAGGAGACATGAAGGAGCATGGAACACAAAATAATATACACATATCCATAGCACATCAGGTTATGTTATGATTAAATAGTGTTGATTGCTTGTTACCTTATTTTTATAACACTTCTACCAAATAGATGAAAATTCTGGCTTGGATACACACAATACAAACCACAACCACAACTGAAGTATTTGGTGTTGCTCTTCTCTATTAAACATTTTAACATATAAGATCGTTAAAACATTTGACAAAACAGCACACAACATTTTCTAAATACATTATGGAGAACAATCATTGACTTCACATAGGTATTCATTTGTTTATCTTTTCCCAATAAATCTGTCTCCCCCAATTCTGTCATTCCTAATCTCCTCTCTTTGTTTTCTTAGTCAAGCCATGGGTTAGGATTCAATAAAGTAAGTTTGTTAGTTCTATTGAAGGTGTGTGATCAATGAGAAATGATCAAACGCTGTGATTTTGGTGTTCAGTATGTAAATCTGGGCACTGAGGTAGTCTTCTCTCTAATGACTTGGCATAGCATCTTTGTTCTGTAGTGCTGGTTCTTGAGGGGCTTAGACATTGAGGTCACCAATTTTAGGCTAGCCTGGACTACAGGCCTCAGAAAAACGCAGAGGCTTGGCTTCAGAAGTAAAATGAAAGAATTAATTTTATGGGAAAATGGATGGATCTGGAAAATATGATATTAAATAAAGTAACCCAAGACCTAAAGATAAAATAATCAGGCCTTTGTCTTTAGTTTAAATATCTAAGGACATGGAAACAGACCCTAACCTATAGCCTTTGTTTACAGTGGAGATCAGGGTGGGTTTTAACTGGGGGACTGCAATGAATAGTAGTAGTCAGGGGGAAGGTGCAGTGTTGAGGAGCATGTGAGGGTTCGCATGTAATTGGCCCCCATAATCGCAAGGGAGTGGCACTATTGGGAGGCGTGTGTTTGTTGGAGTGGATGTGGCCTTGTTGGAAGAAGTGTGTCACTGTAGGGGCGGGCTTTGAGGTTTCCTATGCACTGGACACAACCCAGTGTCAGTCAGCTTCTGTTGTTTGCACGAAGTAGGACACTTGGCTGTTTCTCTAGCACCATGCCTGCTTGCATGCCATCGTGCTTCCTGTCACGATGATAATTGACTGAACCTCTGAACCAATTAAATGTTTTCTTTATAAGAGTTGCCACGATCATGGTGACTTTTTACAGCAATGAAAACCCTCACAGGGCACAATTGGCACAAGAATGGGAAATCAGACAATAAAGGGGGTGGGGGGAGTGAGAGCAAAGTGGGGAGAATGAACAAAGACAAGATGCCATAATGAGACACACTCTGAATGCTAAGTAAATATTAATAATAAATTACTTCTAGGAAAAAAAGGTCTGCCTCGTCAAACTTTGCAGTACCCCAAAACCTTTGCTTTAAAGGGGACACTTGAGGTCTAGTAGGGCCAGAGTCTACGAAAATGACACGGCACATCACATACCAAGGGTTGATTTAAAGCTGCTTTTTAAAAGACCTAACCTTTATGTTTGACCCCCCCTCCCTTTCCTGACCCCATTGTATGCACCCAGTGGCTTCCTTTCTTCTGTTCAGATGAGAATCTCGAGATAGGTGCAGAGTAACTCACATGCAAGTTTTCTACTCTTGTGGGCTCACTTTGGGACCCAATTATTATTACATTCATGTGTGTGTCTATTTCTAGGTAGGAATAACATTAGTGTATTAACATAATCTTATGTCAGGAAGCCGTGCGGAGTATTTTCCTGTCATTTCATTTATTTCCTCTAAAAGAGTTTACTGCTCGAGATTTCCTAAGTGTGTTTCAAACACTGTTTCTGGTAGATATTAGCACTGAATAATTATATATGGAGGATTTATATTTTGTACTCTTTGCTGAGTAATTGTGGTGCACTGCTCGATTCACATAAACCATGAGGCCAGGCCTTTCCATTACTAGTTATCTAGCAGTTGTTTTGCTGTATCTAGAGAGATGGTGTAGTGCTTGCTGCTCTTCCAGAGGACCTGGGTTGGATTTCCTGCACCCACATGGCTGCTCACAGCTGTCTGTAGCTCCAGTTTCCCAGGGGATCTGATATCCTCGTTTGGACTGTGGGCATCAGTCACACACATGGTGCACGGGCATATGAATATGCAAAACACCTATATGCTTTAAAAAAATAGGCCTTCCTTTGTTGTTTGAGCTTCAGCGTTGCCTCCTGTATCATGCAAAGATGGCTACTATTACTAATAACACCAATCCTAGCTCCCTCAGTTCCTCTGCTCTGATTGATCTGCATGGAAACATACATGGAGCTGTTGACGGTTATCAGTATCAATGGTAACTTCTGAGTAGCCAGATTATTATTGACTATTATATATTATATTTAATGTGATTTTATGTACATTATTAAGTTGTATTATTTAATGCAGGCTCATCCTTACTCATTCCTCCCTAACATATCTCTCAAATATTTCGAGATAACCACACCTCTTCCTGCCTGCAGTCAGGCATGGTCCACTGTTGTTCCGAGAACACTAGTTGATTAAATTTCTTTTTAAAGATAGTCTTGGCCTTTTAATGTTCACATCTCTAGATGTAAAAATAACTTACATTTCTCCTCGGATCTCCTAAAGTCTTCCATTTAATTTCTAGATTGTTCCATGGTAGACCTCTCCTAAATATTACATTATGAATTTGTGCATTACTTGTAGGCCAAAGCAATTTTACTTTTAAAAAAATCTTGATTAATTTGAACATAATCAACTAGTATGTCGGATGATTTCACTGTTTCTGATCGATGCTGACAGGTGAGGAAATTAAAATCAGGGAGGGAAGCAATTAAATACTGACAAACATTACCTTAATGAGACAACCAGATCATTTATAAGCCTTGGAATATGTTGTATTCTTGATAAGTATGTTAGGATGGTGGCTGAGATAGCGCAGTTAAAAATCACTTGGCTTTTGATGGTTAGAGTTGGGGGGCCACCCATAGTTGTCATCTAATGCCTTTGTCCTAATCTAACATTTTACTTGCTTCTGGGGACTGAATTCCAAATTTATATCATAACATCATTTCCTTTAAATAACTCTTACTATAAGTAATCTTTTTGCCACTTGAAATTTATGAAAGTACAAAAAATGTAGAAGAAATAACTTTTGGAATTCTCTAAATGGTTACTAGGCAGCCGTAGTCTAGACCTCTGAGAAGAGAAACTCTAATATAAATCTTTTCTTACAAACCTTAGCTATTAGACTGGGGAGCTCCTTAGGAGCCCAGGTGCTCAGTTCTCTCCTTGCAGAGTTCCTTACTTGGCAATGATCCCTGTTCAGAGATGGCTGGGATGATATGCTTACTAGACGTCAGCAGAATTGTTTTTCTCACAAAGATCTGTCTTATTGCTCATTTGCCAGATTAGACTTTGCTACTTAAACTTTTTGTTGTTTTTTTTTTGCATTATTACATTAGGGTTTAAATTTTTTATTGCTTGAAATGATAGATTTGAACCATAGTTCATGAAAAGCCCATTGAAATGATCTCTGTTGTGTAGTGTGGTGTGTGTGTGTGTATTATGTGTGCATGTGTGTGTGTACGTATGTGTGATGTGTGCACGTGTGTGTCTGTCCTTATTGTCAGGCATTCTTCTTGTCTTTCCTGTTTTCCACCATAGATTCTACATTTCTGCTTGTTTTTTTTTTATCTTGAATAAAACAGAAAACTTTAATAATGCTATTTTAATTTCAGTTAGGTTCTGAGCCTAGCTTTACATAAATTCCAATTAGTGGGTTGAGAATTTACAAGTTTGAATTTGAATATATAGGGTTTTTTTTGTTCATTTGTTGTTGTTTTGTTTTTGTTTTCTGGCTGAAATTGCTTCTGGAGGTGAGAGCATTCTTGAGAGAGGAAAGATCATTTGAGAAGTGATTTATCTATTCCATTGGGCCAGCAGGCCTAAAATCCACAGAAGTAACCAAAGATATCTGGCTTCACTGCCAAAGTTTGTCGTGGGTTTCCCAGTTGTCCTGTCCCGTATGAGTTATGGAGAATTTCACTGCCTTCGGAAACACCTGAGAGCTATAGAGGACGCATCACCATCAAATCGTGCACAGGCTGGTGACTGCATGGCTAGAAACCTTTCCACTGCTCTGAGGAGAGGTCTTGATCAAAGTCTGCATGAAAGCCACCGTTGTTGATTCTTCTTTAGTGGCTTGTATTTTACCACTTTGGGTGAGGACAATGCATCTGTGAAACTTCACTGGGGTGACCTGAGAAAGTGTTCATGGTCACCTAGAACTGCATACTGCTTTCCTTAGTCACGTGTCACCTTCTGCTGAGACCACAGATGGGAAGTTGTTGTTTCTGCCCCCCCTTTTTTGAGATCATAATGTTATTATTTTATTTCTTTTTTTGCTGTAACCAAATATTTATCTATGTATTTGTGCTCCAATCTGATAAAACTTTCTTTTTTTAATATTTCCATAGTAGAAAATTTAATAAGAAAATTAATACAGTATTTGTGGAGCAGTACTTTATAAACGATTTGTCTTTATGTCTTAATCCGGTTGTGCTATTTTTTTTTATTTTTCCATGACTCTCTGAACATACTTTTTATTATTAATTTTTT
>LOEQ01000975.1:105372-121107 GCA_001685075.1 Bramus lutescens | reverse complement strand
CTACCTACCTACCTACCTACCTACCTACCTACCTACCTGTCTCCTTACACATCTGTTTGTTACCCATCCATGTGTATCTGTCAGTCATCTGTATATCCTGCAATGTAGTCCTTATCTTTTGGATTTATAGGTTTGTGGGGGACTAAGAGATAGAATTATCTCAACCTTTGGAAGATGGAGAACTAAATATTCTGGGAGTATGATGTACACATGTAAAACAGTCTTGTAAAAATGGGTATTAGTGGGAATAATAAAGAATAGCCATTTAAATCCGTAATTAGACTTGACAGTATACATGTCAGCAGATATCAATGAGTGTAATCATTGTTTTTCCTCTCCTTTTGATGTTGATCCACCAACTGTGGTGTGTTCCTTGTCACATTTCCAAACCAAATCTATTTAAAGCCTCACTTCATGGGATTTGAAATTGTACACCCTGTTTACTCTTAAAGAACATAAGGTATCATTTCCAAATCGTTGGTCTCTGTTCTAGAACAAGAGCTGACTTCTGGCCTCCTGCAGACCATTGGCTGTCTCCATTTTCTGCATGGTGACTCACTAGAGGAATAGTACCAAATTAATCCCCATGGACTTGTTTATATCACCTATATGCAACGTTAAATTTTCAGTTTTGGGAAATTGTCTTGGTCTGCCTTGAATAAACCTTCTTTCTGCCGTGTTTCCACAACCCTGTGACTTCATCAGAGAGCCTGCTGTGGAAAATTGGGATTGTGTTTAACCCTTGATTCTTTGATCTAATGGAGAACAGTTACTGATGGAAATTTTAGAGTATATGGATTCTGTAATTGGTATTGGACACCTGACTGTCCCAAGCTCCAACAACACGCAATTTCAAGTTAGAAAGTAAGGGGCTCAGCTGTCTATGTCAATGGCTGTCAGCCTTCCTAATGCTGCAACCCTCTAATACAGTTCTTCATGTTGCGGTGAGCCCCAACCATACAATTGCTTTGTTGCCACTTTATAACTGTAATTTTGCTACTGCAAATATTTTTGGAGATAGAGGTTTGCCAGAGGGTTCGTTACCCACAGGTTGAGGACCGCTGCTCTATCGATGATATTTTTGTGTATTCTGATTTTGAATGCTCTGGTAAACTCAGCCATTACTAACACCATTAAATAAAGGTTAGTCCCTCTTCTGTTGTTTGCATTATCTGGTGTCTTAAGACAAGTCAGAATATCAAAACCGGAGGGGGTTTTTAAGAATACTAAGATTCGGAGATTAGGAATTATTTTACTGTCTGTGGTTCAGACCCTTGCTCTGGTCGTTCAGACCCTTGCTCTGGTCATTGTGCGATGACATTAGGAAGGGCAGGACTTTTCTTTGAACCTCCGATTCTCCTTCAGCGAGTTGAGAGTTGGTTAGAGATGCTAGGTTCCCCAACTCTGATTTCCTTAATTTCCATTTGCCTCTGCTCTCATAGCAAGTTTTCAGCCATGCTATGAATGAAATACAGAGCATCCCTCTTGTTTAATGTCATCATTGCTACAACTTGGGTTGGTGGAGACAGGAGAGGCGAACGGGGACACATATGAAAAACTATGACCTATTTCAAATATACTCATCCTCAAAGAATGCCAGACAACTTGAAGGCTTTTTAGATACTCTGAAGGCTGTACCTACATGAGTTCTAGGGTAGACAAATTATATTTCTGTATGTGAGAAGCTGGATTTTCCATTTGGTTCTTTTATGCTTCATGTTTCTTGGGTTTTTAATCATAGATCCTGTGTTATTTTTGTCTGCCAGCCATCCTTACCATGACTCTGGACATTCACACACACATACCTGGAACTAGCTCTGTGGACCAGGCTGGCCTCAAACTCACAGAGATCCGCCTGCCTCTGCCTCCCAAGTGCTGGGATTAAAGGTGTGCACTACCACCCCCCAGCCAAATTCTTACTCTTCTTATCCCATTTGTTAATTTATTCATTCAGTAAGTGTACTTTTAACTTGGGAATTTGCTAAGTGCTTATAATTTTAATACAGTAAATTATTTACCTTCAAAATATTTTTTTATATGATGAACTCAAGCTGNCCTCAAACTCACAGAGATCCGCCTGCCTCTGCCTCCCAAGTGCTGGGATTAAAGGTGTGCACTACCACCCCCCAGCCAAATTCTTACTCTTCTTATCCCATTTGTTAATTTATTCATTCAGTAAGTGTACTTTTAACTTGGGAATTTGCTAAGTGCTTATAATTTTAATACAGTAAATTATTTACCTTCAAAATATTTTTTTATATGATGAACTCAAGCTGCACCCCCCCCCCATAAAGAACTTAATCTTAGAAAGTGGAAATACCTGTTCAAAGCAGTATGGCTAGTGAAGAGCCGGGTTTGAATTTAAGTCTAGAACAACCGCAAAACACAAGTCATTCCGGAGATGGAGTATGAGTAGGAATCCTGGTAGATCATGGTGAATGGGCCTTGTCCGAATGCAGGGGTGACATTCTGGGGTTTTTGGCGAGGAGCAAGCTCACACCTTCTGAGTCACTTATGTGATAACTCAATAGTTACATATCTCAACCTTCAGGCAGAATAATGAACATCAGAGAATTATAACTAACTCATCATTTTCCCTTGGTTTTGGAACCTCTGGTATGTCTGTCTTTGTGAGTGGAAGGAGAGCCAAAAGCAGCTAAGGTCACAGCATCCTGAGTAGAGTCTGAGTTACTGACAGGTGTGGGACTTGGGTGCTTAGGGAAGTGTTCTTTGTTGTCCCAGGCATGGGGCTTCTTATAGAGACAGATTTCTGTCTGTACGTATCTCTACGAATTCCAGATGTGAACAGCTGGAATTTGGTTTCTGCCAAGTTGTAGTGACTGCCACATGGATGAACCCCATTCTTAATGTTGGTGACCTCTCTGAGCATATGAGGGAGCCAGAGAAAGCCTATGCCAGAAGCAGAGGCGGCCTCAGGTGTTGCTGGGGCAACACCTTGGCCTTACAGGTGGAGAAGTGGAGGCAGATAGAGCAGAGGCAACGTAGCCAGGTTCAGGCAGCAGGTTAGTAGCTCCTTGGGAAAAATGGAGAGGAAACAGATTCCACAGCAACTGTGTACGGGAATGCCTCCTGTATTTCCTGTCTCCTGCTGGCACAACCTCACTAAGAGGCAGGTGTAGCAGCTCTGTTACCTCACGGCCCTTGCAAAGGTACTCGATTCTATCTGGTACCCTCAGCTTTGTTGCTTCTAAAATGGAAACCATACCCTCATTACCAGTCCTGTAAACCAGTCCCTCTCAACCTTCCTTTAGGTCCTCAGCCATAAAGTATTTTAGTTGCTACTTCATAACTGTAATTTTTCTTCTGCTATGAATTGTAATATAAATATCTGATGGGTAGGATATCTGATAGTGACCCTCATGAAAGGGTTGTTTGACCCCCCAAAGGGGTGGCAACCCACAGCATGAGAACCACTGATTTAAGGCCTTAGTAATCCTCATGGCTTCATTAGATAGACACAGTTTCCTCGTTGTTACTTGTTCTGTTTCCTCACAGTGTGTTTTAGGTCCTGGCCCATCAGAGACCGGCAATGCCGATGCTACCTGGGAGTCTCCTAGAAAGATAGATAGATCCCAGACCTTACCCTCCACATCTTGAATCAGTCTGCATTGTTACAGAATCCCCAGGTCTTTCTCGTGCTTATTAGCACATGAGGGACATTCTTATAGGCCGCAGCCTACTTGCAAGCCCTGGCTCTTTGCCAGCATTCTTGGGGCATGTGGTACCCAGGCCTCCGGAGCGAGGGCGGGAACGCCATGAGGTTACTCCTTGGGAATAGGGGAGGACTAGGCTGAAGGGATCCAGACGGCTTTATCTTTTCAACACCCTTCGTTTCCTCAGAAGTCCCGTTCACAGAAGCCAAACTGTTGTGGATTCCAGAGTCTTTCTGATCCCCCAATCCATGTTCTTTTTATTAAATTGTAATGTCTCAGTCAAGAGGAATGCAGGGTGATGTGTATGATAAGGCTTCGTTCTCTGTGATGTGACTGTGCCACACTGGTGCTCTGCTCTATCACTCAGTTCCTACGGGGGAAGAATTTAAAAAAAAAAAAAAGAAGAAGAAGAAAAAGCAAAAAGCTTGCGCTGAAAGCCAGGATCCTGCAGCTTAATCAGTTATTTTCGTTTTTTAATGAGGGTGACTATTGTGAAATAAGTAATTATTAATTACTCAAAACTAATGAAATATTTTAGTTTCCTTGCTATAAAAGCATATGGAAGCTAAGAGAAAGCATATGGGTGTTTTTTTTGTGGAGCATATTGGTAGATGGACAAATTACAGTTGTGCCAATATGCCGTAGCTGTCTGGCTGGGGCCATGCCTATGCTATGTGTGCCGGCATCTGAGTCCTTGTCTGCCGAAGGGATTCTAAAGCCTCCCGTCTGATTTGTGCCTTGGGTTGCTTTGGGAGTTATAGAGTTCTGTGTCATAGATCCTCCCCATTCAGACAGTCTTGGTTGAGTGTGGATTCTGTGCAAAACCTTTATGGCAAGTGACTGCAATGGGGCTCCCTTGGCAGATGTCTCTAATCCAGCACACTAGATGGAGTGAGCCTGCCCAGCTAAGGATGGGACATTGAGAGTTTGTCTACCCAACACTGTAGCACACGAGACAAACAGTATCTTGTCCCAGCTGAGCTGGGACCTTCCCATTCCACAAGGGACCCTGTGTGAGTCTCATGGCCAGACTCTATGTCTCCACATTGTGATGTACTTGCATCTAAAGCAGCACAATAGCAGCAATGCCTGATTGTTCATGTTCCTTGCTGCCTAGCCAAGCTGCAGTCTGTGGCTACAGTTTCTTTTGCTCCATCCATAGTGTTAAGACACTCAGTAGGTTGGAAGGTGATTGGAAATAGTGTGTTTGATTATATACATAGAAGGCTTATTTCTTAGGCAGCATGGTGCTTTTGAGATGGTACCTGGCTGAGTGACCAAAAAACCAACATTTTATAGCCAAGCCAAGTCCCTGAGCATTTATGGATCACCTATATAAAATAACTTACTCTACGGATGGAGCCAGGAAGCATGTGGAGTTGAGTTTGATCTAGGCAGGGCCAGTCAGGTTTCAGCGCAGTGCGTGAGCCCATTGATAGCTTGTGAAGTGATGTGTAATCACAGCGATACTTTGTGGGGTGAGGGGATTTGGAGAAGCTATTTTTTTTCTTAGAGGTTTCTTAGATGCCCAGAGACTAGAGTTAACTTTGAAGATAATTAATTGGATCTTGATAGAGCAATAAAAGGAGCTGGAGATTCAGCCTCTGACATACAAGGAAAGGTTGGCTTGAGGCAGATAAAACCAGGAATGGCAGAGAGACTGGCGGAGATCACAGAAATACATTCTTGAAAAGAGCCTTTTTTGTGTGTGATGATTTTTAAGTCTTTTAAGTCTTGAGCTTTGAACAAGATAATTTTCAGACACCTTGAACACCATCTGGAATTCTACAAGATTTCTTTTCTTTGTTTATTTTGGCTTTTTGAGATAGGGTTTCTCTGTGTAACAGTCTCGACTGTCCCTGAATTCATTTTGTGTACCAGGTTGGCCTTGAACTAACAGAGATCTGCCTGCCTCTGCTTCTAAGATTTTTTGTTTCTCTAGCCCAGTAAGCCCCTTAGCTAAACCTACTGTGCTAATATAGCAATGGAGCAAGCCCGCAGCCCACGTGGACTTCTTCATTGTTCCCTCTCTTTCTGCCTTACGCTTCAGCGGTGGCTGGGAGGGTGCTCGTTAGTCTGGGTCACAGTGTAGGAAATGTAGAATGTTAAAGTGATCCAAGATGGAAGCCACTAAACTCACCATTCTCTGAGACGGATAGCCTCTCTGGTGCAGGGGACTAGCTCTTGTGAACACCCTCTTGACCTCCATTTGTGTGTATCTAGAGCTATATAATAGACTGTCCCTCTGTCTAGGGAAGCCATCAATGTCTATCATTTAGCTTTGGAATCTGCCTTACCATTTAACTTTGTTTTTTTTTTTATTTTTTATTATTTTTTTTTTATTTTTCCTTTGGGCTAGAGTCTGTTACCCAGGCTGGTCTTGAAGTCCCAGGCTCAAGTGGCTTTCTTGCCTCAGCTTCCCAAGTAGCTGGGCTTAAAGACACACACCATTACATTTGGTTCAGTTTTCTTTTATACCTACGTTTTATTTTGTTTTGCCCTGTCTTTATTGCCTCCCCTCTTCCTGAGCTTCACTAGACAGAATTTTCAAGGAAGCAGCACACATAGTTATTCTTCAATAATGTTTCCCTCTGTTGTTGCCAGTATCTGAGCTGGCTATATGAGGCTTACATGCTTATCTAGTCTTAGAAGCCTAAAAGAACTTAAAATAATCTGTGTATTGCAGCCCCCCNTCTGTCTGGTTCCTGCTGGCAAACCAGAAGTTCAGCCCCAATGTTACCAAGCCCAAAAGAGCTGGCTGGTTTCGAAGTCACTGTGTACGACCTAAGGCCTAGGCTGTCTCCTTTATTTCTTTGAGAGACCATGAGGAATAATGTGGTACAGGTCTCATTAATGCTGGACCTTGCAGATGGATACAAGACTGTATCATACACCACTGTGTGCCAGGTTCTGTGCTGGCTGCTGTTACCAAAAGCTAGAGTTCCCTTTCCTCCACAAGGGAGGGAGATAGGTTGCTTAGCAATAGGGCAGCTAGCAAAAGCTCTCACTGTAGGCACTGAAAAGTAATACATGGTGCCTAGGGGCTTACTTGTTCAAAACGGGTGCAGGGCTCCGTGGAGTGCCTGTGAGCTTGCTAGAAGAGGTGAGGATTATGGAGGCAGCGAAAATTGTCAGCGGGCGTGACTGGTGAGGAGGGAGGAGGACACAGCCACCCAGATTCTTGCCCATATACATCTTTGAATCTTTGAAGAGGTAGGGAGGGCATGGTGTTTGACTGAGAAGCTCCTAGTGTGCTTTCGTGTGTCCTTACATCATGCTCTCCTTTCCTTGCCGTATTTTGGTCCCATTCAGAATCTTTTCTCTTTAATATTCACTTCCCTTCTGTTTCTTTTACTTCTCCCACCCAGGTAACCCAAGGTCCTGAAGGCCCAACCCTAGCATCGTCCTCTGTTTCGGACTGTGGAGGTGCGGGCAGGGGAGACAAGTCGCCGATCTGTGAAGCCCACAGTAAAAATAGCTCATGATCTATGGGATTCAGTATTAAGCGAGATGATATTAACGAGGCTTGAGTGCTGCTCGGGAATGTGGCAGCTGCGCACGCATATTGGCTGTGTTTCTCCCTACCTCTGGCAGCTCGCTCGCGGTGTTACCATGACACCCCTTGGGCTCTGTTTAGATCAGCTATTTTCTGAAGGAGCCCCTAACCTTCCTCACAACTTGAAATTGTCGCCGTGGTCATATCTGAGCTTCTTCATCATCTATTTGACTGCTGAGCCCCCTTGTCACTTGGAAACTGTGGGGCCCAGACATTGAATGTGTAGGAGCAAGAAGAGCTGGTAAATATGGCCCGGCACTGGTCGTCAGTAGGGATTGCGGCCTCCGCTGACTGTCAGTGGCTAGAGGTCTGATTCCCAGCCAGGTGATGCTTCTCCTTGTCATATTGAGCCCTGCCTCGCTTTCTACTTCAGCTCAGACAGCTACGAATGGAGCAGGGTGCAGATATCACTGTTCCTCAAAGTAGCCAGAGAATGCACAAAAACGGGACAGTAGCTCAGCACAGGGACAGAAACGTGGCATGGTATTAGAGCTTATATGTCTTCCACCAAATATGAGTTGGTAAACTATTTCTGGTGCAGCAGGATGGCCGTTGGGCTCTTATAGCAAGGTGATTAGATTAGAACGGCTCTGCCACCATGAATGCTGTGATCACAGGAGTGGCATAGTTGTCGCAAAGTGGGGTTATGGTAACATGAGCTTTCTCGTCGTGGCCTTATGATGACTGGAGCTTTCCCCTCTTGCTCATAGGGTATGATGACTGGAGTTTTCCTCCTTTCCTCACCTGCCTTAGTCTTCTCTTGCCCGTCTGCCTTCTCTCATGAGATGATATTAAGGAATATTATCTTAAGCTGTGTTGATTGGGTTTATGCTGCAGTTGTTTAACTCTGTGAAGCTGTGATTCTTTGCCTGTCTAAAACACCTGGTGGTGCTGAGAAAGAGCTGAGTGGCCAATGGCGAGGCAGGAGCCAGGGTAGGCGGGACTGGCAGGCAGGAAGTATAAATGGAAGAAGAAACAACAAAAGGAAACAAAACAAACAACAACAACAACAAACAAGTGAGGAGCAAGAGAATAAGGAGAGGAGGGCATCGGGGGGTCAGCCACCCAGCTACACAGCAAGACGCGGAGGAAGATTTACAGAAGAGAAAGATGAAAGCCCATGGACAAAAGGAAGACAAGATAATTAAAGGAAAGCTGGCTAGCCACCAGCCAAGCTAAGGCTGGGCATTCACAAATAAAAATAAGACACTGTGTGATTTATTTGGGAGCTTGGTGGCGGGCCCCTGAAAGAGTAAATAGTGAAAAGTAAGCAACAAGAAGATGACATGGCACAAACCCCCCTTAAGATGTTGCTGCACTGTTCTTGGATTTCCCCAGGACTGCAGTCCTGGTGAACCTCCATTCTTTCTTTCTCAGTTGCATAGTATAAGTTAGCCTGTTAGATCAACTCAGACGGACTAAGATGAGGATTAATGCACTCAGAGCAACTGCCAAAGCTGCTGAACTGCAGCCAGTGCCCCTGTGCAGAGCCATGGTCCCTGGACTGTCCTGTCATGTGCCACATCTACAGTTGGAAAAACAGTGGCGTGGTCTCTGTTGTCAGAGCCATTTCCTCTTGCCATGTCTAGCATCCCTAAATCGCACAGAAATTGTTCACTACCAGTACCAGGCTTTCTTTTTGCACTTTCTTGTCCAATTCCACCTGTTCTTCTAAAAGCTCACTGTCACATTGTCAAATGAGTGAAAGTTCTTAGGGACCAAAATGGTGACTTGGATGACTTCTTCCTTTCTTCCCTTGTCTTTCAATCCTGGCATTAAATAGAGACCTAAACCAACAGGTCAAGCATTTACAGTAAATGTTTGTTGAATTGAACTTAGTGGGATTTTTATGAGCTCTTAATATTTTTATTATCTGCTGTTGAAAATTGGCAAATTTAGATTTTGGGGAAAAGTGTTCTCACCAATTTAGATTTTATTAAGACTTCTGGTACGCTATTTAATATTCATAATAGCCCAAATAATTTTATTGTCCACATTTTGCAATGAACATATGAAAGCAAAATTGACCTCAAGTAAGTGCTTGTGGCTGGAAAGATGGCTCAGTGGTTAAGAGCACTTGCTGCTGTTCTAGAGGACCTAGGTTTATCTTAGCACCCGATGGTGGCTCACAACTTTCTTTACCTCTAGTTCCAGGGGATTTGATAGTCACTTCTGGCTTCTGTGGTCACCATGCATGTGGTACAAGATAGGCATACAGACAAAACTTCCAACAATAAACAAAAAATTTAGTATACATATAAAAAGTAAGTGACTGAGAATGGATGACATCCAAATCTGTATGCTATACTTCTCTTCTGCCCTAGCACTGTGACGTCACTTCTCTCCTGCCCTAGCACTGTGACGTCACTTCTCCCCTGCCCTAGCACTATGACGTCACTTCTCTTCTGCCCTAGCACTGTGACGTCACTTCTCTTCTGCCCTAGCACTGTGACATCACTTCTCTTCTGCCCTAGCACTGTGACGTCACTTCTCTTCTGCCCTAGCACTTAGAGGCTTCATTCCTTACCAGCGCTTCAGGCGTCTTCTGAAGAAACTCCAGACTTTGAGGGTTGTGATCTACCTCCTTAAGAGTTTGGGAAGTTAATGATAAGACCCAAGTTTTAAAAAGCCATTACACTTTGAGGGGTACAGTAACTAAAGTATCTCAGTAGGCAGAGGGAAAAGGACTACATTTCTGTTGATGGTTTCTAAAATTTCCAGCTGCTTTGGAAATAGTTTGTGACTCCTTTAACCTTTAACAGTGGCATATACAGGCTTTTTGCTCTGCACGATTCAATTAATGAAACATACTGCAACTAGATTCCTTTTTTGATTATTGAAGTATATAAGAATTTTTGAATTTGACCATCTAAGTCTTTATTTATATTGGCCTTATTTATTAAATGGTGTTCATTTTGTTTTCCTACGGTTTTTAGACTCTGGATGAGTTTTATTTGAAAATTATATTGTGTGTGTGCATATTGTATGCATGTGCGAGTAAACACATGTACAGTAACATGCGTGAATGTTAAGGACAGCTTTATTGAGGCAGTTAGCTCTTCCGTTTGCCCAGTTCTGGGCATTGTACTCAGGCTGCCAGGCTTACGTGGCAGACACCTTTACCCACTGAGCCTGGGTGAGTGCTATTGATAGCATTTTCTTTATTGATGGCATTGGCATCTTTTCTGAGAAATCACAAACCTGGAGCACAAAACTGGATCAGTTTTCTTTTATATAAAATAGATTGTACTCAGAGAAAGAACATTGCTGCCTAATTTAAACCAGTACTAAGGCAAACTAATCTGTAGTAAGTGTAAATCTGGCTGTATATAGCTCTCGGGTTTCTTTTTTGTGCCTTTTTGGGTGTTTGGAGGAGAGCGAGTGGAGTAATAACAGTGTAGAGTCTAGAGAGAACGTTGAAAACACAAGACAAAGTATCTGTCTTGGTCTGCCTTTGTAGTGGTGTGTACACACATTCTTGTGCACTTACATGCCAGTCTAATCTTGTGTGTGTGTGATGAGATTATTTTAGTTTGCTAAATTTGTCTTAATGAGGAAGTTCATAGTAAACTTGGAATTAACAATAAATAGAAAGTTACCTGGAGCTCGGGTATTCCGGAGAGAGGAACAGTTAAGAATTGCTGGGAGGTTTGTTCCTTGTATTCCTGATCTCTCCAAGACTTTTATCATGAACGGGTTTTGTACTTTGTCAAAGTTCTTTTTTTCGGCATCTAATGAGATGATCATGTTCTTTTTTTCCTGCTTATTTATATGGTGGATTGCATTTACTGATTTTCGTTTGTTGAACCATCCAGCATCTCTGGGATGAAGCCTACTCGATCATGCGCGATAGTATTTTTGATGTGTTCTTGGATTTGGTTTGCAAGCACTTTCAGTATTTTTGCATCTGTGTTCATAAGGAAAATTGTAATTGCTTTCTTTATTGAGTCTTTATCTGGTTTGGTTGTTAGGGAAACTGTCGCCTAATAATTGGGCATAAGTGAATTGGGCCATGTTCCTTCTGTTTCTATTTTGTGGAATAGTTTGAGGAGTATTGGCATTAACTCTATTTTGAAAATCAGGTAGAATTCTGTGCTAAAACTGTCTGGCCTTAGCATATATTTTTTTTGGTTTGGGCGACATTTAATGACTGTTTTCTATTTTACTAGAGTGATAGTCCTATTTAAATTGTTCATCTGATCTTTATTTAACGTTGGCAAATGGTGCCTATTGAAAAAAATTATCCATTTCTGTCAGATTTTCCAATTTTGTGGAGTACAGGTTTCGGAAGTATGACCTATGGATTCTATGGATTTCCTTGCTGTCTGTGGTTATGTCCCTCTTTTCATTTCTGGTTTTGTTAATTTGTATAGCCTCTCTCAGTCTTTCGTTAGTTTGGATAAAGGTTTGTCTAGCTTGTGGGTTTTCTAAAAGAACCAACTCTGTTTCATTGACTCTTTGTACTGTTGTCTTTGTATCCGTTTTATTTATCTCAGCCCTCAGTTTGATTATTTCTTGCCATCTAAGCTCCTGAGTGGGCTTACTTATTTTCGTTCTAGAGCTTTCTGGTATGCTGTTTAGTAGTTAGCGTGAGATCTCTCTAGTCTTTTTATGTAGGCACTAACCTGAACACCAATCCATCCACAAAACGATCAACCTACAACCTGTCCTGCCTGCAAGATCTGCTGGGGCCATGGTAGTGGAGGACTTGTGGGAGCAGGCAGCCAGTGTCTGTTTTACCTAGAGGCCAGCAGCACAAGAACAAGCCCATGTCCGACAGTGTTCGGATGCCCAGTAACAAGAGAATGAATAGCCAGAGACCTAGGGTAGAACCAAACAGGAATGGAAAAGAAATCAACAAAATGAAGTGATTCCTCATGATATTCTGCTATATTCCTAGGCTGATGCCTTGTCCAGTTGTCATTAGAGAGTCTTCCTCTGGCAGCAGGTGGGAGCAGGTGCAGAGATGCACAGCTAGACATTATGTGGAGAGAGAATCTAAATTGAAGGATTCTATTGGATTCCTCCCCTTGGCGCTCAGAAGAGGGGGGAAATATTGTCGGAATCAAAGGGGATGGAGGACACCAGGAGAACGTGGCTCACTGAATCAACTAAGCAGGGTCCATATGGGCTCACAAAGACCGAAGTGCAAGTGTGGACCTGCATCGGTCTGCACCAGAGCCTCTCCACTTACGTTAGGGTTCTTAGTTTGGTGTTTGTAAGACTCCTTACAAAGGAGCGGGGCTAAGGCTGACTCTCTTGCCTCATTTTCTCCTGTTGGGTTCCATTGTCCAGCCTTGGTGTAAGGGCTTTTGCTTTGCCTTCTTATATCTTGTGTTGCCCTGTTTGAGTGTAGGCTCTAAGAGGCCTGCTCTTTTCTGAAAGGAAATGAAGGGGAGGAGGAGAGGATGTAGGGGAGAGGGATGCAGGGGTGAGCTGGGAGAGTGGAGGGAGAGGAAACTGGCTGGCGTGTATTGTATGAGAGAAGAATCTATTTTCAATTATTAAAAAAAGGGGGGAAAAGGAATTTCAGGGAAAGGGAAAAGTTGGTGGGCGTTAGTATGAGATGCAAGTCAAATACGCTTTCTCTGAAAAGAATTTCATAGATTTCAACATGTTGTTTACTTTATTTTTACTGTCTAGTGATAGCCATACCTTGTTTAGTTGTATTAAACTGTGTGTGAACAGTTGCTCTCCCTAATAAATAAAGGAAAATCCAAAAAGAGAAAGAAAAAGAAAAGAAAAGGGAAAGCAACAAAAATACCCCCAACCCCAAAAGGCAAAAACCCCTAACCCCCAAAGCATCGCTTTGCTTGTTTGCTCTTCCTACCTTCCCCTCCCTCTGGGCTTTTCCTGCTGCCTATTTCCTTCTGGAGCTGTGCAGCACCCTGAAGACAGGAACTCTCTTAATGTGCTTGCGACAGTGGCTTAATAAAGGTGGGAATAGGAAGTTAATGCAGTCTTTCTAAAACCCTTTGTGGGAGCATGAAGACTTCTCCAGAGTCTGTTCCCAAGCCACTCCTGTCAGTCACCCCATCTTCCCACTCCTCAGGCTTCTTGCCAAAGAAGAACATCTTTAAGGAGTGGAGTAGCCAGTGCATGCACTAGCCCAAACGTCAGTGCAGGGGACACTTTCATAGATTATAAACTGGTTCAGAGCTAGACAAATATACATGTGTAGTAATACATAGAGTGAATATATATGTACATATATATGATCTGTTCCCTGTCACAATATTTAACCCAAAGTGCTATTTACAGTAATGAATCAAAATGTCAATTTTAAAAATACGAAGTGCCAGAGTGTTCCCACGTTGCAGATACGGTTGATGTGACAGTTTGTTAATCATATGACTATTACATCCACTGAGTCTCACAAGGGTTTCTGCTCAGCGCTGTGTCTTGTGGCTCCTCATACTCTCTTGGTGAATTCCTGGTTCAAGTTACTCACCCACAGAGTGCAATTGGGTTGCTTGTGTCCTGTACCTCATAAAGGCTGCTATGTTTTTTCTGTACTTAAAAATGAATGGACTTCACATTGTTTCAGATGTTTGATTTTGTGCCTGACACATTTATGAGTAGTAGCTTTTTTTTTTTAAGCTTTACTCTAATTTTTCTGTTTTCACTGCAGAACCTTCCCTGGGACTTGAGCATATAGAATGGGTGTTCAGAGTTTTCCTAAGCTGGTTTTCCCTAAGTTTCAGAAGCTATCTCTATTTGTTGCTGGTCCCTCCTTGACCTTGGATGCAGGTGTGAATTCTGCTTGGCACATTGTTTATGTCAACTAGGTCATCCTTCTACAGGGACTGAATTTGGGAAAAGGCAGTCTGGTTTCTTTGACGAAAATTGACATCTCTGCTATTTACTACTTCTGTCCCCATGGGCCACTCTTATTTATTCTCTGTGCCTCATTCTCTTCTGAAGAGTCATCGAGGGTGACATTTGATTTTATCAGTCATTATTTTTTTTTATGTTTTAATGCTTCTGCTAAGGATGCTAAGGTTGGAGAAATAAGGCTTTCTAGGAGACAGTATGAAGAGGGTCAAGCAAGCCTGGGTGCATTGGTCTTGATTTGTTAGTGTCTGCTCTCTTATGCAATCACATCGAGGTGGAAGTTACACACTGTGGTTACCAGTCATCCCATTTGGGCATAAGGTAGTGTGTTCTCTCATTTCTGTGGTTTGTCCCCTGCAGGTTATTAGTGGACATCAGTGCCAATTGTTCCTACCTATTCTGGTCCCTGTGTAAGTCCTCTCAGGTTAGAATTCTCCACATTGAGACCTGAGCTGTGGAATTCTGGGAATTGGTCATCTGTGTCTGACTTTAGTCTTTGCTTCATGTTAGCTCTTATTTCCTTTCTATTTTGTGTTGCTGAGGATGGAACCCAGTTCCTTTTATATGGTATAGAATCTGTCTACCATTCAACCGCATCAGTTTTTGAACTGTTACTGTTCATAAATATATGGTCCCCGAATCCCAGGTATGTAGGGACTTTGTCAAGTGTCATGTCTGCTTCTAGTGCAGGACAGGAATTCTGTTCTTAATGAGCTTCTATCTATCTGGGGAGAAGAGCGCATACTCAAAACTCAAAATTGTTGTTACTGGTCCCTCCTTAACCATTTCATGTGTTGATTTCTGCTTTCTGCACTCTCCTCCCACCCCCAGTCATACCTGGCACCACCACAAGCCTCTTTGTATGGTGTATTTCTGCCCATATCCTNATATGGCAGGGTAGCATAATTTAAACCTATGAATGATACATCAAGCTGGAGACTGTCAGCACTCGAGGCGATTGTAGCCATGAATTTATAAGAATTTTCAAAAGCAAGTAAGTATCGAGAAAACCAAGTTGGGGTTTGAGTTGGAACCATCACCACCACTTAGTAGAAGACTATAAATGAAAGCATCACTTGTTAAGCCAGGCAGTGGTGGCACACACCTTTAATCCCAGCACTTGGGAGACCAAGGCAGGCAGATCTCTGAGTCCCAGGACAGCCTGGTCTATATAGTGAGTTCCAGGACAACCAGAGTTACATAGAGAGAGACTGTCTCAAAAACAAACAAACAAACAAACAAAACATAGAAAGAAATTTAAATGGGTGCCCAAGTGGCTGGTGATGACGATGACATCATTAACTCTTAAATGCAACAGAATCCTGTGGTCACAAGCCTCATGGTTTCTGGGCTTCTTCCTCCTGTGGCTGCTGAGGAGCTATTACTGTCAGTATTGTATGGGTCAGGGGTCACCACTGAACTTCAGGCCCACAGAGCCTGCACCCACGAGAATCCAGAAACTGCAATCTTGCTCAACATTTCTTAATGCTTTATATGACTTTTGTGCAATTACAAGTTCTGTTTAAACTGCTACTTCCTCCTGGTGTGTGTCTGCTTCTTTGTATTTGCTAGGTTCTACCTAAGCCTTGAGCCCACACTCCGCAGACACCCATTCATTAAAAGTAAAGGTGAATCCTGCCCTCTGCTGACTTGATTTCGGGTCCTCAGGCA
>LOEQ01000975.1:94616-105361 GCA_001685075.1 Bramus lutescens | reverse complement strand
GGGTGTTTACATTTTTGTTCATCTCCTAGGTGATGCTGAAAGTTTGTGGGCAGACTTATTGTCCTTGCTGCTGCTTCCGTTTCTGTTATGACCTTCTCAAATGCACATGCAAGCAGTGACATCTCACTGGTCATTGTCATGCATAGGTTTGGAAGCTTATCGTTGTGAGTAAATTCAGGGTTCCTTAAAAATACATTGTCTGCAGTCAGAATACATCGTGAGGAAGTGTCCTCTAGAATTGTGTAAGAAAGTGCACCCTTTCCTCAAGGATGCTAGTAGCTCTTTTTTTGTATTGCTGAAAACAATAACTACAGGAGCCTGTTAAGGAAGGAAGGGCTTATTTTGTTTTTTCTTTACAGAGTACAGTCTGTCATGGTGGGAAGGTCATGGTGTCACATTGCATGTGCAGCCACCAGGTCACCAGGGTGGGTGGTGAATAGTGATACTCTGCTCACTTTTTCCTTTAGTCAGGGACTTCAGCCCAAGGAATGGTGCTGCTCATAGTTAAGGTAGATGTGCCTGTCTTAGTTACCCTACTTAGACTCCCTCATAGGTATGGCAAGGGACTCATCTCCTGGATGATTCTAGACCCTGTCATGTTGACAATAATAACAATGACAAATACCCACTAAGCAAAATTAAGGCCTGGCATTAAGGAGTACATTTTGCTCAGAGGACTCCCTTTCATCTTGGAGATAACCATGTGTAGGAGACTAAGCAGCTCTCATATAAAGAACAGTTCACTATGGGGACAATGACAAGGTAAGGAGAAGGCTATGCAAACCCACAAGTGGACTCAGGTGAAGGGCTGCAGGAGGTGATGGCATTTGAGGTCACTTTCAAGGTTGACAAGTTTCAGCAGATGAACTTAAAGCGCAGAATAGGCTGGAGGAATGGATAGAGGGCTGGTACCTTGAGCTCCTCCTAGTGTTTTACAGGCAAGGCTGTGGGCACAGAAATGCAGGAATATCTCCTTTGCAGTCCTTTGCCGATGCTCTTGGCCATTTGACTATGCTTATTACTATGGTTTTCGTCTTTGTGTACCTTCTTTTCTTACTTACTTGTGGGCTATTTCATTGGCTACTTTTCACTCATAATTTTCTTACTGGTCCTTCATTTTTGCCCCATGTGGCTCATCCATGCTGCCTGTTTCTTGGGCTTTCCTTTTCATCTTCAGATTTAGTTGAACCACGTTCTGTCCTTTACTGTACAGCTCTTCTTGTTCACAGCGTTCACAGGAGAGTCTGCTTTGTTTCTTTGTGTTGGTTCAGTCAATGTGATTGGTTTCCCTCTTGCTGGTGTCTGGGTCACATTTGTTCACAAATTCACATGAAGTCAGCTGTGTGTGTATTGTTCCTGGTGTTGATGAGAGGCGATGAAGACGCCACAAGGAAGGGTGTTGTCAGACTCCATCAGAGTCTTGTCAGAGAATGTAGTCGAGACTGTGTTCTTTGGCCCCATCAACAGGCCTTTGGCTTTTAGAACATTATATTTTGATACGTATAATAATGCAAGAACATTTATATCAACTGGATCAAGGAAACTTTGCTCTCCACTACATTATTAATTCCAGATGGGAAAATTCATTAGGCCTCAAATTTTATTTGAGGCCAACTGTTTCTTAAATTATTATTACAATTATTATCTATTTACTTTTTTACAACTGATGGGAAGAGAAATTTAGCAGCTGTGTGATTAGCAGGGCATGAAATTAAAAATGTTTTGCATAGAATCAAGAGGTTGTTTGCTACAGAATTCCTCATCGGAGAATTAAGTGTCATTAAGATTGGCCGCAAGATGCCCCCTCTCACTGTTCGAATTTCTTTTCCACTTCTTTGCTAAAAGGCCCTTTGCCTTCTTTGTCAGGGACTTGCCTGTGGACAAGAGCATCCGCTCTCATAATGGTTAATAGTCAAGGTAACAGCTGCGGGCCCTGGACTTGCTAAGTAACACAGCTAGCGCTGGAGGCTCTCTGCTTCAGTGAAGATTATGTAAGTTCCAGTTTGAAGAAATGAGACAAGTTAGTAAAGGTTTCAGCCTAGTTGGTCTTCCTTCTCAGGTACCAGGGCATGTGTGTGTCCACAGGAGGCCATAGGAGGCTGACTAGCTCTCTGGACAGTCGTGTTTATCTTTCTATTGTCTTCCACTTCGATACACCCTTTATTGCTTACGTCATTTGCATATAACTCTTTTTTGTCTGCTTCTAGGAAATGCTCCCCCTTTCCGTTGGGTAAGATGTTTGCACCCTTTTGTACAAGTCAGGCGTGCTAGCTAGAATGCCTTAATTTAGGATTGAAGATTTAATTCCTCTCCAAGGACATGAATTCCATGCACCTCAGGCCTCATTCCCTTCTTTTTTAATTCAGGCAAAAACAGTGACTCTTAGGAGTTACTGTGGTGCGTGACAGAGTCAATACTGGAAAATTCTCATTCATGGTTGACACTCTGTTAATGTTAGCTACCTCTCCTTTCCATTCCTTCCCCTTCCCTTTCCCTCCCTCCAGCCCCTCCCCCTTTCCTCCTGTCCTGTGCTGTTGGGGAATTGGGGAATCAGATCCAGGCCTTCCCACATGTTTGTGTTCTACCACTGGGCTCCGTCTTCAGCCCTACCTCTAGCTATTCCCATATGAAATGTGTTGTTCTCTATTTGAAGGCATTTCCTCTCTATTGCTCAGCTTCCAATCTGGAATCCTTCTTTGTCTTACTGCCTTTGACAGAGTCTTTCCTGTATGATATCTATTTGCATTATTTTTTAATCCAATATTATCTTTTTAACACTAATTTTTATTACATTTATTTAGTTGTGTGTGGGGGTTTCTGCATGGGTATGCATGTGTGTACATACACTACTACATGCATGTGCAGGTCAGAGGACAACTTGTGGGAGTTGTCTTGTGGGCGCTGGGGGTCACTGGCCATTAGGTTTGGTGCGAAGTGCTGTTTCTCACTGAGCTATCTCGCCAGCTCCAATTTTATCTTCATACTTGCTGAATCAAGTCTACAGTGTAACCTCTTCCCTTAAAGGTCTGTCATTTGGGAAAAAAGGGTTTGGTGGCAATCAATGCAGGCAGCTTCTCTTGGAGATAGACCTGAGAACTCTTTAGATATAATGATAAGGGTATGGTCATCAGAGGACAAAAACAGTAATTTTTTTGTTGGTATCTGAGACATGTATAGGCCAATAGAGCCTTCTAGAAGGAGAAGTGGTTTGAAGTGTCAGCAACATGTTGTGAAGAATTTGACATACCTCACAAAAGAGAGGGAAAAATGTTTCTTGGCTGTGAAGGGTATGAGCTATGCCTGTTTTTTCTTACTAGCCATTTGTTACCATGGTCACTGCTGTGGAGAGGTGTCACCTGCTTGCTGCACCAAGGCTCAAGACTCAGGGGATGTGAACAGTGAATGAAGCAGTCACCTTGTCACTGTGACAGAATATCTGGCAGAAGCAGTGTGAGAGGAAAAGGTTTTTTTTTTTTTTTCTCCACATAGTTTCAGAGCTTTTCAGTCCATCATGGCAGGGACCACATGGCAGTAGGAATGGCTGACATCATGTCAGAGGGAGCCTATGGATGTCCCATTGTAGCTATAGGCCGGAAAGCAAGAACTAGAGCAGATACTGGCCCCTGCTAGCCCATGAGTGTCAAGTGAGGCTCATGTCCCAAAGGTTCCGGTTTCTCAAAACTGCTTCCCCATCTGAGGACCAGGGGACCAAACACAAGAGCTGGAGCGGGATGTTTCCTCCATGTTCCATGAATACAGTAATCCATGAAGGAGCTGCTCACACATGCTAGTGAATGTCTCCTAAAGGGGCTGGCCTCTTTTCTGTGAGAGACAGACTTTCACAGGAGGGACAAAAGCTGAAAATGGTGGAAGTGTGTAGAAGAATTGGAGAGAGAAAGACCTCTTCAGAAGACTAAATCAACTAATAACAGGATACTACCCATTCCTAGGTCTTATTTATTTATTTACTTTTCCCCCGAATTTAAAACATAATATGAATACTTAATTTGATTTTAAATTAAAATGCAAATTAAAAATATCAAATTTTATCCCATATGTCTTTAATTTCTTGGGCGCCAGCACTAAACTGCTCTTGTCTTTTGCCATTAAAAGGTGAGCCTGTCCTGGAATGCCCGTGTCATGCAATAGGTCTGGATGCCATAGCCCCTTTGGTGTGGGCACTCATTAGGATGCTCCCAGTAGCTCTGCAGTGGGTGGCCAGTGTGTTTTAACCCTGTTGGTGCTGTTTCTCATCCCTACATGTAATGGCGGTTTTAAATTTACTGTCATTTTTAGCAAGTGTCGTGATGAGGCACCGAAATGTGCTTGTAGCTGGCCACACGTTCTATGCCATAGCTATGAAATCATTAGGCTGTCGTTGCAGCCAACACCCCAGAGCATGTAGCAG
Organism: Bramus lutescens; assembly: GCA_001685075.1. Lineage (NCBI taxonomy): Eukaryota > Metazoa > Chordata > Mammalia > Rodentia > Cricetidae > Bramus > Bramus lutescens. Next base: position 100,953 of record LOEQ01000975.1, on the reverse strand, counting down.
CAAGTGCTAGAGGTAATCAGGCAGCAGTTTCTGTGTGGGCGGAATGCAGACATAGGAACACCAACTCCTGAGCTGCTGCCATTGTTCAAAACATCCTTGGAATTCTTCCTCCCTCTCTTTCTCTGAAAAGTTTTATTTGTATTTAAAAACATTCCCATCATTTTTCTTCTATAGTTGGGATATGAGAAGTTTGTATGTTTAAGATGGGCTCTATATTTTGATATATATGTTATACTGTGAAATGCAGACGACAATCAAGCTGCCTAACAGATCTGTCTAAATGTGAGACTGACTGCACTGAAGGCATCGCTTAGCAACTTTCAGGTGTACAAGGCAGTATTAACCCTTGCCCTCATGCTGTCTGTTGGATTCTGGGACTTCTCACCTTGAGTTCCTGAGTTTCTCTATACTGTCATCAATGGCCTCCTACTCTTCCTCCTTAGTTCCTGGGGACCAGCATTCTCTCTTCTTCCTTGACTAATTACTACACCCCACATGTAATTGACATCATATCTTATGGTACTTTTTTCTTCCTGTTCTTGGGATATTTTAGTGGACATGATTTCTCCAGATCTCATCCGTATTGTCAGAAATTGAAGAAATTAACTTTTAAAGATTTACTTATATTTGTTTATTTTTTAGATAGGATCAACTATGAAAACTTCCTCTCTACTTAAAGGCTGAACAATTTTAATTATTGTGTGTCTATGTCTAACTATCACCCATCTACCTCTCTAATCTGTCTGTCCATCCCTCCCTCCCTCCGTCCTTTCCTCCCTCCCTCCACTTACTTATCCCTCCTTCTGTCCGTCCGTCTGTCCGTCCATCCATCCACCCATCTCTCCTTCTCTCTCTCCCTCTTCCTCCTCCCTCCCTCTCTTCCTCCCTCCCTCCCTCTCTTCCTCCCTCTCTCCCTCCCTCTCCCCCTTCATTCCCTCTCTCCCTCCTTCCCCCCTTTCATATTTCAGCACCCATCAGTGGACTCTGTGTTGATTCTGGATCCATCCGTTGTGAATGCTGCCAGTGTTGGTCTGTGAGTTTACTTCTGCTGTAAGAGCAGGTGTGGTGCTGAGGTCCAGCAGATGCTCACTTGACTCTGCTCATCTGGGAGCCGCCTCTCCTAGCACTGTGCTTTGCAGGCTTTGGGAGTAAGGTAGCACAGGATATGGAGATGTCCTTCCCACTTCTTTCTATCATCTTTTCTTATTTCTGGGCTCTGTGTTCTGCAATCTGTCCCTTGGATGCCTTAGCTGTTCTACAGGTATTTGAGCATATGGATACTTCCTCAGATTGCTGTCTGGGAGAGGTAAGCACTGCTAACTTGGTTTTCTTCATGGTGATACTCTACTTTGACTTGTCTTCAGTGGTAACAGTGGGTCATCCCTCGAAATCACACAGCAGTGTCATCTGAAAACATATCTCATGTATATGAGAACACTGGGGCCCCAAGAAAAATCCTCACATGTGCTGCAGAGCCCTTCCATTGGATAGGGCTCTCTTAGTTTTTTTTTTCCCTTGCTAGCTCTTTACCTGATGTTGTCATGTGGTTTTTTTTTCTTCCATAAAGAGAATTGATTCATTTTTAGTTAACTATATTGAGGGAGATGGTCAGAAGAAAGAGAGAGGTGATAGAGAAGGAGGAGGAAGAAGCAGCAGAGAAAGGGAGATTTCCCTTGGCCTTGTCTCCTGCCATATCACATATCATTAGTAGAGGGAGAACCAGTCCTTCAGGAGTGGCTTTTATATATCAGGAAATGCTCAAGAAACAGAAGTCATTTTAGCTGACAATGATTGGAGCTAGATGTTATCCATGAATTATATGACAGATATGCTATAGATAAAAATAGCCTTAAACATACTAGTTGATATGTAAATATAGTACTGGTAAAATAGTTGAGCATGCAGCTCTCAATGAATGTGGTGTTCAGCTTAATTTTGGGATGGGGTGCTGTCAGATGTAAAGCCATGTCCTGTCTCAGTCACTTTATACATTTGGTGAGTGTTTCTTAAACTGTGCTGCAGAGTTCCAGCTCCACATATGTCCATTCACTTCAGCAACCCATGCTCCTTAGTCCATCCATTTTGGGGGATGGCCTGTATGTTTAACAAGTTTAACTTCTAGAAGGTCAAAACAAAGCAACAAATAAACCCATTTTCCTTCCTGTTGTGCTCAATTTTGACTTTATCAAATTAACATTGTATTGGAATGGTTTTCTCAATAATATCCCATGATTCTAGAATATTCTTTGGGCACCCTGACTTCATTGTTAAAATCCTTAAGGTGCATACTTGTGTTCTTGTAATCTTGTGTGAAATAGGAAGTTGTTTATGGCTTTACTCTAGACCTCTCCCTGCCTCCCCTCTCCACAGGAGAAATTACAGGTTTGTTTTAAGTCTTTAAATGAAATGTAAGGTGGAGGAAACCATTTAGAGTCTGGCTAATTGCAGGGAAAAAACATCATTGCACTGGCCAGACCAATGTGTGACTTTGACCTGTAACCCAGATAACTTTCTAAATGCAGCCTGTTTTTCAGCAAACATTTGTTGTTTACCAGAGCTAGCCTTTTCACTATCGAAAACTCTGCATCTCAGGAAAACCAAAAACAGCCAACCAAACAAACAAACAGTGAGAAACATGTTTCTTTGGGGATTTTAAAACTGGCTTGCATGTGTATTTCATCTCAGGACTTGTTGAAGAATTAGCACTTTATTTAAGTATTTGGAAATAGTTGGTTTGACCATCATGACATTTTCTCTTTGCTTGTTTGGAATTTTAGCTGCTTAGTTTGGAAAGATCCTTAAGATCTCACAGAATCCCACACTGTACAGATGGAGAAACTGAGGCTAGTTGGTAACCTTCCATCTGGGTCCCTTGTTGGTGATAATGCTAGCCCAGGAACTGTCACCTTTCGCTGCCATTTATCTTTTCTGCCCTGCAAAACAAAACAAGATAGAACCCAAACACCGAATCCAAGATGAGTTAACTGTCTCTTTGGTTATGTTGTAGATACATAAATAGGAGGTAGGTAGGTAGATAGCAGTCTGTGTTTGGAAAGTTTCTTAGCCTAGAGAAGAGTCTCCACAGGACTTCGGCTGTTCCCTCTTTAAAAGGACTGCGCTGACCTCAGGCCAGTCTTTTAAAAACTAATCCATTTAAAAAGAAGTGTGTGGAATAGTGGGTCGTACCCTGTGTTTTCTCCATCTGTCTTCTGATAAAGTGTCCATGTGTTATCTTTAACGTGTGCCATAGGAATTTAATACTTGCTAAGTGTGTGGTGTGGTGGGCTGTTGCTTACTTATGTATTTTGTGGTTTCTTCTACTCAGTTCCAGCTCCATTGTCTTCGTTGAAAGCTGGAGTCTAACTTTCCATAGAAAAGGAAGGTAAGCTCTAGGGAAGATTTTTGTTTTGCTAAGTTTAATCAAATCGGAGCAGACCTGAAATCTATTAACATGTGCCTTGGTTTTCTTGACACATATAGAAAGATTTGAGGAGTTAGGGATCATGGGCAAGATCTTTTGTTTAAATTCCCCATTTGAAAAGTTGGTTTGGGCTCCAATCTGATGTATGGAAGGGGCTTCACCCTCAGGCATGGGTAATAGTTAGGGGCTGGACATCTCTGGAAATAGCAACAAAGAAAGGTACAGTAAAGTCAAGAGCCATCTCAGCAACACTTGGCCCAGTTTCTTCATTTTGGCTTCAGCAGTTGTGATCCTGTTCTTAGCTACCTTCTGGGTAGTTATAGGAATTAAATAAGGTAATAAATATGGAATATACCCTATATGAAAGCTACATTATTGCCAGGCATAGCAAACACACACTTCTGCCTGTTAACACAGTACTGTCTTAAGCACTTGGTGTTTTGGGGACCTCTGATTTCTGACCGTAGTTTCTCCTCAGTGAATGACTCCAAAGCATTGTGAAGCAGAAGCTGTTAGCTCCAGGTGTCTCAGTGAATGACTTACTGCTTGCTTTTAGGCACAGCCCTTCCCTTCCTTGGCCTGAGAATTCCTTTTGTAGATAAAACAATAGGCGCCTGTGGATTGTAAGGCATTTTCTATTTAGACACATGGGATTCTTGTAAATGATTGTTTTGGGTCTTCCAGGCCCAGTTGCTAGTTCATCAGAGTTCACTTTTAACTGAACTCTGATAATCTTCATGTCACAGATAAGGAGTTTGGGAAGCAGAGTGCCCTTGTCAGCTCTCTAAGACTGCACAGCCAGTAACTAGTGGCATCAACCTTCAACCCTGGCTCTTGATGGCAGCTCGATAGACTGGTATGGCTTGCTGGCAGTGCGGGTATGTGATGTCATTAGCATCTGTCCACATCTAATCAGCAGCATGATTATCAGCCAGCTCTTTAGGTTTTCGGTTGGTCCTCTCCTTAACTTCACAATTAGCTTCCCGGCATCTTGATTGCAGGGTTTCTGTACTGGAGTGTGTACTCCCAGCACTGTTCAGGGCTGCTAGGAGGTCATGTCCTGCCGGATGAACAGAGTGTGTTTCTTGTCTGTCCTTTTGATTCTCTGAGCCCCTCAGGCAGAGCTGCTGCTGGCTTCTACCACAGCTGGGTTTGGCAGAGCTGTGGTTCACATTGCCCCATGCAGGGCGGGGAAGGGCATTTGAGGAGGCTGCTCTGGCGTGCTTCTGAACTAGTCTCTCCCCAGGGGAAGCATGCTTTCAAGTTGTGGCCTGCTTGTTTTCCACATGGCGTGTATGTTCATCCTGATTGTTCTCCGTGTATCTCAACTAACGTCTTCTGGGTTGTTGCTGTCTTGTTTTGCTTTGTCTTTGTCTAATTGTGTTTTTCCAGGGATCTGGTTTTCTGAGGCGCTGACCAAAGATAACACAGGCTCGTAGCAGAGAATGGCACGTGACAGAGTCATGCCCGTGAACACCAGGAGAGAGTTTACTCTTGGACGGCCAGGAAGCTGTTGGAAATCTTAGTGCAGGCTTCATCTTCTGCATTGAGTTATTTGAAGCCTCCTCCTGGTGCCATATTTCTTCCTGTTCACATGCTCAGTGCCTTCGTTTCTCCAGTAACACCTCAGAGATAGCCTTTCAATCCAGTTAAATGGCCTGCATTGAAATTATCAATCATCTACATAGGAATGCTTGTTAGCTGTGTGTTGGACACTGACCCTGCCTTAGATCATGCTAACATGGATTGGACGGAGACAGGAGGCAGATACAAGTGCTCTTCTTGCAAGCTTTGGTCTAGGGGAAAAGCATCCCGAATTTTGCATCTAGTTTTGTAGTTATGGTTGCCATCCACAGTCTTGCAAATGCTGCAGTCGTCCTAAGTGCTGCAATGGAAAGGCAGCATGAGCTGTGGGATAAGCTGTGGGTTGCTCTGACCTCGTTGGAGGGGGCATACCTTTGCCCTGCGGAAGGTAGAGAGAGTGGCAGCCCAAACGTTTCTCAGGTTTAGAGAGTAAGAACCTTTGAACTCATGAGTTTTCTTTGGTGTATTGTGTATTAAACTTTTTTTATGTTCAGGTAAAGAGGTATTTGAAATATTTGGCATTCACTGAGTGTTGTGGTACGAGAAGTATCATGGTCTTTCTATATTACGGAAGTGCAAATAAAATTTCATGTTTATGAATGGCAAAAGCTATTGTGACAGGGGAATAGTGCAGCCAGTTAAGTGCTTGCTTTCTAATCACAAGGACCTGAGTTTGGATCTCCAGCACTCGCATAAAAGCTGAGTGTGTGTGTGTTGGAGGGGAGTCTGTGACCCTAGTTTGGGGCTTTAGAGACAGTCAAATTCCTTAGAACCCACATGCCACCAGCCTAGCTGAATCTGTGAGCTCCAGGTTCAGCAAAGACAGTGTCTGCAAAACCAAGGAACTAAACAACTGAGGAAGGTAGCTTTTGTTGATCTCTGACCTCCCCAGGTACATGCATTTGCATACACAGAACCATGGAAATATAAACCTAGAATTTTATTTTCCCTTCATTAGTGTAGAAAGACCACAATGCTTTACATGTACACTGCACACACACACCTACCCACCCTCACGTACACACACACAAACACACTTGAAGACAAAACCTCTTCAGCTTATTCTCTTCCCGTTTCATCCTATATAAGTGGTCGTGGTAATGGCATATAACTTTGGTAGTCACTATAATGAGGCAAGAAAAGTATCTTTTGTTTTTATTACATGCATATGTTAAAACTATTTGCTACATTTCATATGTACAAACCTCTTTGAGTCAAATTAGTGAGAAGACCACTTTTCATGATGTTCTTATATAAAGAGAAAATGATCATCTGGTAAAAGTGTGTGTGTGTGTGAGAGAGAGAGAGAGAGAGAGAGAGAGAGAGAGAGAG
>LOEQ01000975.1:72958-85570 GCA_001685075.1 Bramus lutescens | reverse complement strand
CACACACACACACACACTACGAAATACTCATTCAATTTTGCTGAGCCAGTCACAGAATAGTGTTTTCATTTATAGCTGAGGAAACTGAGGCCTGTGAGCCCCGTGGGGCCCGAAAGCACTGGTGTGAGCTCAGTGCTGGAGCTGGGGCAACTGCACCTTCTTGGCCCTTCTTGTTATTTTTCATCTTGTTTACCAAACTTATTCCATCTCATGAGTTTCTGGAATTTTCTTCTTTTTGGCATGAGTGAAGTAGTGACTTTTCTTGAACAACATCAGTAGTACTGAGTTTGGGGCATAGTTCTCTTCTGCTTTCTGTTGGTCTCTGTACTTCAAGAGGATCTAGGCTGTGTAAGTATCTCTCCTTCCCTTCTCTTAAGATGCTGAGATATTTCCAAAGAGAGATGTTGTGGAGAGACCGAGCTCCTGCTCTGGCATTTTCACAGTCCCCCAGTGACTCCCTTGAAGTCTTCTCTCTAAGGCATTCTACCTGTAGATTGTTAGCATCTGTATGTTTGGGCTCAGGGATTCCTTTGCCCCTTTAAGCCATGTCAAGTCTTTTTGTGACCTTCGTTTTTTCACCTTCATCTTTAAGGGAACTGAAAGTTTAGGAACCTCGGTTACAACAGGATTCCAAGTAAATTCCCTCATAAGCATGAATACTGAGTTGTGAATGTCGGAGGCAAGGGACTTCCCCGTGTGTTGTCTTTGGTTAGAGAAACAGCCTGCAATGGAGCCCAGAGCAGAATGCTGAGATTAGATGTTTTGGGCACTAATTGGCTTCATCATCAGCACTGGGTGCTTTGTGGGTTGAAACCTAGTCTTCCCAGAATCTACAAGCTCTGAGAAGAATGCCTGCTGTCTGCGTGGCTCATTTCCTGGGATAGCTCTGCACAGACATAATGGATGACCTGGGCATGTCTTTTTCTCATAATATTTTGTTGTTGTCCACTTTGTGAATCAAATTGTTAGAACCTTAGTGGGGGTTGTTTTTCTTTTAAAGTCAGGATTTTGCTTTAAGAAGCCAGCTGTTACAGGTATTTAAGTAGAAGAGATTCAATAGAGCTTTAGTAGCTCAGAAACCATCAAAAGGACCACATTATTGACCATCTAGAATTGAACCACAGAATTTCTATTAACCCCATTATTTTATAGCCAAGAAAGAGAAAGGTCACCAGGCGTTTTCTCAACTATTGAAATCAAGGATATACTCTATAAGAGACGTGATCAGAAAGGTGGTAATGGCTTCTGAGACATGGGATCCAGATACTGTCTGCCACAGCTGCTGCTGACCAGCCCTCATGCTAAAGAATGGCTATGAGGGTGTCAATGCAGAAGATAGCCCCCCTGCCCTCCACCAGGGTTCCCATAGGAAACAGGCAGAGCCCCAGACATGACCTCTGCCCGTACTAGCCTTCCGAATCTCAAGACAGTACCTGTCTTTTGGCAGCATTTTTTTTTTATAATCCATGCCTAGTACCAGTGTAGCCCCTGTGTTCTGTGACACGTGTGAGTGCTGACTCACTGTCCACCACAGTGAGTTTGAGGGACTTCACCGAACTCTGTGGGGCTTGAATGTGTGGTCAGCACTCCGATGGGGTGCTCTATTAAGTCTCTGTTTGGCAGTATCATCTATTATTATATAACCACCTACTTCAGGGAAATCCTTTGGGGGAATTCCTGTTTGTCAGAGAAAGTGCCTAAGAAGGAAAGGTCATGACCTGGGAGAGTAAACTGTTTCATTACAACATTTTGGAAAGTCCTAGAGGGAGACCCAGAGTTATTACGGTCATGTCACTGTGTCTGGGTGAGTTCTGTCTTAAGCAAAAGTTGCCAGATTCCCACCCTGGGTTCTCATCTCTGCCCTGTTCCTTCCCCAGCCTTAAATGTGTGCTTAGAATTTGCAATGGAAATCAAACAAAACAGTTTACTTAAAATATATCATATGGAGATATGACCTGTTGGCCTATAAGTAATTATTTTGACTTCTTTCTGTATGCTTCCGTAACAGTGATTTAGAAATGTGAGAAAATTGTTAGCAATTCTACTTGCACTATGCATGGCTGCCGAGCAAATTGCTTGAAGCACACGGTAGATGCTCTTTTTCATGTTCTAAATTAAGTCCCAGGTAAACTTTTTGCAGCATTTACAAGAAATAAATATTATTGTTACTGGTAGTGCAAGGCATGGGAAATATGAATGGTACAAACACTCTCGGAGAATTTCAGCTTGTCTTTGTAGCAGGCAGTGTTTGCTACTCTTGGAAAAATGGGGTAGATTAAAGTTTGAGCTCTTTTGCTTCCTTCTCTGTGACTGGGATTTTCTTATCCTTCCTTTTTGTCTTATTTGTTTCTTTTGAGATTTTATTTAGTCTTATTTTGTGTTTACGAGTGTTTGCCTGAATAATGTCTGTTTACTACATGAGAACAGTGTTCACAGAGGCTAGAAGAGGATGTTAGATTTTGGGGGGACTTGGGTTGCAGATGCTTGTGAGCCACCATGTGGGTGCTGGGAATTGAGTCCTGTTTCTCTGCAAGAGAAGCCGAGGCTCGTCACTGCTGAGCCAGCTCTCTATTCTCCAGCCTTTCCTCCTTAGTTGGGGGCAGATGCTCTAGAGTAGCAGTCCTAAAGTTTGCCTCCCGCTGCTCATTGCTCTGTGCACCTGTAATCACAGTTTCAGGCTCAAGAGGCTTATAGCTCTCTGAACCCCTTGGACCAGTAGCTGACTTCATTTGAGCTTCGCTCTTGCCAAGTGAACAAGACATCATCACAGCTCCTTGACTGAGTTACTTACTATCCCATCGGAGCCACTTTGAACAGCTTCTTGTTAATGGGTACACCAACCAAAACAGCAGGCATAAGCTGAATTTACAATCACTTGTAGATATGAGGAACCGTGGAAAATAGTGTCTGGCATATAACCTAATGATTCAGACTTAGAGCCTAACTCTTAGTATTCCCAAACCTTTATGATGGTGTGTGTGTGTGTGTGTGTGTGTGTGTGTGTAGTCATCCTCTCTGGTTGAGCAATTATGGGATAGACTCTGGGCATTTTAAAGAAAACTAGGGAAGATAACATCAGTTTTTGGCCATTCACTCATAGTCACCGCTCCAATTATTGTGAAGTAGTGGGTTTCCAACTCAGTTCATAGCATACGGGGAATCAAGGAGGATGCCTTTTATGTTCATGAACAAGGTTGGCTGCATTGACTGCCCTTGACTACGGTACCACAATTTAAATGTTCCAATAATTGTGTTTTTTTCCCCCAATTTGTCTAGTTCATAATTGGTATCTCCTTTAAGACAAACTGCAGAAAGCACTTTTGTGTGTGTGGAAGAAAACTTTGAATTCCATTGTGTGAAATGTGTTCTGAAGGTCAAAGACTGTTTTTTGTTTTTAGAGAACCAGACTGAACTTGTGAGGAAGATATACATTGAGTAGGGAATTAGTGACATTACTTGTTTAAAGGAACGCCATGCATTAGAGAGTCTCTGGTTACAAAGTGAAAGGTGAGATGGGCCCGTGGTCCTTATGTGTGGATTTCAGCTATGAAGAACTTTATAGCAGCCATCATGGTTGAGTCATGAAAGGGGTTGTCTTAAGATGTAAGGAGGTACATGTGGATGCATTTGCATCCCATAATAAAAATATTTTAATAATTTTATGCCTCGATATTGCTTTCTGTGCTGGTGATTGTTATTAGCTACTGATTTAAATTTCATCTAAAAGTGTGTGTGTGTATGTGTGTTGTATGTGTGTATTCTCTTATTTTCCTTGACTATGTAGCCAGTTTAGTGTGGTTTTTATACATTTCAGTTCTTTAACATTGTGATTTAAAAAATACTTCAGAAGGCTCAACAGCAGTACTCTCTTGGAGAGCTTTCAGAAGGACCAACCCCCTTTGCTGTGATTCTGAAAGGGAGCTGAAACATCCAGGCTGGTCTTTGCTCTGCTGCCATTGGTCAGCGGCTCACCAGATTTTGCCTTATTTCAAAATCTTGAAATAAAAGTTGAACAGGTTCCAACATTGTGGGAAAAAGGTCTACCGTTGAAACTGCTGCCTGTTGTTTTACCCTGAGTAACTGCAAATGTGGCCTTCCTTATATAACCCGAATTAATGATGCATCATAGCAAAAGCTTGCCTGGCTTTCATACCATTTCATACACAGAGTCACAATCTAGTTAACTTTTTAATTAATCAAAAATATTCTTTGAAAACTTAATTACATATATGCATAGGGTAATTTCCTCTAATCTTCTGAAATCTTTTCGTAATCTTTGTTGAAAATCTCCATCACCCTTACCATCACTTCATTTTCCATTATCTGGGCATTTAAAATGTTAACTTTCTTTTCTATTTCACTTTTAAAACAGAGACTTAAAATAGTTTAAATAACAAGTGGAGACGCAGTTTCTACCACAGAGTTTATCCTAACATCTAAAGCCAGTGATATTAACTCCAGTAAATGAGACTGATCAAACTGACTTTGAAAGCTATGGGATAGTTTTGCACAATGGCTGTTTCCCAGGTGTTGATGAGTGCTGTGGTATCTGGGTTTCACAGACACACAGTGTTATGTATAGAAGTACACCAACAGAACCCTCCTCATGAAAAATTGAAGCATCTCTCCCTTTTCAAGTTATTAGTAAGATGGGCTTTGTTGTTCTATCCCTATTTTTGTTAGGATACAAACAAAGGCATTAAAGAATTAAAAGTAATTAAAACATACCTCAAGTGCTAGTAAAATTCCACGGCCTGTCTAATGGGTACAACAGACTTGTAAACAGATAACTAAAGCGTGGCGTTTAATACAAGTTTAAACACGTTGCTGAATGCAGATGAGTGAGCAGCAATTAACTTGCAGACCTGAGTACTTATTGGTAGGTTTAGCAGGAGAGCTTCCAGGTAACCACTAAAGAGACTCCTAATCTTTATTAGGGATTATATTGTTGGCTTTTCCCATCATGGTTTTCTCACCCCTTCGAAAGGCAAAACCTTTGTCAACGAGGCACATAGCAGCTTAGGGTTGTACGTCCTGATTTCCATGTTCAGAAGAAAATTCTCCAAGTGCACACAAACTCAAGTAGTTCTTTGCTCCTCGCTTTTAGCTGCTCCCACATACGCAGAAAAGTTTGCTGTTGGCATCAGAGATTCAGAAGTAGCCTCCTGGGGACGACATTTTTATGCAAGCCTAGGGTATTGCCCAGAAGAACAATGTTATCAGAGAGTATAAAATGCGGTGGGAGGAAATTGATTTTAGAGCTGGTGAAACTGAATCTGGAGATAAAATTTTTTCTTGTTCTCTGTGTCAGACAGAGCTGTTGAATGTGATTTAGAGTGAATGGTTGGGTATCAGGACTGAGTCTTTGGGAAGAAAGGTGCTTCATCCTCCTGGCCAGTTTAGTTGTCTTTTATCCAGTCCACCTGGTTATCATCCAATGACCAGCAATGCTACTGACTAACCTAGTCAAGCTTCCCATTATGAATGTTCTTTCCTGTAGGACATGTGGGCCTGCAACCTGCCTCTGATAGCTTCTAACTGCTTTGTTAAATTGGGGCAGTGACTTCAGCTTCTCTAAATGGGTGGGGACTTTTGCATGTTACATTCCAATGAGAAGAAAAACATTAGTTCCTAATGTGTGTGGGACTCTCAGTGACCTCTCCATTTTCTGTAGCACATCTTGTTGGCTGTCAGCCATCTTTCCTTCTTCTGCTACTGCTAAGAAAGTGGCAACGGAATCTGCCTAGCTCTAGTACACTCTCTCCTGGCCTTCTCCGGAGCCCTGGTGTTCAGAGCTGTTTGTAGCCTATCAGTTCCTTATTTCTTTTTCCAGTGATACTGTGAATCTGAAGGCAAGGTACCTTGTAGGGGCCTGTCTTTATCCTGTGTCACTTCTGATGATAGTGACTTGCTTTTACTCCCGGGACCTGCTGTTTTTCCTTTGGCTGTTGCTGGGTTCCTTTGGGGTTTTCAAATGCAGTCTGATTTTTCTGGCTTCCACAGTGTTGCCAAGAGTAGCAAGCAGCACATCAAGTACATTATTTTCTTGCCAGGCAGGTCAAGAATTTGTCTTGATTCCTATTCTACCCCACCCACCCATACCTCCTCAGTCTGGGGGGGGGGTCAGAATTTCTAGTAATTAGAACTTAGTTTTATACAAACCCTCAGTTGACTCAGCTTATAGTCATGGGGAACTATGGGACAGGAGAGTTGTTGGACAGTGTTTGCAGGAAACTCATTCTAGTTTCCAGCTAAGGAGCCGTACTGGGTTTTAAAAGTGTACAGGGCTAAAGTCAGAGAGCCGATTAGTGACTGAGCGAGCAGTTGTGGCTGACCGTTCTGTGTCTAAGTCTGGGGCTGCTTCCAGTGTGTCCAGCGTCTCTGAGAATGCCTATATAAAGGGTTGGCATTTCTGTGGAGTTCTTCTCCTTGCTCCTTCTGAGCAATGTCAGCTGTCCATGTAGGGAGTGGGGCGTATAGCCAGTATCCTTCCAAAGATGTCTGTAGAGAGAAGTTAAGGGAATACATGACATTTTCACCCCGGCCCAGGTCTTGCTTTACCCTTCTTGTTCTGTGTGACCTGATGCTTCTGAACATGATTGAGTTTGCCATTCTGCTAGCAATTGTGTGTAATTTTCAGCCCGCCTCGTTCCTCAGCGCTGCCTTCCCACGCTTCCCTCACCTGCTGCAGCCTATCTGCTTTGTAATTACCCTGGCAGGGACTTACCTGTGCTGCTTGGAAAAGGTTTGCCTAAAGTGCTTATTTACTTTGGCATAGTAAGTCTTGATTGATACCTTGGTAATCATTGAGATTAATCCAAGACTCCCACCCATCATGGGAAGGGTCACAGAATTAGGAAAACAGGTAACAAGAAAATGGGGGTGGGGTGTGTAAAGACAGTGTATTTCCTCTGATGAGCTGAGAGGAAAATTATAGCTGGGTTGGGAATCTTCAGACCTAACTTTACTTGGTTTTTAATAGTTTTGCTGTCAGGATCTTTTCAAAATGCTTGATGCCTGTGAGGAGACTCATGTTTAGTATGCTCCCAATTCAACTCTGGCATCTTCAGAGGACATTTGCTCCCAGAGAACTAAAGTTGCACTCTAGGCTCCTGTCTGAGCTACGCCTGAAGGCTGATTCTGAGCTTCGAAGGTCAGAAAGCCCCCAGCCAGATATCAGCATGTATACAGGATGGATAGCTGTGCCCTCACTAGGGAAGTGTATTGTTGCAGTTGAAAAGATAGCAATAAGAGTGGGGATAGGCAGCTGACTGGAAGAGTACTCACTCAGGTGAACGGTGGCTTGTGTTCAGATCCTGCCTCGGGGTGGGGGGAGCGAGGGGAACATTGAAAAGGAGAAGGAAGGCATGATGTTTTGAATTTCATTGAGATTCCCATTTTCAAGTCCAAATGACTGTCATCTTATATTTTTGTTTGTGAGCTAGCCTTTAATGGCTGAGCCATCCCTCCAGGCTCCAAATGACCATCCTCAACCAAGAACACCAAATGCTGATAAAGACATGGAAGAAGAGGAAGCTTTTCTGGTATCTACCATTTACAGTTGACTTAGATTTGGAATCAGGCTCTGTGGCACCAGAGGCAAGGGGGCAAAGAAAATGGAATGAGTATACGAGATCGGGTCTCATTCGGCTGCAAAGCAGAACCAACTTAGATTGTTCACTGAAAAATGTGTGCAGCTAGAGATCAAACATGTTTAACGTACAAAACCCAGATTCATAAAGACAAATACTTTTTTACGTTTGTGGAGTAGGAAAAGAAATGTGAAAATAGGCAGGGAGCTATTAGGGAAGAGGCAGGAGATCAGAAGGAGGCAGGGCAAGAGAATAACAGGAGGGTTGAACACATTCAGAGTATATATAGACATGTGTGGAAATGTCATAATGAAATCCCTCTTTTGTGTAATTAATAATGCTAACAAGACTCTTACAGCAGTATTTTGATAATTCCAACAAGGCACTGCCTTTCACCTGCAGAGGTCAGCTAAGAGAAACCCTTCATGGTTGAGGAGCATGTTATTTGAGTCTTAAATGCCTGTTCACATAAAAACCCTGTTGATGATGGACATGAATGCTAAACTGAAGTCTGCCACCAGCTTTTCAAGTTTGAACCACAGCCCCCGTCTCCAGTTCCTACATCACTGAATTAGTGGGTGTTAATTTCTGTACCCTCCCTCCACATCATCAATTTATTCATCACCTTGACGAAGCAGTTATTGAGGGACTAAGGCAAAGATGAATATGAATGCTTTGTGCCACTTAACTCTCAGCGCTGAAGTCAGAATGTCTACATAAAGATGCTAGGGCGCCATCTCAGCCATACAATGCTAGCTTGCCACACCCTAGGATCTGTGCGACCCCATCAGTGCAAGGTAAATAATCAGAAACGTGCACAGATCCCACATGAGCACATTTGGAGGTGGCTTTAGAGACCACCGTTTAAAGCTTATAGCACCAGATGTTGCATAATGCTGTATAACCGTTTCTTGTTCTTCAGTAATCTTAGAAGTGCTTATAGAATTCAGTATTGATTTGGAGGGAAGCAATAGGAAATCATTATCTACTATCAGCCTGTTCTCTGTCACTAATTCCCATGAATTGGCATTCATAGACTCCTGGAGAGGGCTCTCCATTTTACTGTGGCCCTCAGTTGTCTTTCCTATACAGGGAGGGTCTTGATCATCATCAACATCTTTGTCTTCTCTGTGATTTTGATTAGTTTGCCTCCCTCCTGGTGCTGCAGCTTCATTTTCAGTGTCTGGGGNTCTGTTTCACTTCTTGATTTCACGATAGATGATCATAAGCCTAGAGTGAAACCTGCCTCAGAGGCAGAGGAAGGAAGAAGCCAACAGACAGAGGAAGGAAGAGCAAGGTGAGGGCTGGGACAGCAAAGCCCGCTCTCACCCCTGCCTTCTTGTGTGTTTTCTTCACTGGTTCTGTCCCTAATAAGCTAATGGAGCCTCGACAGGCATTTGCTATTCCACCCATTCCTCGAACCCGATTATCAAAAGCAAGTTGAAGATTTAGAGAAAGAAGACAGCCATAAAACATTAGAGTTTTTGAAAGTTTACAGATGTTCAGTTTGGAGATGCACATTTTTTTCTTGTAAAAACCTCTCTAATTTAACTGAGACTCAAATTAGGGCCAGAGGGAATCCATGTTGAAAGCATTGCATTTACCATGTTCCTTGGATCCATCTTGCATGAACTAATTTGTCTCCATCCCTCACACATACTTTGATTTGTTTCTGTTTGTCTCTTCCTCCCTCTCTCCCTTCCCCCTCTTCTATTTCCTCCCTCCTCTCCCCATCATGTTTGTGTGTTATGTCAGGTCGGAGTACAGCTTCAGGTGTCAGTCTTTGTCTGTTACCTTGTTTTTGAGGACGAGTTTCACTCTTTTCCACCGTGAGGGCTAGCTCAGTTAGACTTTTGTGATACTGTTCCTAGCTACAATCTCCCGTAGTAGCATTGGGATTACAGATGTTTACTACTGTGTTCAGTTTTTATGTGAGGGCTGGGCATTTGAGCTCAGGTCCTTACACAAGCATGGTAAGTGTGTTAGCCACTGAATCTTCTCCTCAGAGTCCATGTTGTTCATTCTTGCCATTGTTCTTGTTTCTGTTATATTTCCTAATCTCACGGCTCTCCAGTTCCTGATAGGAGCCACCTCTCTAAACCTGCTCTCGTTCTTTTGACAGATCCTCGCATTTTCCTGTCTCCTCTCTGTGTTATTCCATTCATTGCACTTAGATAAATGTTACTCCCCCAGACATTATACTTTTTGAGTCGTGGAGGAGATTCTGATTCATCTGGAGAAACAGTGATAGGCATACGTTTATTTGATCATTAAATTAATAGGTATTTTCATTGCATTCTTATAATGAACTAGACTTTAGGGTTATAATATGATAGGAATTCTGCTCTCAAGCATTGGAGACTTGACTTTGGGACATTGGCGTGCTGCCAGTCATGTGATGAGTGTATGACAGTAGGGCAATAGTACTGTGACTGGACAGGGTATCCAACCTGGACAAAGGATTAAATGCATGGCTTACAGTCTAAAGAACCATCGGGAAGTAATTGCTGGGGCATGAATGATGCATTATGGGTGAGAAATTATTTGTAACTGAGGGGTAACTTTTTTGAATGGGTGCAGTGATAAAATCTTGAGCAAAAGATGAATATTCTGTAAGATGTAAATGCTGTCACATCATCTTAGGAATATTCTTATAAAGGTATTAGAGATAGGCTTAGTATCTGTTATTAAAGTATCATCACATGTAGAAGTATTTTCACCGAATTCTGATGAACCTCTGAAGATCAGATTATTCAGGGTCCTTATCAAGTTAATTGAGACTACATTGGGATTCAGAGCCTCTGAGAGTGAAAGTCTGCTAATAAAAAGGAAAGTGGCCAAGGGCACACCTCTGCAGAATGACCTTAGGACCTCATGCACAAAAGTCAGTGCAAAAGATGAATTTTTCAATAGTATGGCAAAAAACTATAATTGTAATTTATAATTTTTTCTAGGATTACTAAGATGTTTCAATATCTGGAAATCTATCAACATGTTCATTACTTACATACATACATACATACATACATACATACATACATACATACAGATGTATAAAGAAATAAAGAAATTGTGGCAATGAATGCTAATGGGGAAGTGGAGCCTCTGTACAGTTGTGAGTAACTGCAGAGGAGGTACATATGCTAATCAACCACTCCTGCTTAAGATTTTTTCAAATTGTCTGTGTCTTAGGATAGCACAGTGACACCACCCAGCAATTTCCCAGTCATTGCAGCAGGTCGGGAGATTGAGAAGTTGCTTTCTAGTAAACTGACATTAGTGTGTAAAAGTACTAGAAGAATCCAGTAAAAGAATATTCTGCTACACCCCCTCCCCATAGGAGGGTCATTCACAGCCCAGCATATGAGTTGGGGCAATATAAAAACAGTAGGCTTGATAGCCAGGGATTGGAAGAAAACAGAGTTGGTGGAGGTAGGCACACCATAAAGACAGGGTCAACAGCACAGAAGATTATAAACCCCGGAGCACTGATGACATCTAGAAGATGCTGTGCTGGCCATCTGCAGACAGATGTAACCCTCTGTGGAGGGCAAGCTCCAAGTGCTTCACGTGAGGGCGAAGGCATGGCCAGGAGAGCGCACAAGGCAGAGGGTGCAGAGCTGACTCTGGTTTTCATGAAACTTACCCTCTTCCTCCTGCTACAGTTCCAGCTGTTACCTTTTCCTTTACGTCTGCAGTGTAGCTAATTAACCCAGCACACCACAATTGGTAAGTAGTGCAGGCTGGCTCTGCAGATCTGTGGCATTGTCTTCAAGACCATCACAGGCTGTATTAGTTCTTATTGAAAGGCTTTTGTTTTGGAGTAGCTAGATGTGCAGCAAAGGAACAGGGATGCTATTAACCAGTTTAAAGATAAACAATCAAAATTTATACTACAAGCATGCATAGGGCTTTGGAACATTTAACCTTCCTGGATTGCATTTATTCATTGTTTCCTCTTCACCGTAGTCATGCTGAATGTAAAGATAGTACTGTTATACCCATTTCATGAAAGAGGCTCAATTAATAAGAAAAAGGGTTTTTTTGTGTGGGTTTTTTTTTCTTTTGCCCCTGTACCTTAGAGAAAAGTTTAGTTTGGGTTTGGGTACTTAAGTCTGTTTAAATGATTCTAAATGCTCAGCTAGATTTAAAAACTCTTAGTAAAATAGACATTTATTGATTATTGTTCTTTATTGGTTTTGTGGCATGCCTCAGTATGGAAATTTATATATATCTAAAATACAGTCCCTTTCTTCTCATAGTCTCGGTGCATGTACACAGGGGAAGACAAGGTAAAGAAAGGCTCTGAGACCTGAGGGAAACCAGTGTCACCTTTGGCTTCAACTTCCTTCCCTTTGGTTATCCATAGAGTTATCACCATCTTTGGATAATAACGCCTGTTTCCCTCTGGGTAAAATGATCTATAATTCTCAGTCACTTTCTATGAGAATGCAGTTATTTTCCCCTTAGTTTTCATTATAATTTATCGTATATGCATAAAGCCCTTTGTTTTTGTTTTTGTTTGTTTGTTTGTTTTTTTGGTTTTTTTTTGAGACTGGGTTTCTCTGTAGCTTTGGAGCCTGTCCTGAAACTAGCTCTTGTAGACCAGGCTGGCTTAGAACTCACAGAGATCCGCCTGCCTCTGCCTCCTGAGTACTACTACTAAAGGCGTGTGTGCCACCACCGCCTGGCCCCCTTAGATAATTTTTAAATTGATTTTCATAAAAGCTCCATGAGTTAAGGCAGCCTGGAATTTCTAAATCATAGTTCTTTTGACCCTGTCCTCAGTGGAGTCCTAGATCATTCTGTGTGCCCATCGCGTGGGCACACACAAATTCCTCAGAATACTGCTTCTCAACTTTTCTTCCCTCTTGATTGCTAAGCCACATGCTGAGGCCTTCATTTGTTCCTGCATTTGCTCCGTGCTTTGTCTTTATAGACATCTGGAAATAATCATGTCACCCTCTTAATTAATTCAGTTCAATTAATAAATTACTAGGTGGATTTGGGGCTAGGAGTG
>LOEQ01000975.1:58138-72933 GCA_001685075.1 Bramus lutescens | reverse complement strand
GCCTCCCTGTGCTGGAGGGCTCTTGCAATCAGGCCTGGAGGGCCCTCCTCAGAAAGTCTGTGAGACTCATTCCCAGCAGGCAGGCTACCTGGAGCAGTGATTGGCATATCCTGACAGGGAACTGCAATCTCTTTTCACACAGTATGGATACTCTGTCAGAACAGTGTCTGGGCTGGGCTGGTTCTCCCTCATGGAGATACTGTAGCTATTTCTGCATTTCCCGGCTTGGTTAGGTGTTAGCGGCCATTTTTTTGATTTACAGGGCCGTCATTTCATTGCTGGTGTTGAACATTCTTTCTCTAATAAATGTCAGTGTTTGTTCCAGGCGTTTTGGTAACCAGCGCCTCTCTGCCCTGCCCCCCAAGTGCCTCTTCCGGGTAGGGGGCAGCTAGTCTTGTCAAGAATACATGTTGAAGTATGCTGTCATGTCTCTGCTAAGAAAATAAATATTTCCGGTTTTTCTAATGCCTACTGAATACATTTAAGCCTGGGTGTGTGTGCCTCGTCACCCACTTTAGCTCTTGGGTCAGCTTCTTTCTCATACGTCCCTCCATCCGCAGTGAACATTGTATTGTCTGTTTTTCTGTTTTTCTAACTGCAGATTTCAACCATGTCTCACCCATCTTGGCTGCCACCCAAAAGCACTGGTGAGCCTCTTGGCCATGTTCCTGCACGGATGGAGACCACCCATTCTTTTGGGACCCCCAGTATTTCAGTATCAACACAACAGCCACCCAAGAAGTTTGCTCCAGTAGTTGCTCCAAAGCCCAAATACAACCCGTACAAGCAGCCTGGAGGAGAGGGTGAGTCGTGGGGCCTGGAGTGGGAAAGAAATCAGCATCAGAGGTGTGATTTGTAGTTAGGGGTGGATCAGAGAAGGAAGCTTCTTGGTGTATTTCCCACAGTTTATGAGCTGCCCATTTTAATGAGCTCCCCGTAGTCCTCTGCACCAACCACCTTTTAGAAATAAGGAGATTAAATCCTCACAGAGTTGCATGGCTGGGGTTTTACAGTAATAAAAAGCAGTAGTGGCTCTGATAGAAACACGACGTCTTTGTTTATAGCTCAGAGACATTGTGTAGCCTTATGGTCACCTGTCCCTATCCTCTTGTGGGGATGTGTCCTCCACCCAGTGGTTCTCGTTGTTGCCATCAGACAAGCGTCAGAATGGCACCAAGCAGTAGTCTAATGAGAAAGCCATATGACAAAAAACCCTGCATTAGTCCCTGGACTATGTTGCTTTTCTCTCTGCTGTTAGACAAAGTTGTCCGTGACACCCGTGTGTGTTGAAGTTACAGCTGGTTCAGAGAAAGCCCTGGTTCAGTTCCAGGGCTTTTAGTAGCAATGCATTCATTGTACATCAAGTAGATTTTGAATGTCTCTATGAGCTGATCATGCACTGTATGGATCTTCCATGCACTCTCACAATAGCAAACTTGACCACTATGGCATCTTGATGTCGGAAGATTCTTTGTATTTGTACCAATCACTGTCAAAATCTACTTCATGTATATGAAGCAATAGAGATTAAAACCAAATAGAGTAGCGTGAGACTTCTAGAAGCCGAGAATGAAATGCATGTTCCTTCTCTCTTCTGTGCCATCCAACTTTTGTTCTGTCTCCAGGGTTCCTTCCCTTGTGTTCTTAGATGACATCCTTGTGTTTGTTACAGCAATGTTGCCGGGGATTATTTCATACCCCATGGTATTGCCTCTACTTTCTGGTTTCTTGTGAGTCGTCCCCACCTCCCAGGAACCACCCCATTAGTCTGTCACTTTAGCTACTCCATCGGCCTGCTAGTGTTTTAAGAGTTGTGTCATAACCATGGCTCAGATGTCTGCCTTCTGTGGGTGACTTCAGGCCTAGAGCATATGGGAAGGAAGGCTAGGCCTCTCTGCATACTCGAGCTGTGGATCTTTGTGGGTTTCTATGGTTCCTTCCTTGAAAAGACATTGCCAATGTATGAGCATGCTTTTCTGGGAAAAGTACAGGCTGTCCGTGTACTCCCTGACACCAGAGCCAGGGCTGGATGCTTCATCGCCCTTGGAGGAGAAGGCACTTCTGCAGTTTTAATAAGGTCTTTGTGAAGCTGGTTTGCACTGACTCTAGTGCAGCAATTGTCAACCTGCGGGTCACGACCCCTTTGGGGCTATGAAACAACCCTTGCCCTGAAGTTCTATATCAGATACCTTACATATCAGATATTTACATTGCAGTTCATAACAGTAACAGAATTACAGTTTTGGAGTAGCGACAAAGGAATTTTATAGTTTCGGGGATCACCCTAACCTGAGGAACTGTAATAAAGTTCCAGCATTAGGAAGATTGAGAACCACTGCTCTAGAGAGAGGAGGACTCAGGCATAAGGTTAAGGGGTCAGCCCTTGCTCAAGAGCAGGGGAGCCATGTGTTGGCTTCCTGGCTTGTTTTCTTAGTTTAGTTCGTTTTCTACCTGGGGAGTTCAAACGGACTTCCTGCTGATAGGGATGAACAATGACAAAGGGCTTACACAGAGAAGGGTTGTGGTGTGGGAGCTTCAGTGGGCATGGGAGTTGAGCAGATGTTAAAGGGTCGTTTCTGTGTGGGTTCTACAGAAAGCACATGGGCCATCACAAGAAGAGACACAGGCAGCGATGTTCTTTCTTCCCTCCTGAGCGCTAGGAGTCATCCATAGCGAGACAAGCCCCTTTGGTGTCCCCTGGCTTGTGATGCCCCTGCCTGTACTCTGTGTGACAACCCACTGATCTTTCAGATCCAGTGGTGTAAACTAAATTGCTTGCCTCCATTTGAGCTCACCACTCCTTGTCTCTTGCCCCCCAGCTTGCCTTTGTTACCTGTTGGGATTGCCTTTGTACCACTTCCCTGACAATGTTGGGTGTACCCTAAATCTGAGGTTATCCCTTCCTCCTCTGCAAACATTTTCCTCACTGTCACATTTCTGGACTTTTTACTGTTGCTCCTGCTTGCCTTCTGTCGCTCACTGAACATGTAGTATATACCACATTCTTCTATTTCTGTTGGATGGACATTTCATGGAACCCTATAAAGTAGCCCACACCCACACCCACAAAGAAACTGAAGCTCCCAGCGGGGAGATAGGCCTCACTGTTTTCTGGCCAGGGTTTTTCTCTGTCGAGGCTGTTCTCATAGGCGGCATGGGTCTTCAAGCTGCCTATTTCAGTGTCTTTCATCCTCCTGTACCCATACCATGAGGTTTTCATTAGAGGAGTTGTCTAAACACGGCTGCCTTCAACTTACCAACTGCGTTTCTCACATTAGTTTATGTCTGTGATCTCTAGGGTTTGCTTTCTTACTTTTAAATTCTGACTGTGAAAGTAGAAAAGCACCCACATGTTTTCTACATCAGCTTATATTTATGTGATACCCATATGTTGTAATTTTCCTTATAAATCATTATGGTAATAATCTTTGTGTAAAGGGCTTTGACACACGGTGGGTGTGCCTTCTCTCAGTCAGTGGTTCTTTAAGCCTTAAGCCTTTGATTCTCAGAGAATTTTAAACGAATTTTTATTTCCTCAGCTGTTTTGAACGCCCCTACATTTCCAAATACTGTCTGTCTTCAGCACTGAATGCTGAGGTAGCCCCCAGCCCCTTGTGTGTGTGTGTGTGTGTATATGTTTGTTTGTTGTTGTCTGCTACAGAATGCGTATTTTTTATTGTGTATAAATGTTTTGTAAAGCTCTTTGATATGGAATATGATTTTTTTCCTCCAGGGAAATGAGATAGCCCAATTTTCTTCAGGTTCAAAAAGTGCCACCTTCCAGGACTGTTTATCCTGTAATCTGGCTTCTGCCTTAAGAACAACTAAGAAAACAGGCAGGCAGAACCAACAACGTGAAACCTTAAGGTTTGATGGTACAGGATAGTAGAAATCTTTTTCTGTTCTTCACAGGCAATGTAGTATGTCATCTTTCCTAAGGTATTGTTTATTTGAAATGGCTTTGAGGTTATTTTGTTATCTGTCTGTCTCTGTCTCTCTTTTTTGTTTCTCCTTTGTTTGATAAATTTGTAAAGTTGGAGTTGCCTTGTGATGTAGAATTACCTTTCTGTAACCCCTAAAATTCCATTTTAAAACATTTTTTTATCTTTGACGAGGGACTCTGCAGAGCCCCAACTCTGGGTGATCACGTGGTGCGGTCCTTGATAGTTGGCTCAGAAATTTCATCGCATTGTTTTGTTTTTAATTTTCAGAAAATAAGTTTTACTGTTGCTTTCTCAGGCCAACAGAACAGATGTTCTTCCCGTTTTACTGATTGCTAGACCACCAGAAATGAAGAGCTTATAAAAGAATGATGTAACAGGGCTGAATATATAGTACTGTATCTAGTGCATGCACACATGCATGCATGCAAATGTACACATGCACATGTGTATGTGAAGACATGCATCACATAACAAAGAAGTTGATTCTTCATTTTCATATTCTTACTGATTGTAATTTTTTTTAAAAAATAACTTTTAAAGATTATTTTATTCTATGTGTGTATTTGCCTGCATGTATGTCTGTGCATCATGTGTGTGCATTGCCTGCAAAGCTCAAAGAAGCTCTCATTACCTGGAAACCCCCATGCAGTTAAACAACTGTAAGATACTATGTGGGTGGTGGGTGGTAGAATTGAACCCAGGTTCTCTGGAAGAGCAGCCAGTGTTCTTATCCCTTGAGCCATCTGTTCAGTACCTGATTTTAAGATTTTAATGTATTATGTTCTTTGGCTATTTAGCTATACAACCTTATATTTCATATAATTCTACTATTCTAGTATTTCATGATATTTGGGTGCAATTAGATTCAAAGGTTGACCCTTTCTGCAAACTATTCTTAAATATACTACCTTGTGCACTTCTGCGTCAAGAACAATGCCTGTGCTTTTACTGGTCTGAGTCTAAGAAGGCAGAGCAGATGAATGGCTTCAGATGGGATTCGTAGGCCAGCACGTTTTCTTCTCCATTCTTCTGTGTTGTCCTCTGATGTCATTAACTCCACTCCATCCAGAGGAAATGGTTTTAGAACTTCGCTAATCAGGCATAGTTAGTAACAAAATGCCTTGACAACCTTAAGAACCGAGTTTCCCTGCCAGAAATATATCCATGCATATATATTTCTGTGTTCATAGTTGGGCCACGTTGCACACATTAATATCGAGTTGTTTTGAGTGTTAGAAACAGGAAGCGTTGGAGAACTGTTCCCTTTGATGGATGTGTATACATTATCCAAGTACTGGACAAGCACCCTACTACAGCACAGCCCTACCCTCAAAAACTGGGGCTAGCACCCATAAAGTGCAACCCCATCTCTAGAGTCCTGTTACCTTTGTTCCCGTAAGGTCATCTTGGATGAGGCTTTGGAACTACAGATAGCAAACATATTTTCATGTGCTTGCCCATTCTCATAAATCATCAGTTACCATAGTCAAGCAGCTGCAATGTATTAGATCTTGCTTATCGCATTTCAAAGTGCGTTCTGAGGATCTTCAACATTCAGCAGGATATCAGCAACTCCTCTGAGCCATGGTGACTGGCATGCCCTGTAAGAACCTCACACTTTTCAGTCACCCTGGTGTACAGGACTTAGCTGTGGATTGTCAGATCCTCTTGGGCAAAGAGGACCAGCTGTTTCTTCATTAAAGAATCAGATGCAAATGGTGTTAAATTGATGGATACATCTTAAAAAAGAAGGAACTTGCAATTCCTGGGATGTTATCAGGTCACAGCGGGTGTTCCTAACCCTCCCTGCCACCCATTCTACTACACAGCGCTGGGTGGATGGTCTGTGTTAGTTTTAACATGAATTTGGACAGAATACATTTCTTCTTCACAGTCTTGTTTTACAAAGGGAACTATCTGGAAATATTATTTTTCAGATTTTTGAGAGCCAACTATGATGGTAACTATGAAATGTATTCAAAAGGCAGAGTGCTTCCGAACCTCAGGGAACTGTTACTGTGTGCTCCACACTCACATCAAACAGATTTTGTGGTACACACTCTTGTAGGGGCTGAAGTAACGGCAATTAGCAAGATGGAGTCTCTTTGCTAATGTATTTTCCTATACAATAAGCATGAGGTACTAATATTTAGTAACTTCCTAAGTTATGAAGTAGAATTTGTATTACAAATATAGTTATAGTATTAAAATATTATTGCAAGTAATTCTAAATTACAAACTGTGATACCAACAACTACTTATTTTATTTGTACTAATAAGTATTTATGGATTCCACAAATACCAATAACTTTTACTAAGCTTATAATGTTAAAAATCACACGGCCTAAATTTTATAAACCAAAAAATGATAGCACCAGCCAGGCAGAACACTAGAGCTTACGTCATACATTCTTTCATTTCTTAAATAACAAGAGCTGATTCCTAGATATCTTTGTAGAAGACATGCAAACTTTGCCCAGGAATGCTGTCCAGTGTTGAGTGCAGGTAGGGGTTATTACCCAGCTATCAGGGACTCCAAGAGTCCAGAGTGACTACCTCAGTATTATATCACAGTAAGTGAGAGAGCTGAGCCTTGGACTTCTGGGATTTCTTCCATGATTACCATAGCTGTGCATCGCAGATGACTTGTTTGGAAGCTTCCCTGAAAACTAATACACACGAACAGAGTAGATTAGATGTTTGAGAACAAAGAGGTGTTCACATAATTGGTGACAAAATTCTCATTTATTTGGTAGCCTGTCAGCCTAATTAACTGTTGAAGTGAATGTGTAATAAGGTGAGGGATTCCTGATTCTTACACACTTTGAAAAACAGTGATTAATACTGATCTGTATGGGAGGTCCTCTTTATTCGTCTTCTCTTTAAAATGTATAAATGTATACTCCATCAGCATGTATTAAACCTGTCTTCATGTTTAAATATTGAAATCTATACCACTGTTGCTATATTTTAGATTCAAATAGCTAAATTTTTCTCTCCACCAATAAAAATCGACAGCACCCAGTGAGGACTTGCACAGCACCCAGACAGGTAAAGGGAAAAGCCTCGCTATGAGGATGAGATTTCATGGTATGGCTCCATCCACAAGCAGTTCAAAGAGGAGAAAACCGCAGAGATGAGCGATTGCTAGTAGCCAGAGTTAAGCAGAGTGGGGCAGAATGTGGTGCTCATGCCAAGAGAAAGCTAAAGAAGCCTTCTTGTGTGGCGGAAGTCCTGCAGTGTTTTTGTTGCATACAACTATACACACACATGCTGATGGTGTAAGCCAGGAATGCTGGAATAGGATGACATTCACCTAATGTTAGCGTAAACAGTTTCTGGCCTTGATGATCCATGGAAGCTATATGCCATGTTGCCATAGAAAGAAGCAGGGTAAAACATTCTATAGATTTTATACTAGTTTTGTAAATTACTATTATTTCATATTTCCAGTAAATTTTTAATGATTATGAGATAAGTACATGATTTCATATAGTGCTGTGTTGCCTAAATTGTACATTTCATGAGCACTCTTTTATCTATTTTAAACTTCTAGTTTTCAGTGGTAGCTGGTTTTCCAAAAACTTGAAAGACAACAGAGAAAAATTACATGTCATGTTTAGTTTGTGTATAAATAGCAAGTAGTATTACCAATTAATTCTGATTGTATTCAGCCAAACAATGGTCTTCATAAGTTTATTCCATGACCACCAAGGCCCAGTGTTCTCATGTTAGAATGTGTGCATCCCAGTGCACTCCTCAAGGTTACAGACAGTAGCCTTTGAAGCCTTGAGCATCTGTTCTCCTGGGAGCAATCATTCAGAACCGAAGTCATTCTTCCTAATGCTGTACCTTTCCCTCTGTACTCTCTTCTATGATACCAGGCTTTTGCATACATCGTTTCAACGAATGTTGCTTTATGATATAAAAGCAGAAGGTTTTAAACGAACAACGTGAGATTGCTTCCTTGAAGATGGCTCAGGAATACTCAACTTTTTATCTCCCACATCTTTTGCTATTTTGTTAACTTCATATAGTGATATCTGAAATCTCAGCTGATTTTGGGTCATAGCAAGTCTATGTAAATCGTCTATAAATGGATTCATTATGGCTACTATAAGAAAAAAAACTCAACACGCGAGCCTTTGGGCAAATAGACTATATTGAGAAATCATGGCCTAGAATAATGATTGACCTAAGGAGCTATAAAAATAATCATTGCATAGTATTTTTGTCGTCCTTTCTTAAAAATACTCATGGATTGGACTGTTGAGAGCAAAGCCCGGGGCAGAAAAGGTTGTATCCCAGTTGATCTGGCGCTCTGTGACTCCTGGCACTTTCCCCTGTCAACAAGCTCTCCGATGACCTGTCGTCACGTTTTCTGTGTGATGCTGTGCTTGCGCAAGTTCGATAGTCTGTAGTCAAAGTTATCTCATATAGAAGGTCACACTATTTATGGTTAGTGTCATAAGAGAATTTGAAGCATCCCGTATAGGAATACTGGGGAATGCCTCATGGGGACGGATATTTGGTTTACTGCTTGGAGAAAGAGTTCAGGCTTTACCAGGCAGCATACATCAATCTACAGGACCTGTGTGTGCAGAAGTAGAGGGTTCAGCTTATGTTCCTCAAAAATACAGAGACTCCCGGGGCTTCTCTGCCATGAAAATGGAGTGAATTCACTGTGAGTCAACCCATATTTCCCAGTAATCTCATCACTTACCTTCAGAACAGCTTGTACAGAGAGCAAAGGGAGAAAGGAAGGCATGCCCGTCACACAGCATGGTCGGCAGCGTGTGATGCTAGCCAGAAGTGCCATTGACAGCTCTTGCTACATCTCTGGCACCTTATGATGAAATATTTCTGTGAATATAGATGCTAAAAGGAGAATCATTTTCCTGAAGCCGAAGATAGACTTTGACTTTTTCAAACATACACCCTATCGAATATGCGATTTGATCCAACCTAAACTTTTTGGTTTTCTTTACTTTCTGAGTTATCTACACATACTCAGGGATGATTTGGAGAAAAGAAATGAAAAAAAAATAGGGTTTATTTCAAAGTATATTTTAGTTCTTTAAAGATCATGTATACAGATACAATTTCATGTCACAGTTGCACTTCACCTAGTTCAATTGCCACAGGACATTGAAACTTTATTATTGTCTTTACAATGTCTTTGTTCCTAGTGACAAATGAGTAACCTAAGATTCAGGAGATCCACAGTGAGAATAGCAATAGAGAAGGCACATGCAATCAAATACTAGTATTTCCTCGTAGTAGTAATTTACAGAAGCCTGAGTATAATCATACTTGCTAGCAAGTGCTCTGTCTTTGAGTCCTCATCCCAGGTCTGTCCACTAACTTCAACTCTTTAAAAAACAGTTTCTCTGATGAATAATATATACATGATGTAAATCCCTTTTATTAGATGTGTAACCTTTACTGCATGTGGAATCCATTTGTATTTTGTTTGTACCTTCCTAGCTTTGCTGTAAGAGATGCTATCACTTGCGGATAATAGAGATCACAGAAAGCAGGAGATCCAGCTCAGTGGTAGAACACTTGTGTCGCTTGCCTCTCTCTGTCTGTGTCTCTGTCTCTCTCACTCACTCTCTCTGCTTCTCTCTCTGTCTCTTCCCTCCCCACCACACACACANCACACACACACACACACACACACAGTCACCCAGGGCACAATTGTGATGTAAATATTTTTCTCTCATCCTAAGGCAGTTGCTTTTTCTTAGATCAAAGTCTATGCTAATAATTTTGTTATTTAGTCTATTAAAAAAGAACATTTTTACTGTTACTTTCTGCACTGATTGTTGCTGAGAGCTCCTTGAAAGTTAACATATAAATATATGACTTAGAATCACCTCAGCTTGGATATGAATGAGGTGTGGCAGTATCCACCAACCATAGGTATCTGAAGTTACAACCAAGGAGACATTATTGCAGAAAGCCTTGGGAATAACCCTTTCAAATGTCCACTGATTTAAATGGGTTGTGTCATTTTGCTTAAACTTCTTAGATGACACTAGTAGTTTTAATGACATTAGAATGAAATTAAAATGACATTTTAACCTGTCCTTATATGATATTGACCTGTTCATTTCTACTGTAGTGATTTGAGTTTTATCAAGTACTTCCTCTTTAAAAATTACTGTCTGTAAAATAAATCTATAGTTAATATCAGCCGTTCCTGGAAATGACACCCAATATAGGATCACTCATGGATATTTTACTTTTTTATGTCTTGATATCATATTAATTAATGCACATTCCATTATTCAGTCCAATTCAGATCTATTTAATGCTTTTTTTTCTTTCTTTTTGAGATTTGGTCTCACTGTGTAGTCCTGTCTGTTCTGGAACTTACTATATAGACTAGGCTGATCATAAATTCACGGATATCAACCGGCCTCTGTGTCCCAAGTGCTGGGATTAAGGGTGAGATGTTTGTATGCAGTCCTGACGGTGGGAAATAGTCACAGTGCTCCTGACTCAAAATGAGCATCTTAAGCAATAGCGTGATTTTGGTTGCTTAGCACATAACTAGTACCTGTACGTTTTAATTTATTCCTCTTACATGGGAATTTCAAATGCCATATTTTTTCTGCTCCATTATTGCAGTTTTGAATGATGATTCATCAGTGCAGTGGCCTATTTAAGTGAACCACAATAGCTTGAGTAGAAAGAAGAAAAGATCCAACGTACTCGGGAATGGAAAGCAGCCATCTTTTTATAGCTGAAATTGCAAACATCTGGCAATTACTCTGTTCTACCTCCCCTCAAAAGAGAATTGTCCCCTCAACTGGAGCCTGCTGCTGTGTTTAATCAAGGCAGCTATGCAGGCCTTAAGGAGCAATAGGTTTTGATACAAGGAGGCCATTGCCTCACCCACTTGGGCAGTGAAGCTTTGGAAACACACCGCTGAATGTTCCCCATATGCTACCATGTTACATAATGATACCGACGGTAACATGGCAGTTAATAAGTACAGAAAATACCCTTTGCTATTCTGTCTGTCCTGCTTGTGTGACTCTTAAGGCAGCATTTGCATTTTGAAAGTTCATTCGTCAGGTCAAGTTTATCTCTTGACTAACCGCCCTTAAGCCTTTTGTGTCCTGGAACGAAGATTCTACTAAATCAACACAGCTAATTCTTTCTGATTTGCTTGTTTTATAAACTGGTCTAGTGACATTGAAGGAACAAACCCTTGTCATTTTAAAGCTTGGCATTGATCTTTTAGTCAAAAGTTAGTCTGCTGTGTTCAGTAGCCTCTCCTACCCCTCCCTCACCCTTGTGTCTTCTGATCATTGTTTATGAAACTAGTTCTTCCTCCACTGGCAAAACTTGTCTCGGTGGGCATGGGAAGTGAGAGAAACTGGTGGTTTGCAATAGATGCCGAGAGTGAGGACTTCCTCATCTCCCTCTCAGGGCTGACCTGGGTGCTCCCCATGGCCGTGACTGATGCCTTTCTTTTCTGTTCCCCATTTCTCTCTCTCTTCCTCTGGGTCGCTGAAGGTTGGAGGTGGCCTTTACCTTCCACAGCTTGTGCTTTTCTCCTTCGTCATAGGTCATCTTGGGGAAGAACGTTAGCAACCACTGAAGAGCGAACAGGGTGTGATAGGAACAACCATCAAGGCTTCCTGGTGTAGTGGTTCTCAAAAACCAATCTTGCATCCTAAAAATAGGTCATTCTCTTGTGTTGGTCTTGTGCTACCTGAGCTTAGAGACTTTCAGTGAGGCCTTTGAGGGTTTTGCTCGCCTGCTTTTGTTCTTATACCTTGGTACAACTGTGTTGATTGAACAAAGCCAGAGCTTTCCCTCTGCTTTTGCTAGGCTGTCCATTCCCAAAGTCCCATTGCTAACTACTCATCAGACTAAGTCTAATTTCTGAAGAGTGAATGGGAAAAGTTTCTAGCTAACACAGAAGGACGGGATGGGAACTTTCAATAACCTGAAGTGCACAGCTTGTTCAACTCATCTATTCCACGTGGAGCTTGATCAAATAATGGTCTCTGTAATATCTAAATGAATGTCTTTACTTTCTTCCACCTTTGTCCATTTGGATAGTCATGGCCTTTCTCTGAGTGCATGTCTTAAATTTGAAATACTTCATTATTTACTTTTTTGCCATGGAATTTTTCCTTGATGACCTTCCAAACATAGAAAACGTTATACAGTGATCTTTTCTGTAGTAAAAGGAGCAGCGGGCCATTTCCCACCGCCTGGCTCCTTTACAGTCAAAAAATTCAAAGAAAATACAATAATGCATAAAATCCAGGCTATCTGTAAATTTTCCATTTTTACGTGGGTTATTTTTCTTTATTTCTTTAATCTATAACTATCTGTACTGTCTCTTTAAAGACCTTACCCTTTTATGTATTAACTTTATTTTATGACTTTTTAATACTTTTTTTCTTCTCTCTCCCAAGCCTATGTATGTCTATCTAACACTATGACTCATTTAGAGGTCTTTTATGTCTGAATCTGTCCTATTGTGAATCTGTAATTCTTTACTCTCTAGGAACATTTTTGCTTTGCAGTTTTAAATCGATAAGTGCTTAAGAATCTAAGCTGTGACATTCCTAGGTCAAAAACAGGTACTGTGCGCTTGCCCTGCCCAGTCCAACATGGCAGAGCTGCTTGTGACTCTGAGTCAGTTGCGCCTCTGAGCTGCAGAGGGGTGGGCTGCTCTGGATGTTGGCTCCAACTCTCTCCAGTTTCAAAATGGTGAACATACAATTTCTGCTAGCTCTGAAGCCGGCAGGTAGGAGCTGCGCTCAGCAGTCCAACCCAGAGAATGTGTGTGCCACACATAAATCTTTTTTATCTGAGTTACAGCCAAATCTTCCACGCAGAGCACTATGCAGCCTGGAAACGTCTCTCTGTACGGCGGCAGAAATCCTCCATGCTCTCCTGCCTGCCCAAGCCTGATTCCGCCATCTGCCCAGGCAGGAAGAGCTGAGCCACAGGCATGGTCTCAGCTACTTTCCCCGATCCTGAGTGGACACACAAACACCCAGGCCCACAAATGCACCATAGCTGGAGTTTGCACTGGCGGCACAGCCCAGGAAGCCGCATTTTAAAACTGCGCAGCTTTTTTTCCTGCTACGGCTGCTGAGTCAGGGAAATTTCTCTGTGGCACCCAGCCAGTAAACAGCAAAAAGCTGTGTTAAACTCTGAGAGAGAGAGGAAAAATTCGGGACTCAGGTTTTACGTGGAGTTAGTAGACCACATTGGAGCATCATTCTGTTGCAAAGATGAGCAGCGAGCAGGCCCTGTACCACCCAGTTCCTGGCCACCTCGCTAATTCCTGAAATAATTACACAGAAACTGTATTCATTTAAACCTTGCCTTTTACTGACGGGTTTACAGTCTGCAAACTCTTAATAATACAGGCATTATACATAATACAGGGGATCTAATTGTGTACCGACTCTTTAACCAGAATTGGTTTGAGAGCTGGAATGAATGTTGAGGGCTGAGATCCATCTGCTCAGTTGTAGAATACTTGACTGTCACCTGCAATGTATAGAGTAGTCAATCCTTGCATCATTACCAGATAATGGCAGCAAAATCAAAGCAGTTATCAAGACTGGGCACTGTCCCTCATTTCTAATATAATCAGTGTGGGAAGGGCATTAAGTTTTAAAATCTTCCTTTTTACAAAGCTACACATAGGCAGGCTGATTGAGAAAGTTAACAATTGCTGCCCATGCCTTTGGTTATTACTTAAAACTATAAGCATTCACCATTCGAAAATAATATTAGAACCAAAACCTCATTCAGTTCTTATCTCAGCAGTTTTTTCCCAGACCTTGTCACTTGGGAGCTCTCTTCTACTTTCTGGTCATCAGTCTCTGAGAAAGGAATAATGAAACAACAAGACACCATAGGATAGGGATATTCTGAAATGAGGGAACATTAGAATTCGCTCTTCGACCTGACTTGCACAGAGAGCTGCAACTCAATGCATGGAGCCGAATGTATTGCTGTTCTTGCTAGTTTTATGACAATTTGACACATTCTAGAATCATCTGAAAGCAGGGACCCTCAGTTGAGAAAATGCCTCTGTAAGATCCAGCTGTCAGAGGGTATTTTCATATTTAGTGGTTGATTGTGGGTATCCCTGGACTGGTGGCCCTGGGTTCTATAAGAACGCAGGCTGAATGAGCCAGTGAGCAGTACTCCTCCATGCCCTTGCGTCAGCTCCTCCCTCCAGTTCCTGCCCTTTTGAGTTCCTGTCCGGATTTTCTTATATGATGAAAGTGTTAGCCAAATGTGTCCTTTCCTCTCATGCTGTTTCATCAAAGCAATAGTAACCTTAACTAGGACAGTGGCTAAACATGGAAGAAGCCTTGCTCAAAGACTTGCACCCTTAGGCAGCCTTGAGTTTGGTTTGACCTGGTGGTATGGCAGAGCTTATAGCATAATTAATTTATTACATTATCCATTGTTARAAGTAAATTGGAAGTMTTTTCCCTATTGAAACCTGCTGATATCCAAATCTATCTTTGGTCCTYCCTTTATAGATTACAAAACACATAAGCTCTTTTTGTTACCTCATTAAGCATTTCAAGCATGTCCTATCTTCCTTAAGTTAGGTGGTTCCATTGCAAGGTCTCTAAAGCATCAATGATTTAATCTATCTTGTCCTGAAAGTTTTGTGTGATATTCCAGAATTGCATGCAATGGTACTGAACATAGGTAGAAAATGGCAAGCTCTCAGAGAATTCCTGTTTACAATTAATGCCAAGAAGCAGTTGTTCATTTTCTATATATCGAGTTCTCACTCATAGGACTGTCCTGTATCTTGTCATTGTGGTTGATTATTCTCTT
>LOEQ01000975.1:44690-58089 GCA_001685075.1 Bramus lutescens | reverse complement strand
TCTATCTGTCTATCTATCTATCTATCTATCTATCTATCTATCTATCTATCTATGAGATATATAGATATGAGAGACTAGACATGTATATTGGAGAATAATCTCATACATGTATACTCCTTCATCTATATATCTCATATCTATAGTTATGAGACTATCATATATATTCAAATTTGAAAATCTTACTGATTATGCATTAAAATAATATAGTTATTGAAGTCAGAAAATGAAGTTAAACACTTTCTGTGACTTGAATTAAGAAGTTATTTTTCTGAATAAATAATTTGGAACCCAAATGAGTATAGTGAAAAAATTAGCATTCAGTAAGATTTAAGAAAGTTTTCAGAATTGCTTGTGTCATTAGCTTTTGGTTGTTTAACAGTTGACCTAGCTCATCTTGTTTGTGAGTTTAGCTATCTTTTAGTTCTTTGATTTTTGTTATTTCTCTTCTGAAAATATGCTAATTATATCTTCCGTCTCTCTATGTCAATGATTTCTAATGTTTATGTTGTAGTTGTACAGTCAGGACCTGTTTCTAATGCTCCAAACCCTCACAGCCCCTGTGCTTACAATGTGGAAGCCACAGTGGCAGTTGCCCTTGGACACTTTGGTAATTTGTTACTTGGTATGTTCACAAGTGATTCCCATCTGTAAACATCTGGAGCAGAAGCACTGATGAGGTTATCATCCTAAATTGTGGGGGAATCTCTATAGCAACCTGTGAAGACAGGCACATAACTCAAAGCCTGTTAAATAAGTGCAAGTTGTTAAAATTGAAGATACTTTTAGAAATGACTTGGATCATTTCTTATAGCATCCTCTGGATTCATATTTTTTTGTGCTGGGGTATGTGTAGATTTTATAACTTCTAGAATTTTCAAGTTATTTGTTGAACAATTTCATAGTTGCTTTTTTCCTGTCAGGTTTCTTGGTTTCTAGATTATTTTATTCTTTCATAGAACTATAGACATCATCCCACTAAATTAATGACTTTGAGACATCATATTTTGCTAGTGTTGAATTTAAAGTCTCTTTTGTTTTTGTTTTTCTGAGCAGGTTTCTCTGTGTTGAATTAGTCCATATATAGATGTTACCAGTTTTATAATGCCATCTAGCATTATTGTCCTTCATCCTTCAAATCAGGCAATCTGGGACTGAGTGCACATCTTGGCTGACAGAGTCTGTATTTGGGGATGGTAGAGAATCTTCATTCTCTTGAACAACTAGTTTGCCGCCTGTTGTCATGTTACTAATTTGGCAGACTGTTAGAAGTGAATAAGGAGAAGGAAGGGGACTAGAGCTTGAGCTACAAAGGCAGGATGGAAGCTTGTGGGTAGAAGATGGGTAGCACGTGGGTTAGCAGCATAAGCCTACCCTTACTGCCACCTGGTA
Organism: Bramus lutescens; assembly: GCA_001685075.1. Lineage (NCBI taxonomy): Eukaryota > Metazoa > Chordata > Mammalia > Rodentia > Cricetidae > Bramus > Bramus lutescens. The sequence goes on along the minus strand of LOEQ01000975.1, from coordinate 56,700 downwards.
TCTCATTGTCATTCTGTGAAGAGCTAATACTGGCTTGGTCTGAGCCACACGGAAAAGGAGTAACATGCAGCCAGAAAGGCTGAGCATGAGCTAGGTCATGGAAGAGTGTGAAAATGGACAGAGCACAGCCCTAGTCTCTATAGTCACTAAACAGTGGGGTTAGTTTTCTGAGTTGTAAAAACAGTGTGACTGAGCAACACATTTTCATTTCTGTCTTACTCTAAAGTGTGAGAAGGTGTGTTTCAGCTACAGAAATTGTGAAAAACTATTTACTGCTGAAAGGTATAGAGTAAAATTGTCTTCATGAAACACGAATTTGGTCAAGTTATACAGTAGACCTTAGAATTTCCATTCTGTGTGCCCTCTAAGCATGCCTATGGGCTAATGCTGTATGTGATCTTCCACCCACGTTCATGAGGAATGTATGTTCACGATCTCAAGTGTCTCTAGTTTACACATGATCCCACATTAAGTATGTTCCAGTTGCTTGTTTTGTCATTTTAATAGCGTTATTACAACTTGACACTGACCTTTCTTATTTTGAAACAAGTGAGATTGAAATTCAGACACATAAGCTATCCAAGGTCTTGTGGCTGATAAAGAATGAGGTTTTAATTTGAGAACAGCTATTATGTCTAAGTGACAATTCCATAGTCTAATGTTCTGCTTTCCAAAGTCTTTGTAAGAGTTTTTCAGTTGAATGTGCAAACACCAAACTTTGGATAACTGTGTGTATATAGGTAGTAAGCTATGTAAATAGGAGAGGTCTAAATTGTTTATGAAAGTATGTTACAGTGGAATCCTGCTAGCATGGTTTCAGTTTTTATAAAAAGCAAATCCTTAATAGGAATGCATGAAATTTGAGAAATAAAAGCTCACACTGATGGGGAAGGAACTCAGTAGGCTGAGTGTCTTTGTATAGATGTCATAGATGATCATATGTGAACTTGCTTTGAATTAAGAAAAATTTATTTAGAATTTTTATTTTTCAAAAAAGTTTCAATTGTGGTGTGTGTGTATGTGTAAGAGAGAGAGAGAGAGAGTTAAATACAATTTACGGATTCACCATTTGGGTTCTCGGTATTGAGCTCAGGTCAACAGACTTGGTGCTTTTACCTACTGAGTCCATCTTGTGATTCCCCAAAGAAAAGTTCCAGATTGGCTTTGTGATGGGGAAGTTGGTAGAATACGTAGATGAACGTGACTGCCTCTTCCAAGCTTTGTGAAGGAAATATTATCTGAGGACAATAATGATCCTTGTTGGGAATCTTTATTCTTTTCTTACATACTTACTCTGTGATGCTTGATTCTTGGTCTGTTCTGAGGTCTGTTTATAAAAGAAAGTCCCAACTTTTCCTGTAGTATTTTCCCCCGAGGTAGATGGGTAGGCAGGCTGACTAGGAAACTCAAGGGAAGAGCTCAAGCTCATCACTCAACCCTACAAGCACTGAGTAAACACATGGGGTTTTAGGTTTTCTGATCTCAGCTGGGCTCGGGATTGGGACCACAAAGGTGTGACCTTTGCTCTGGCTGTTTATAGCTGAAAAGCAATGAGAAATTCAAGTTTCTGGCCAAGAAAGATTATGAGTGTCCTTATCCAAGCTGGAGATGGATTCAGAATGGTGTTTTCTGAATCACTTTCTCATAGGTGAAGTAAGAAACTATCATTATAATAGGTAGCATGGGATACTTTAAAAAAGCGCATTGCGGTGTATCAGCTGCTGCAGTGGTCAGGACTGGCATTCTACCATCGCCACAGCTTTAGAGTCAGTGAATCCTTTGACTTCACATGGGGCACGGCTCCAGGAATTGTGATCTGCGGGAGCGAGAGGGTTAAAAAAGTCCGTCAGTTTGTAACAGGCCCAGGGATCTTGTATGAGCCATGTCAGGATGTTGTCTGCATGCTGTCTTTGCTGATCACAGTAATCGGGTCATAAGAGAAAGAGAAGTAATAGAGTGTCTCTTAGCAACCAACCCCAGGAGAAAGAGAAAATTACTCAAACCAAGCCGTACAGCCAGGGAAGTAGAAAGAAAAATGTTCTGAAAGACTGAAAATGTTCAGGTTCAGTCTTCAATGCAGCAGACAGGGGTGGCAGGGTGGTGGGGATTTTAATAACAAAAAATCTGAGAAATTGAAATCTTCTCCCCCCCCCGCTTCCCCTTTCTTTCTGTCCCCCACATTCTCATCCCACCCCCTAGATACAGGGAGAAAGAAATGGTGAGCAAGGCTAAAGAAACATTGTCTCTTAAGATAGGACCTGGGAGGTTGAGACATGGGAGAAGAGGAGCCGTGTGCTTGCATGTGTGTTTGCACGCGCGTGCGCACTCACACACACACACTCACACACACACTCACACACACACACAGAGGTCTATGCAGCAGAAGTGTGAAATACAGCTTCCTTTGCCTGTTCGGTCCAGTGGTAATCTAGACTGTTATTCAGAAGGAGGAGTGTGGAATCTAGGGGTACTGGGTTCCTTTCCCCAGATTTCCTCCCCTCATTTCTATAGGCCAGTTGACTCAGTGTGTGCCAGCTTTGCAGTTACCTATCTCTGTGCACTTCCTTCTGAGACTGGGACTCTCACACACTTTTATGGTTTGACTGTGGCTGGAAGAAGTACCTCTTTCTTTGAGAGTGGTGCATACACACATATGTAGTTTGAAATGAGATTTTCTTAGAAACACATGCTTTTAATTTATGTGTTTTATCCTGGTGCTTTTTATTTTATTTGATCTTAAAATGTTCTGGAAACCCACAAAGTTGATATTGTGACCCTCTGTGAGTATCTTTTCACCGTTGAAGACACTATAGTCCAAATACAGTATTTGCCTTGCATTTTGGCTTCATTAAAATGTTGCAGAGCAATTTCAGTCCCGGGGAAACATCCTGCCCGATAGTGGGGTGGATACTTAGGGTCACAGTATTTTAAGTTTTTGTTCTTTTTGTTTTGTTTTATTTTGTTTTCTTCTGTCAAGTTAATGTATTCTAAGAGTCTAGTGTAGGTTCAAGCTATGGAAGGAAGTAAACCCAAGGCACCCTCCCACCCCAGATCAGCATAGGTTTAGAAGGGTGTCCCTGAAGTGACCATGAATCCCTGGGCCAGAGAATGCCACAGATCCCTTCTGTTTCTATCATCCTGGAATCTGGACCTTGAAGAGACCCTGGGAATCACTCATACTAATGTCTGTTTCTAAGAGTCAGGTCTAGAAAATGAACATTGATCACCCCCTGACTTTCTTTAAGGCTGTTACGAACTGATACTTGCGTAAGGCTGTTACTTAATTTTGAAATTTAAATATTCCAGTTTAGTAGAGGAATATTCTGCGTGTATGTGTATATAATATATATACATATATATTGTATTTGCATATACATTTAAACAAAAGATACAACTTGTTAAAAACTATGGATGATGGAGAATTCAGTATTAAAAAACAACAACAATGGAAAGAGGATTTGAATGACAGTCTTTTGGTTGTATTAGCATAGACCAGCAGTTTTCAGCCTTCCTAATGCTGAGATGCTTTAATACAGTTCCTCCTGTTGTGGTGACCCCCAAACAATAACATTATTTTGCTGCTACTTCATAACGAATTTTTCCACTGTTATGAATCATAATAAAAATATAATATGCACAATATTTGATATGCAGGATATATAAAATGTGACCTCTGTGAAAGGGCTGGTCAACCCCAAAGGAGTCGAGACTCACAGGTTGAGAACCAGTGGTATAGATGGAAACAGCATTGGTATCCAGTTTCTGGGGATGAGATTAATGGTGCGCTAACACTGCAGGTAGATACTTGTTTTTGGGAAAGGAAGTCTTTACTGCTCTCCTGACTTAGATTTTACTTCAGTGGTCTCCCATTGTCCTTTATCACTGACATACATTTTACAGTTGGCTCGTCTACTCCACTAGCATGCACAGCCCATTGCCAACTGCTTGCTAGGCTAGGTGAAGTGCACAGAGATGGGTAACTGCAAAGCTGGCATGCACTGAGTCAACTGCCTGTAGAAAAGGGGGGAGAAAATCTGGGGAAATAAGGTGTATATGCCCTTAGGTTTGGAAGAAAATAAATAAGGACATATAAATTAATACCTATTGTCTGTTTGTAACAAAAACACTTTCATTTTCTTGCTAGTTTTCTTTTTCCTTAAGGCAAGAATTTAATTTGATTGCACTTTTTAGGAGTTTGTTGGCTATAGAAATACTCTATTGTTGAGTATGCTGGAAATACTCGCCCATGACGTCACTTTCTGACCCACACTGAGGTTTGTTATTAAGGGAGAGTTAGCAGAAGCACGTCGCGTTTGTCCTTTGTCTGTGGATGTTCAGGGCATGCATATATCTTACTCTATTCTCTGGTGCTTTTCCTTACCCTATTATAATGGGCAGAAAGGTATATTGTTTTCTTGTAGTTTGTTCTCTGTCCTGTTTCCTTCACACAAATCCCTTCCGAAACATTCCCACAGAGCCCTCATGCTTCCTCTGTCTCAAACATAATATTAACAGTGACAGAGGCCAATAAACTCTCTTAATATTGTACGGTGTCTTATAACACACTTGGAGAGCCATTATTTTATTTGATCTTCAGAACTCCTCTAAATCCAAATGCCAGGGTTATGCTCATTTTATGGAGATTAAGCTGACTGTCCCCAGCTGTTTTCACCTAATGCCACTGACTGTAACAATGCAGAGGGAGGACCAGATGGGTCAGAGTGAAGCAGAGCCAGGAACCTGAGCTAGAGTAGGAAGTAAAGCTATAGACTCCCTAAAATTAAAAGCCGTACTCCATTTCACCATTTATATTGCTGCTCACATGATAGGAAGTAGAAACATGTTTTCTGTGAGCAGCCACCCCAGACACCATTCCCCAGGCTGCTGGTGAACACGATTCTGGCACAGTGCTTCCTCTGCAGGTTTCTGCCTGATCGGTCTCTGAGCAGCCTGCTGCTTCTGTTCCAGCTGCCTGTTTTGGGGAGGCATGATTAGTGTCACACGTTCATGTATCTGTTAAGAAGAAAAGTTCCTGTTACTAGGAAATGTTGCTATTTTTGAGTGTTTTAATGGTATAACTCTATCTTGAATTCTTTTATTTGAGGACTTTATATACGTTTGAAGATTTTTCTTCAATCCTATAATGGCTTTATAAGATAAATAAATGACTTTGTAAGATCAAATTTACTTAAACCCACATCTTATTTTTGCAATTTGATGGCTGCATTTCTTTATAATCATTGCTTGTCGTTATATGTCTATAATTTTCTTAAAGGCTTATCTTTTTAACTGTGTATGTGTGGGTATGTGCATATGTGAGTGTTTGTACCCTCAGAGTCCAAAGGAATATGGTGTTCCCAGGAGTTGGGAGTTATAGGTTCATGAGCAATCCATCCAGTGTGGCAGATGGGGAACAAACTTAGTCTTCTACAGGAGCAGGAAGAATTTGTAACTACTCAGTCATCGCTTCATCCCCAGGTCTGTAGTTTTTATAATATGCAACTTGGAATAGACATCATTTTACATTTTCATTTACTATGATAGAATAAGAATGCATCTCATCACCTTTAGCCACATCTTATTAAAGTTATTGAAGTGGCATAATAATTTTTATCACCATTTCCCTAGTATTGGTCATGTATTTTTCCTATATTATAGGAAAAATATTACACACACACACACACACACACACACACACACACACACACATATACCATAGTCAGGTTCTTCGTAGGTATAATTCTGTGCGGGAACGTTTTGGAAGAATTCAGATGTTTCTGCCTGCTTCCCTGAACCAGTACTCTGCAATGTATGGCAGTCACAGTAAGATGTTGGGAACCATTTGGTTGAAAGTGTACAATGTGTTGAAAGGGGTAGAGGTGGCTCCACTGTTTTTTTTTTCAGTCATATTCACAGAGCTTAAACAATAAACTCATCAAATCAGGAGTAATCTGATGACAGTACCTGAAATAATATCCTTTGGGGGCCTGAGAGTGTATGTAGCTTAGTGGTAGAGTACTTGCCTAGCATGTATAAGGCTGTGGGTTCAAATTCTGCACTGAGTATATGAACCAAAGGAAAAACACATCATTTTCATTTTTGTGGCCCACATAGTTTCATCGCAATAGGTGATGGATGACAAGTGAATAAATAGACAGAGATCGGTTGGCATGTGTGTCCTTAGAGCTGCTTCTGTCCCTGCGACAGACTGAGACTCCTCTTCTTAGGATCCCTGTTGTAATAATAGTACTGAGACCTGTAATCAAGATTCTCGAGCTTTAACTGTGTGCTCAACACCATTCCAAATCTTGTTCACCTCTCTCAGTTCTCACATTGATTTTAAGAAATAAGTTTGTTAGTTTTTCACTTGATGCAGGCCAGGATGAAGACTTATCACGGCCACACTGCTTCCTTCCAGGTACGAGGCAAGGAAACAGAGGAGCCAGTCATGGCTTTGCAACCAGACTGAGGTCTCCTACATGTTGATATTTATTAGACTTAACAGAGGTGCACTCCTGAGGCGCAGATAGAACTAGAATTTTAGCGGTCTTGATGGGGTTGTCCCAAAGCAGGATGAAGAACATTGTTGTAACAGCCAGCAGGGATCAGTCTTCTTTGCAGCTTTCACAGTTTTCTTCAGCTCTTATTTCCTGAGGACCATGAATCTGGCACACAGTTGGTCTCCACTGTGTGCCAGATTCAAAGGCATCTTCATTTCAGATTCAAAGGAATGAATGAATAGTTGACTATTGGACTTCTTGTTTCTTCTGAATTTGGATCATGTGTAATCATGTATGACATTTCTGCTAATGCAAAGTCTTGTATAGCCTTAAAACATAACTCTGGAATTATGAAAAGATGTTAACACATTTCAAAATCTGTTGGTTTGATTTATTGTTTTCTTGCTCTGGTGAAGATAGGGGACGAGCCCTTTCTGTTTGGTGATTAAGTCACCCGCCACCTGTTCTATTCTGGTGGTTGTGGTAATAGATGTTTCCTGGAAATTTTCCCCCTGTTCTATTAATACAGTAAAAGGGGGGTTACAGCCGTGACTCACTCCAGGAAGTCGGCCGCCATTCGCTTCCTCAATCTCACAAAACAGTCCGGTCTCTATGCACAGAATCAACGACTTCTGCAAATCACGTACTTTACAGTTCTTCAGAAACTTCTAGAAAATACAGTATTTGTGGTTGACTCTGCCCTTCCTGTGATGGTGGGGGAATGTACAAAAGTTCATGTTTTACTTCTTGGTGTTCTTTAAACTCTTGCCCAGCTCATTTGGTAATATGGTCTCTTTTAAAAGAACTCTGAGTTGACTCCAAAGAAATCTTCTAGGAACTCATCCTTGTAGAGTTATACCCCAGGGTAGTGGCTTCGTCAGGTAGGAACTAGAGGTCAGGATCTTCAGTGTAGATTAGGTGTGTGCCAGCTCAGGGTCCCACCTTCACTCCTTTGCTCCTTTTTTGATGACCAGATGGGTACATTATCACATGAATTCTCCCTGTGTGACTTGGCATCTCTGTGTACTAGTCAGCGTCCTCAGCATGGACTCAGCACCTCTCTCAGGAAGCTTCTACTCTCCTTACTGTGACTATTACATAGTTGTCTGTAGTCAAAGAATTTCCAAGTATGAACTCATCCTAAAGGTGGCCAGCCTCTATTGACGTGAATAAAGTTGTGTAGAGTAAGCTAAGCCATTTAATTCTATGCTTTATTCGGCCTCAGCTTCATCTAGAGTTTAGGCTCCCCTCACCACTCCTTCATTTAAACACAGCAATGCAGTTTCACGCTGTATTTCTATGGACCTTTTATTTTCTACTCTGTCTTATAATTTATATTCTTTCTTAGATGTTTCTTTGGATAGTGTCACTGTGTGACTTTTTCCTGAATCATTGACATTTCCCCCTCCCTGCCCTCCTTTTCTTCTGGAACATTGTGAAAGAAATCATACCTGTTCATTGTGTTTGGGGTTTGCCAACTGTGTGGCATTTGACCAGTGAGTGAACTTCTCTGAGTCTCTGCTATAGGGATGGGAGACTAACAGCTCCTGCTTCTTGTGAAGGTTAGATATTATATTTAATATTCTTTTAATAGTACCTGGTACTTAGTAAGCACTTACTAAATGCTATCATAAATAAATGATCTTTCAGCTACTTATAAATCAGCCACATGGCATTTCCTTCTAGGATTTTCTTCTAGTCCTTTATGATGGATAGAGAAGAGACACGCGGTCTAGGATTTCATGTCAGCTTTCTTTATATAGGAAGCCAGATGTAAATATGCTGTTTCAGTTGCATGCATCTCATATTCTTGTATGATTGCTGACAAAACATTAAGTAACAATTATGCTATCATTTTCTCTTAGATGTCAATGCAGGGTCTCATTAAAGTCACAGACATTTATCTGATACTGCTGACACCAGTTCTACAAGTCATGATATTAAATACCGTCATCATTTAATGGTCCTGCTTGCCCTTTGTGCATTAGTGGTGATATTTACCCCATTCTAACTGTGAAGAAACAACTTATGCATCCCCAACCTTCCCTCCCATCTCTTCTTCTAACATATAAAACTTTGTTTAATAAAGAGTAATGGGGGGATTGAAATTTTGCTGCTACAGAAAAGGATTGTAATGAGAAATACCTTCTTCCATCCCTCCAAATGCAAGCATGAATATGTTTATATGCCTATACATGTGTGTTTATATGTCTATATATGTGTCATACATTTGGGTGGATGCATTTTTGTATACTTAATTTTCAAAATTCTCCTGTTACTTGTTGACTAGTTTCCTATATGGATAGTGTTGCTTAGATCTCGGGGTCTCTTTCACGATGGCAAAGAGTCAGCAGTCAGTGTACTCAAAACGAGGGATGCTCTATGATGTGTGGATATGTCAGCAGAAGATAATGTGCATGCATGGATGGAAGTCAGAGTTGAAAGATGCACTTCTAAGTCCTCACTATGAGTAAAACTGCAATGGGTTTGCATCTCTCCATCTTTAGCAATCTTCACAGTTCTTCTTATTACAATGGTCTCTGTGCTCTGATAAGCGGTCCCTGGAAATGACAATATCAGAGTTGAATGGAATGGCTCCCATGCCCTAAATTAACTATTGAACACTTCCCACAGTGTTGACCGTATATGGGTAACCGTTTCTTCATTGCCTTCTTCTTTGTAACAGTTTGAGCATTGTCTTCCTCCTGTATTCAGCTTTAACCTCCACAGGTCTTTATTTCATGTTTTGGGTCTACCACAATGCTTAGCAGCCTGTAGATGCTTAGTCATTGCTGACAAATTATTAAGTCACCTGGACATAAAAATGGCAAATGATTAAGTTACCCAGATGTATAAAAGTCTAATGTAGTACTGGAGGGACCTTTTAAAATTTCTTAGTTTAAGCTAATGGTATATGTTAATGAGAATCACACCTGTTCGGGCCACCGACACAGATAGTTTGCATTGCTAAGCAAGACATGGCATCTGTTACCCCAGAGCCTGATAATTTCTTATGACTGTCTTAAAGGTGACAGAATCTAGGCAAAGTTTGTTGGGAAAAGCAACCAGATAGGATACTCCTCTCCTGACTATGGACATTATATAAGCCTCCTTGGAGACATATTTCTTCTAAATTTTCGTGAACAGGTTTTCCATGGATGGGGCGATGCTAGGAAGTGACTGGAAGAACCACCGAATGCAGGGCACAGTGAGAGTTTTGAGAGCTGATTTCCAGCCTAAGAAAGTCTATGCAATGCCAATGGCGATGGTTTTCCACTTTCCATCAGAAACTGCGTCTGTAACATCTTCTTTCAACTGTTTATGCTGCCATCTTCCCTTGCTCCTTGTTCTTGTCACAGTTTGAATACTCGGCGATGGTTTATAAGACTAATGTGCCATGCCTAGTAATGTGTCCTGTTGGTACCCTGGGCAAAAAGATACCCTCTAACATCTGTAGCACGAAGTAAAGTAAGATGTAACCTCAGCTGTTCCTGAACCTTTTTTTTTGACATTTGATTATATTTTTATGTGCCCATCAGTTCAGTCTATTAAAAATCATTATGTGTATGGCTGTTTATACTGCATCTCTCTCTCTCAACCATATCTGCATATTGCTTTGAGGCCAGAAGGGGGTGTTGGATCTCCTGGAACTGGAGTTACAGATGGTTGTAAGCTACCCGGTGGATGCTGGAACCTGGGGCCTTAGAAAGAACGGGCAGTGTTCTTAACCACTGAGCCATCTCTGACACCCATGTTCAGTCTTCCTTGTGAAGAATTTTCTAAACTTAGGAATCAAACTGTGCACATTTTAAATAGAAGCCCCTTTATTCTAGTAACAGGTCCATCAAGGTGCTGGTGTTTTGCCCTTAGGGTGTCCCCACCTTCTCAGGAAGTAAACACCCTAGGGAAGCTGATGATTTAGCACTGGTTCTTTTTTTTCTAAAGTCTTTTTAAGAGCTTGTTGGAGGGGCCAGTTTTTGTGGTACACTCCTGTAACCACCAGACCTAGAGGCTGAGACTGAAGTGAGATGTTTGTCTTTTAAAGCCATTCTGGAGATGATGAAAATGCTCTAGGCCTACAGTTCTTCCTTTCCATTCTGGAGATGATGAACATGCTCTAGGCCTACAGTTCTTCCTTTTGTTTCAAGACAGGACAGAAATAGAAAGGAAAATCATTCATAGAATATTTGTGAACTCTCCTCTCAGCACTCAGGTTTCCATGATTTAATGGCTTATTGAATATAGAAAGAAACACACGCAGTGTTCCAGAAGGGAAATTCTATAAACTCAGACTTCATTTAATTGCTCATTTAGCCGTCTCTTCAACTGCAAAAGTGACTATTCTTGTCAGTGACTGAACACAATACATAAAAAGTGAACTTGTTAGACATTATAGCTGCAAGGAGGTTGGCATAACAGAGTACAAACGCATTCAGCCCTTGCCTGCCATTGCAGCCTGGCTCTATCTCCAGCAGGCCTCTTGACCTACCTTATATAAACCTTTCCAACCTGAGTTTCTCCATGAAGCAAATGCAGATGAGAAAATATTAGCCTGCATTTTCTTCCCTTCCAACAGTGCATTTAGGTGAAAGATGGTGAATTTGAAATGCTGAACATGTATGGAGGGCTGTGGTTATCTCCCTCTGACTGAGAGAAATTGGTAGGATACATCAGACAGCTTGCACTTTCTTTTTTTTTTTTTCTGTTTTGAAACCCATAGCTTCAGAACTACTTTCTCTGTCATTCCTAGTTAGCAGTGGGGAATCTTAGCATTGAGTCCATCCTCTTCGGCCCCTAATATGGAAAGAAGTGTTTCATAGAAGCTCTACCATGCACAGGACAGGGAAGAGCTGCCACACAATCACGGTCTGACTTACCAAAGTGTAAGTAACATGATTTATTGACAAAACACTTTCCCTGCCTTTCCTTTTCTCTCGGGCACCCATGGTAGTGGCTCACACCTTTTTAATCCACTCATTCAGCAGGGGTGGCATGGTCTTAGTTTCAACAGCATGAACATGATATTTTATGTACTGATGCATACTTTTCAAACACACCTTGAGTTTGCCTAAAACTTGCTCAGAGTCCATTTCTTTTCTCTCTTCACTGAAATATTCCAAACTGGAAATTTCATCTTTGCAATTCAGAGTTTCCTCCCTTATTTTGAAGAGTAAAACTAAATGACTTCAATGTAGTACACTATGTGTGTGCCTTACATTTGTTCCACACAACCTACCTCTAGTTCCGTTGTAGTCTTCTCAATATAAGTGATCAATTGTATGTATAGCTATGTATTTCTTCATATATGTGTTGGGAGGACACAATTAGAGAGCAAACAACCTTGGAACTTTAGCTACACATTGAACATCTAAATTTGAAAGCAGAAAGTTATTTCCGGTTTGTAGTGATGAGGGGAGTGGGCTCTGCTTTTCATCCCGCCCGTCTCCCGCACGGCTAGCTTATACCCAGAAATAACAACACACCAATTGTATTCATTTAAACACTGCCTG
>LOEQ01000975.1:21977-34676 GCA_001685075.1 Bramus lutescens | reverse complement strand
AAAATAACATAGTACCTACTGGTTAGCAAGCATCTTTGCCTTTTATAATAAACCAATCCTTGAATCATCTATAGTATTTAATGTTATGGTACAGATAGTATTAAGAATCACAGAAAATTTCAAAGTTTACTAGGAATTATTTGATTTTTACAAATATATCTATAAGTAGTGAGAGCATTGAAAGTATTATGCAACTTTTAAAATGTGATGTCAATTCTTCAGCCAAAATAAACAAAACAGTAATAAAACAAACAGTTATGATATAAAAAATAAATAAATTCTCATTTTTACCTGAAATATCATATTTGCTCTATTGTACCACATTTTTTCTTTTTATGTATTTATGCTTGAAGAATTATAGAAACTCAAGAATGAATGGCCTTATAGCTTAACTCTTAAAAGCGTAGTATGACCCATGATATATGTGTTTTGTGTGTGGGTGTCTATCTTAACCTAATTTTCCATAAAACATGGAGGAACAATTATCGTTACTATTTCCACTTTTTATATGAGAAAAGAGAGGGCCAGTGATGTTGTAGAACTTGTCCGCGGCTGTGCAGCGAGCACCTGACAACCAGGCTGGCTCCATAGCTGTGCTTTGGACCATTCTGCTGTGCTCTGGGTGAACAGAGACCGTCAGTGCATGCTCAGTTCCATGTTGTTAGCTCTTATGTTCCTCATTGTATGTGCAAAAGAATCCCAAGCATTTCTTTAATACACGTGTTATCGCTTGAATATTTTTTAGTGTTCTCTTTTGGACTTAGGAAATTTGCAATTTGAGATAAACTAATCACTAATTCTTTCCTTCTCACAGCAAAAATCATTTGTGTGTATTATTTGAAATGATTTTTACTTTACTTTTGCATGCTTTCTATAAGAACTATCTAATTACTTGTCCTCAGGTATGTCATAGGTGATATGAAACATCAACTATAGCTATTAATGAAACAAGTTTTTAGATATAGAGAATTGGAGAAGCATTCCTTTTACAAGTAAGATGCAAGCAATAGTCTCATGTAGGATTCCCCTCTGTATCCTGGAAATATGTTTTATTTCATTGGTTAATAAAGGAGCTTCTTTGGCCTATGACAGGGCAGAATAGAGCTAGGTGGGTAGGAGAGGGTGAACTAAACTAAATGCAGGGAAAAAGAAGGAGGAGTCAGGCAGATGCCATGTAGCTACTGAAGGAGAAAGATGCTGGAAACTTACTGGTAGCCCACAGCCTCATGGTGATACACAGATTAATTGAAATGAGTTAATTTAAGATGTAAGAGCTATCTAGGAATACACCTAAGCTGTTGACCAAACAGTGTTGTAATTAATATAGTTTCTGTGTGATTTTTGGGTCTGGGCAGCCAGGAAGTGAACAGTCTCCATTTACAATAGTCAATGCCTGTTTTTCTGTTCATCTTTGAAATGTCTGATCTGGGACAGAGTCATGCTTAAGCCCTAAATAAGTAGAGTGACAGGCAGTTGTATTGGTGAGTTAGGTGTGCATTGTCAATGTGGATGACTTCATATTTGTTGTTATTGACTTTTGGAAAGTAATAATAGGAGTAATATCATGGGCACTGACAAGGAGGGAGAACGAGATATCACCCATGCTAATTGTCGATGTTTCTGAAGAGGAGTGTTTACATGGTCAAGGAAAGTAGAAGCTAAAGTGCTTAGGTTAATGATTTATAGGAAACTACTCTTGTTTCCTCTGAGTATGGATGCCTGTCATCCAACTGCTTGCAAGGCAGAGGCAGGAAGACTTTCAAATTGTTTGTTTGGAAACAAACATAAGAAGATAATCCTTACAGCAAGTGGGTGGCTTTGGTAGTTGCATTAATTCTCTGGAAACTTTGGGACTGTAGGCTGGCATCTGTGGCAGAAGGGGATTTAACAGTTGCAGAGAACTTTAGCCAGACAAGAATCTTTGAAATCCATTATAGGGCCAGTGGGGTAAATCTGGATTTAAAGTCATTTGACTCAAAAGCCTGGAAACCTAGTTCAATACTCAGAATCCTAGTACAGGTAGACAGAGATAATGGACTCTACAGAGTTTCCCTGTGTCCTCTACATGTACACCATTGTACATGTGTGCCTACACAATGTGCACAATAATTTGACTTTTTAGGGGGATGCCTAAGAGTGCATGAGTACTAGCTTCGAAGTGGTGAGATCACCTTAGATATGATCCTAAAAAGTATTTCCCCAGAATGTGCTGAGGTTGTCCATGGAGATTGGCAAATGTTTGATAACTGTGGCGTATATTCTGATTACATGGAGATCTTCTCTGTTCTCTGACTTCCCCTTTCCAAACGTTCCATCTTCTTATATAGTAAGGTACGATACTTTTTAAGAGTTTGGGTTTTTTTTTCTTTTCCAGAGAAAATAAGAAAATATAAGCAAAGAAAACCTACCTTACTGTCCTGCAAGGATACTTGAGTGCCAATCTAACCATGATCCTATCTTGTTTCTTTTTTTAAACTGGTAAGAAGTCATTACCATACTAGATTTTGCATAGGTAATACTTTCCTCCCAAGAGTGGACCTTCATTTCGCATTGGTTCATCAGGACATTCTGCCTTGCTTGCAATCCTAGCTTAGTGTCAGGTCTTCAGCACTTGGACTCTTCACGGTGCTTGTGGGAGTTTAATTCGGGGCAGTCCCCCCTTACTTGTTTGGAGCCCTAGATTAATACCATGCAAATAACGATGGCCTCATTTCTGACAGTCATGTGCAGCACTATGGTTTCCATCCATGAGCTGTGTACCCCATTCCTGACAGTCATGTGCAGCACTCTGGTTTCCAACCATGAGCTGTGTATGGAGCAGCAGAAGCTGTATTTTTAGTTCATTTCCTTAGGCAAATACAAATATTTTACTTGCACAGCTACCTCGGGCATTCACAAGCTAGACTGCCAGTGTAAACAGTTACAGGTCAGCATGTGCCACAGGGAAGCTATTAGTTTTGCCTCCAGTAGACACCTCCTTAAGCTTCTGAAGAGAGAATCCAAAGGGGACTTGGATATGGGTGAAACTCCACATGCATCTAACAGATTCAGTGAGGTTAAAAACCCTCTGGCCTCCATTAGTGATGGAACTTCGGCTGAAGATGTCTTGAGCTATGTATGCTTTGTCTCATGAGGCCTCTGCCATTCTAACAGGGAAATGTGTTAGGAGTGTGTTTCTTAGCCTTCGAACATTTGAACTTGTTCCATGACTTTGAAAATATGTATACTGTTTTTAAATTTTTGTCTTGGAAATTTTCAAATATTTGATGTAGCTACTATTTTTAGCATATCTCTTTGCATACACCACCATCTTCAGTAATGGTTGGCTCATTTTCTTGTCTGTAGTTCTTCTACTCCTTCCCTCCTGTGTAGTCCATCTCCTCTCCTCTGCACAGTATTCGGTTCTTCTTGTGTGCATCCCAGTCCTCCCCTCCTGAATTATTTTGGAGATAATCTCAGGTATCACACCATATGCTAGTATAAAATTTAACCCTCCTCAGGTTGTCTAAAACACTTCTCTCAACTGTAAATAATGTCATAGATTACCGTTTTTCTTTTTTCAGGATATTTATTGATCTTGTGGCTTTTGGTTTGGGGAATGTCACAGAATAAAAGTTTTGATTCCGAGTCCATTATTTGGTTTTATAAGGTGATCTGTGTGAATTGTAGTTATTATAGAGAGTTAAAGTGTTTAGTCAAATAAGCTATATTATCATTAGTGTTCTGCTTATATTGGTAGTAGAGTTTGACCCTATAAAATGTAAGGTACAGAAATAAGCACGGGTGTATATGCCCAACACTTAATTTGAGTGATTTCTCCGATTTCCTAAGAATGAGGAATAAGTCTTTGTGTGGTAAGCCCATGAGGTGTTTGCTTTTGACCAGATTACCTAGAAAATGGAGAGGGAGGCAAAAGTTTTATATACTTGGATTGAAGAGACCCAAGGAAGCACAGGTAAGTGGGTGGGGCATCTACCATAGCCCGAGTGCACAGATAGACACTGCACAGCTCCACTTGCTTCTCCAAAAAAGCTCCCCAAGTCAAGGGTACCTCAGAGTAATCCTCTTAGGGGAAGGGAGAAGAGCGTGTGCTGGTCTGACTCACCCTGATTAGTGTGTTTCCTATTCAACACTGACTTCCCCAGGCATTGGGAGAAGTGCACTTTTCTCAAGGAATCCTCTCAGATGCACTTTGAATCTTTCAAAAAGCAATTATTGATTTTAGTTTGTTCTGTGTCACTGTGACCAAACACTGTAATGTAGCAGCTTAAGGGAGGTGAGGTTGATCTTTACCCATGCTTTTTAAGGGAGGCTGGCATGTATTACATCAGGGAAGGCACGGTGATACAGCTCAGGCTGTGGCTGTGTAGTGTCTGCTAGACTTCCTTCCCCCTTGCTGGCCATGAAGCAGAGAGATAGAGCATGACCAGAGATATCTCCCAGTAGTCAGGACCCAGTTCCTCAAGGTGCCATAGCTTCTAAAATCCTTCTATAAACTGGGGCCAAAGGTTCAAAAAGGATTTGGTGGGGGCACTTCATATTCAAATGATGTCACCATGGAAGGAAAAAAGTCTCAGAAAACTTTCTCACGAGCACTTATTTGTCTACCAAAAATAAGACAGCCTTTCACATCAAGCCTGGATCTAGACCTTAATACCCTGTTGTTAATAGAATTATCATCCGGGCATGCTTTTTTTCCTGCTGTTATTCCTATTGCAGAGCTTCCCTTTTGAGTACAGAGAAGTCCCTGGTTATGTCATGCTTTGTATTAATTGCCAGGTTCTTGTGGTTTTCGCTCGTACTCACTTCTTCTCTTGCAGTTGGCCCATCTTCATTTTCAGGGGCTATTGCTGAAGATGGGGTCGACAGTTTCATTGTTGCAGTTTGATAAAGTCATTTCCTGCACACCGAGTGAATTAGTCAGCTTGTAAATTGGTCTGGCTTTAGTTTTGCATACCCCATGATAGAAAATTTTAGAAGATAAACAATTGCCTCATTTGGTGACAATCATGTTATTGCTGTCCACCTATACAACATCAAATTTTTTTTTATGTTTGTCTTTCCTGTATNATTTTTTTTTTTTTTTGCTTTTTAAGATGTAGAAACCTAGCTTGTGAAGGTCTTAGACTTTCTGGAGTTTGGATTTTCTTATAGATTAGCCATGCATCCTTGAAAGCATCATCTCTGTGTCGTGTTCATTTTCCTCCATTTTAGGCCAAAGATCAAACTTTTCTTGTCTTTCCTTTTGGCTTTGGCTTTGAAAACTTACATATTTTGTAAACTCTGAGGATTAAGCCCAGGCCCTTATGATTACTAGGCAAGAATTCTGCCGTTGCTGCGCACTGTTAGCTCCTCAGAACAGTGGCTGACTGACCTGGACACTGAACACCTTCTCTGGGGACAGTGAACTTGCAAGCCAGAGTCTGCTTCCTGTGAACGACTTGACTTGTTCCTGTCTGGTTCCTGTTGTTGGAATGTAGTCTTCTGCCCACATGATGATCATTGATTTTATTCTTAAGACTTCCATTTTGTACCTTCATCTCTGACTTAGCAAGCATGATACGATGTCAGGAAATGTAGTTAGTCTTTGAAACCATTTTCCAATTGTTTGCACCTGAGTGACTAATTTCAAAGAGCATTTGTAAAGTTGAAAACAGGGACCATAGATTAGGATCAGAAAGAGCCAGTCAGTGATGTCAAAAACTGTTCAAGGCATAGATCCTCTTTGTTACATAAACTCAACGTGAGGCAGCCATATGGAGTAAGGAAGGCCCTTTGTCTAAGACTCCATTTTCCTGCTGAAACTCAACCAGGAGTTGTGGAGTTTAGTTGGGACTACCCCATTGTAAGGTTAGAGGCACCTGGAAACCTCCAACGATGGGGAGTGTTTGTTCTCCTGAGGAACTGCTGCAATCTCTGCTGAGGTTGTCAGAAGACAGGGATCATGTGACATAGGAGCATGGGGAGGAAACCAGATGATGCCGTAAATGGGATCTTCAGAAGCACATCTTCATTCTGTATGAAAATAATGGTGGCAACATGACCCAGAGGTAGAGTTAGCTCTCTGGAAGACTCAGCCAGTCTCAAAGGAGGATAGCTGAGCCTCAGGCCAGTGACCCATGACAGTGCCAAGATGTGCAAGAGAGATCAGCTTGTGCCTTACATAGTTCAGCCACCGTCCTCTAAAAGAGAATTAACACTGAATATAAGATAGGTTCTGTTTATAGAATGATGAATAAATTGTTACGGTTCCTTTAAACATAGCCTTACATGTAGGATAATTCATATATGGTAATGTATGGGTCAATCATGGTTTCTCCAGATTGAGCAAACCTAGAAATTCACCCGTCACTTGGACTGGTTTCTCCCCACAAGGAAACTGGGATTGGGATATATTACAGTTTGTATTAGTTTTGCCAGTTTCATGCTTTAATTGAAAAGAAGCATATAGCATTATCAAGCCTTTTTAAGTCATCATTTACATTTGTTTGTGTGTGTCGGGTTTAAATAGCTGTGCTTTCAGTAGCTTTCTATATTTTAGTCTAAAACATAACGTGAAGGTGTTAGGGGTAGAATTTGAAAAGTCATGTGATCAGTGTTTTGACTTGTAAATTTAGGTTGTCTATGGTTTCTTGTTACTAAAGTCTTTGGGTTCATCGCCTTCTCTTTCCATCTACCGTACCCCTTTATTCTTTTCCACACAGTAGTTCAAACTGATTTTCGTATGTGGAATTATCAAGTAATCTGATACATTTTAAGGTAATTGGATTCATTTTCCTAAGTTCTTATACCAAAGTCACCAATTTATAATTCTATCAGTACATAATAAGCTTTTCTAACCATATGCTCATAGTAATCTTAATCTGTTAATTTTATGGGATGCTTTTTCTTGAATTATTAATAAGGCAACTTTTCCATATTCATAAAACAGTTACATAGTTGGTATGTACAGTTAGCGCTGTGCAGGTTCTTTATAAACATTGCGTTTTAGTATTGTTAATGTCTGCATTCTCATTGTTCAGATGGGGAAAGTGAAATACAGATTTGAAGTGATCTAACAAAGCTACTTAGTGCCTTGTTTGGGGTTTTTCTCCCTGCTCCATTGCCCTTGCTACCTTCTTCTCTCACCTCACACACATAATTCTTTTTGATTCAGATGTGTGGGGAGGGAAGGAAATGGATGGGGAGAAGGAGAGGGGGAGACAGATTATGTTAGCATATATGAGCATGTGTATTTTATGTACATATATATTAGTTTTATCTTTACATTTGGAGTGTCTTTTAACTTTGTTGTAATTTGTAACTAAAATAAAATTCACTCCAGTTTTTTAGTCTATGAACCTGTTGGTGAAGGGTGAAGATTGAAACTGATTCTCAAATGCACTGTCTCTTATGTTTCCTCGATAATTCTCGCTGTCTCTCTCATTATGTGTTTGCTGTGTGTTTGTTCCACTCAGACCTGCTCTTCCTGTGTAGCTCCTCCCCTCTCACTTTATGCTTTCTCTGCCATCTCTGCGGTTTCTTTACTAGGACAGAGGACTCCCCTTTCTGCCTTCCCTCATTGTACTGCCTGCTGGCCTCCTTGGCCCTGCTGGCCTCCTTGGTGCTCACTGCTTGGCCCTGTCTGTGCTAAAGTGTAAACATTGCTGCTTAGCACCTCTGCTTCTCCTTCTCCACCTCTGCTCATCCAGAATGCAGACTGTGAAGTGTTTGCTCATTGCCTGATCTGTAGTAAACTCGCCTGAGAAGCCAGGCCAGCCTTTGGGCCAGTTGCTTATCAGAATGTCTTCATGTAACGTCTGCGACAGGGCTAGCTAGCATCAATACTTGGGGCTTTCCATAGCATTGCTGTACACATATTTCAACAGTGTTTCTCTGTGTACTATGTCGCTGTTTTAGTTCCTATCCTTCACTTGCCTTTAACACAATATCTGAATTGAGGTTTTGAGGGAAAGTAAGGCCTGATGACTTTCCCTGTTGGCATAGCTTCATTGGAATGAAAAGAAAGTCCAGAATATGCTCATGTCTTGGACTTTTTTTTTCTACATTCTATTTTATGTTGTAATTTTGAAAGAGAAAGTTAGATTCCACACTTTCTTGACACTTATTGTGATCTTTGGGAAATGGAATGCATCACCTTGTGTATATCGCAGGGATAAATCCTGACCTCTGATACGGCAGTTGCCATTCATATGCTTCTGAATTTTAATTTATATTAATTAAGATAAATACAGTTTAAGAAGTGTTTTACCCACTTTTTGTATTTCAGGGGATGAATATCAGTCAGCAAATGCTTGGGCTGTTCAGAATATTCCAGTGTTTCAAAAGGTCGTTTTGTCCAGTGTCGGTAGAAATGACTTCATAAAGGGCAGTGTCAGGAAAGGGGGAAATTGTGGTGATCCATGCCTTACAGCTTTCTCTAACTTTAGTGCAAGCAATATTCGCTTTATTGATAATCAGTAAAACATTGAGGTGCATGAGTATCACTGGTCGTAGACACAAATGAAAGAAATCTGCGCTCTTAGTGTGTCAGTGACACACAGACAGAGTGATACTTAGGCCTGTTTATAATCTCAGAGGATTAAGAGCGCCACACAACTCAATACCTAGAGCATCAGAAACAAAGGCCACAGGTGTTTGAGTTCCTTGTTCGGAATGCTGTTCTCCTGTTTATTATACCCCAGCTGGCTTGGGATAAACCACCCGCTGTGAACCCTTTAATGTTGGAACACATATATTAGAATCTTGGAACTCTACAACGTCGTCTAATTCAAATCCAAACTGAGGCCGAAAAGCAAAAACTTGACTATTAAAATACAAAGGTCAACCAAGTAGAATGTAAATCAGTGCCATGATGGTTTTGTTGTTGTTGTTAGATGGAATCAGAAGGTGTGATTGATAAGTTCTGGTATTTATTTTCATAAGAATGAAGTTTTGACAGATATGCCAGGGCAGTATTTTCCCCTTTGGGGACAGACAAGAAGCAAACTGTAGTTGAATTTCATTTCCAGAGCACCGTGCTTTGATTTCCATTCATTGGCCCCTAGGATCTGGTGTTTGAATTGTGACTAAGAGCAGTGGGTGGGGGTTCCTATGAGAAATTCCACAGGGAATAAGTTAATGTTGGGTGCAAAAAGCTCACATGTCCTCTTTGAGGCTGTGTGAAATAAACTGGACCCTCCTAATGAGGTGGCCCCAGAGACTGGATTTAATCCTTTGGCATGACTGCTTTCACAAGTCTTTTCAGGAGCCTAAGCACCATAAAACACAACCACAAAAGCTTTCACCCTAAAGAATGTGTGTGTCGGCTTATGTCAAGTGCTCTTAGCATAGAACAATGAGCCTAAAGCCATAATCTAATAAGCAAACAGATAATCCAGTTCAGGTTTGTCTAGGTAATATAATGTCTCCATCAAGGTATTTTCTGCACCTTTAGCTCTATTCAGAAGGAGAGGGTTCTGCGTGGGAATGTGTGTGTTTTCTTAGGAGGATATGGCTCCTGTGACTGCGGAACTTGTTTTTCTCTTCTGGGTAAGTCTCGTTGCTCATGGTGGGAATTTTCCGTCTTGGTAATTTGGTATTTTCCTTGGGTTTTATTGTGAAGGCTGGAGATGTGTACACCTTCATTTCAGGTGCCTTGTTGCATCATCCCTCCCAGCTCGCTTGCTGTTGGCCAAGTCGGCCAGGACTCACCCGTCTTCATGCCTTTCTACCCACCAAACCTTTCTGTAACCACTGAGCATGAAGGCTAAACTGTTTCCATGAAGCCAATTCAGGGATTCCTGGGGTAATTTCCCAAGGTCCAAAGTCCTCTTTCTTCTCTTTAGACAGTTGAGGTGCTTGTGGAAAAGGATGGCTAGTGACAGGCAGGACATCACTTTGGAGAAAACTACTGGTAGCTTAATTTCCAGTATGGTTGTGAGGTCTGGGCATGCTGGGGTCAGTCATTGGCAGTGCATATTACTGGTTGCCATTTGTCTGATCTTGCCTAGAGAATTATGTTTTATGTATAANGTTCAGTGAGTGCCTTCATGCAGTTGAGCTAACTGCCCTGCCATAACATCAGGGGCTATTTTCTGGCTACTCCAGTTAAAAACAAGTCTGAGTCTCTTGGCTGTTAATTGACTGTTCTTTTGAGTCATGGAGTCATAAACCATCAGTGTTGAAAGGGTCTTTAAAAGCTATTAAGCAAGTTCCTCACACTTAAAGAGCTGTAATCTGCATTACAGGATTCCTGTGAGTAGCCTCCTGGCCCCAACTTGAAAACGTGGCGCTCTGCACTTTCTCAAGCCAGCTACTTTCTAGATCAGTTTCACTCTCAAACATCAGGACCATAACAGATGCAGTTACACTGTATTGACACACTATTTATTGCCTGTGTTTCCCTGGAACTCTTTATAGTTTTTCCAAACAGACATTTAGTATTTCCAGCTATATCCTAACAGTAGCACTGTTAGGCTGATAACTCTGCATCTCCTAGCATCAGGCGTGTGCATGTCTGAAGAGGTAAATTCAGTTACAGTGGCTTTTCATCATCTCATGTGTACTTACTTGCTGGGCATAGTTCTGCCCATGGTTTGTTCGTTAGCTTCTGCTTAGAAGCCACAAAGTAACTCTCAGATCCTTGGCTCTGGTATGGACCATCCTCCTCTGGGGAAGTCTCAAAAAGGTTTTAGAAGCATTTTCTTTTTAAATCGATGGAATGGGATAAAGAAAAGCAGCCCACAGGTAGAGTCAAGAATTGTCTTAGCTGGAAATTATAGAGATACAAAGAGAAGAACAGTGTGGGATGGACAAAATAGAATGTTTAAGTAATGTCTAAACTTAGAAAACATCCTGAAATAGGAAAGATTGCTTAGGAAGTTCTGGGAGCTTCAGACACTCCATGCCCCAGCTGGAGAGCACTCACTCTGTACTAAGGAATTGTTCCTCTCTCATATTTTTATACTTTGTGCTGCCTCCTCCTTCATGGTACTCTGTGGCAGGTAGAACAATTGGTTGGATGATGCCAGGTCTTGATCATTGGAACCTGTGAGTAGGTTCATGACATGGCAAAGGGGAATTCATAAATGGGAATTTAAGTGAGTTCACATGGCTAAGCATTCTGAGGGTGAGCCCAGAATTAACAGGAATTTCCTTAGAAGTCAGCGCAGGGCAGCAAAGAGGTGTTGGATAGAGACTGTGAGAGAAAATCCAAGGACTGTTTGCTGGCTTTGAAGATGAAGGAAGGGGGCCATATTCCAAGGAAGGAGGGCCACTTTTGGAAGTTGGGTGTGGTGAGACAACAGGTTCTCTGCCAAAATTTTATAAAATAAAGCACTTTTGTAGATACTTTCATTTTAATCCCCTGGTATGCATGATAGACTTTTGTTCATAAAACAATAAGACCAGAAATTTCCATTAGTTTAAACTCTAAAGTGGTAATTTGCTATAGAAACAAATGGAAAACTACCAGAGGCCACATTACACTGAAATTGTTTGTTTGCTTACTTCTCCTTTTGGAAAAGGAATTTCTCAACTTCTACTATGTCTTAAAGCAGTTATCTCAATACAACTCCATCTGAAAGGGACATAGAATCCCTGAGAGATCAGTCAGAACTAGTGTTTACCCAGTCTGTGTACAGAATGTCTGATATCTTGCTTTAAAAATTTTTTTGACTTTTTGATAATAAGTGTACCCTTACTGAATCTAAGTTTTCTTTCTTATAAAATGAGTTTGTGAACAAGATCAAGATCAGAAAGCTTTTCTATAAGTCCTCATAGTTGTTTTATATAGACTTTTAGGAGTATGTGGTATTTTCTCTACTCAGTTTTGCCACTGGAACGAGAAAGTTGCCATACATAATAAGTAATTGAGTGGTCATGGTGGTGTTCCAATAAAGCTTTATTTGTAAAAGCAAAAATTGGGCATTTGTCCATTTAGAAATTGTTTGTGAACCTTAGACTGTTGAACTTTCTTATTCTGTTCTAATTCCCTTCTAACCTGATTATTTGGTAGGTTTATAATGTTGCCTAGTGCCCATTAAGCTGTGGAAGTGTCAGTAGGACTTATATCCAGCCTCAACTGACAAGGCGAATCATTTTGTCAGAAGCCCTGTAACATTTGCAGACATAAGTGCCAGGAAGGGAACTGCTACCATGTCCTTGGCAAATGAACCTGGGACAAATGCTCTTAAGGAGGAGACACAGGGAACCCCTTGAATGCCAAAGCTGAGCTCACTGAACTTGAGACTCAAAGAACCGCAGCTACTGTTGGAAGAGTATAAGGGTGCAATAAATCCATCGTGCTAAGGAATGGTAGACCTCTTGAGGCTGCCTGCCAAATGAAGTCAAAGGAAGGAAGGAATTCCTCACTCAGCTAAATTATGTCTTTGGACTGGTGAAACAAGTCTGCCAAAATAGCAAGGTGCCTGCACTTTGGTGCCTAGAATACGTCATCAGACGCTGCTGTTTGGAATTGTCTTCCATCACAGGAGCTCTGGGTCTGAGTGAGGAAGGCGAAGTGAATGAAATGGAGGAGTACCTTCCTAGGGGCAAAACTTGTTTTTTTCCAGGGAATTTTCTAATTATTGATGTCTTCATTCTATCTTGACAATTGGACGATAAACATCTAACAGATTTTGGACTTCCTATCAAGTTTTTTATTACTATTATTATTATTATTGAAAATTTCCACCTCCTCCCCTCCTCCCATTTCCC
>LOEQ01000975.1:4030-21354 GCA_001685075.1 Bramus lutescens | reverse complement strand
CAAAAACAATGACATCTTGAATTTTGCATGCAAATGGATGGAAATAGAAAACACTATCCTGAGTGAGGTAACCCAGACCCAAAAAGATGAATATGGTATGTACTCACACATAAGTGGATTCTAGCCATAAATAAAGGTCATTGAGCCTGTAATTCGTGATCCTAATGAAGCTAAATCAAGTTTCTGCTGGATTCAAGAGTTGACCAAGTTTAGATATTGGGTATGGTTTATAGAGTAGCATGGGGCAAAAGATCCAATGTCCTTTGTGAACATTGGGTTGTGTATATTGGTCACCAGATTTGGTCTGTGTTTTGGTTTGGCTAATACATTTGATTTTGAGGGCAAATCTTTTCTCTTCTTGCTATTTGTCCCTTTTCCTTGTTATATCTTACAAACTGTTAAGAACAGTTTGTCCAATAAGAAAAATGAGTTGCCTGGTGATGCCCAAGCCCAGAGGAATGCAGGGTTGGCTGTTACAGAAGAGTTTTCTGCTTTGGATATTTTGAGGAGAACCAAGCTATCAGCATTGAGGTCTTCCTCTGTGTGTCTCTAGTTACACATTTTTTTTTCTTTTCTGTCTCTTCAACTTTGCCCTTGTGTCTATGGAACTACAATAGAAGTAAGGGTCATTCCTAGTGAGCTTAGCATATTTAATTACATATATTCAAGTTTTTAAATAGTTGTGAAGCAAGGGTGATCATTAAGTTACATAAAAAACCTAACTCATAGTTAATCATAATATATATTTATATAGAACATTCAAGCTTTAAAGACAACCCAACCCTAGGTAGTATCTAAGACATAAACTCTTTCAACTTGGGGGAGGGGGAAGAAGAAGAATGCATGTATATACTCAGCAAAAATTTTCAAGTCTTTTTGCTCTTAGGTGTATAAGTCATTGGAAGAGGTGCTGTTGGGATAGCTGCTGTCAAGGACGGCACAGGGCAGTGGGGTAATTGTCTAAATGTTTTTCATATAGTGCCCATGTTAATTGTTGTAGGTGTGTTGTAGAGAATTTGTAGGTGGAGAAATCTTTGGGGTAGCTAAGGATATCAGTGTAGGGTTGCGTGGTCTGCACGTTCAGGAAGAATGTGGGCTTCTATATGAAAAACAAACAAATAAAGCCAAACTAACAAAAGCCCAACAGAGTGGTTGGTGCTGATAGGAAGGTGTGAATGAGCAGGTTCTTCAGGTCTGGAGTCAAAAAGACAACTGTGCAGACCACTAGAGTGGCTGAGTAAAGGGAGAAGCCATCCTCCTCAATATGGCTGCAAAATTTAAATGCGTCTAGGAAAATATTTAAGCCAGAAATGTGTGAAATGTGCAAAGAAAATCATAAAACTTTAATGAAAGAAACTCATAAGGACTCACCAAAATGAAATATTATAGGTTTATAGACTGGAAAATTAATATTGTCAAAATGACTGTGGCAACTCAGTAGTCTTCAGTTCAGTATAATTCCCATCAATGTACAAATGACAGTCTTAATAAACACAGAACATAAGAAAAGTCTAAAATTTATGTTTCACCACAAACATCCAAAACACTCTTATAGAATTACCAGAGTAGTAGGAGGTGAACAGTGCCTCGCTTCAAAACTTTCTACCAAGCTGTGATGACCCAATGGCAGAGACACCAATAGGAAAGATGATCCATAGACCAAGGGCGTGGAGGAGAGAGCCCACTGATGATTGTCACAATTCATGAAGAGCATCTGTTGGAGAAAAGACATTGTCCTCAGTAAGTGATGTCAAGAAAAGTGTGTGTGTGTGTGTGTGTGTGTGTGTGTGTGTGTGCAAGCACAGAAAACTAGATTTCCATTTCTCACTGTACATTAAAAAAAATCAAATAAATTTGGGTCAGGGATCTAAATATGTAATTTAAAACTGTGAAACTACTAGAGAAAACATATGTGAAACAATTCAACACATTAGTGTAAGCGAAGTTTTTTTTCCTTAATAAAACCCCAAGGCAAAGGCAATAAAAGTAAAACTGAAAAACTAAAACAATCTCAGAATCAAAGGCTGCACAGCAAAGAACAGTCAATGAAGCGAAGAGCCAGAAAAATAAGAAAAAACATTACAGCTGTTTATCTGGAAGGAGATTGATATTTAGAATTTATCCCCACTCAAGAAAACTGTAGGAATAACCCACTAAAAACATATAAAATGACTAAATATTTCTCAAGAAGATGAGCAAATAGTCAACAAATATACAGAATAATTTTTCACATCACTCATCACTAGGGAAATGCAAATCAAAACAACAATCAGTAATGTCATCTATTAAAGTGGCTATTTAAGATGAGCAGTAATGGATGGTGATGAGAATATGGCAGAATATATGCTGGGAGTGCAAATTGATACGCCTACTGAGGAAGACCATGTTCTGATTTCCTTAAACTAAAGAATGACCCAGAGATCTCCTTATTGAATATATCACCAAAGGTAATGAAATCGCCAGATCAGTGAGATATATCTGCTCTTATTAAACCATATCTGAGATACAGACTCAAGCAGGAGTCTGCCAGTGAATGAAAGAATGCATGAATAGTTATATAATGAATGAAACCCCATCTTTTACAGCAATATGATTAGAAATTATACTCAGCAAAGAGGCACAAGAAGGCAAATACACATTCTTGTTATTTGTAACAACTAAAATAAATTAGTCTCAAAGAAGAAGACTGCGGGATGAGGTCACTAGAGAATTGGAAAGGTCCCATGAAAGGCAAAGCCTCACTGAAGTATGATGGATTTCAAAATAATTAGGTTCAGAAGTTCTCAGCACAAACGAATGGTTTAGGTTTGAGGAGGTGGAGCTGATAACTCCCTGATCTGTTCATTTACATTTATATATACATGTATGGTTATTGTGTACCTGTGCATATACACTGACATGGATCAACCAACAGAAGTGTGCATGGAACTTCTGACGTCCATAGAAACTAACTGTTCACATCTAAAAGATGCTAACTGGCCAGTGTATTTGGGTGCTGGACCATACCCACTGAGCTTGTCAGTTTCTCTGTATTCTTAAAGAGTCTTCATCTAGCTACAGAATTCCTTCTATCCAAATGTGATCTTGTGAAATCTTGGGGAACCCCAAACAAGGCTTCTCACAGGCTTCTACTATTTCCCCAAACCCTACCCTGATTGCCACAGGTTCTGTCTGCCCCAAGTCTGAGGGCTTGTGTCTACACTGTCCATTCTGTTCATTGGAGGATATGTTTTCCCTTTTGCCAGCATGAGCTTCTTTTTCTTACTATGGTTTTGTGCCAAGTTGTGAAATCTGTAAATAGGGTCCTTCTCTTTTAGAATTGTTTTGGTGATGCTTTAGGGCATCATTGGGAGACTCTGTTTTGGCTAGTATAGATGTTAGTTTGGAAAGCACTAGCTCGGGAAGAATGGAACCATTTTTTTTTTACCATTTCTTTAGTCTAAATATGAGGTAACTATGCATTAAGTATTATATTTGCATGGCAGTAGAGATGAAGAATAGTAAGTAAATTAAAAAACATTGACAGTAATTTAATATGGTTCCCTTGCATTCATATCGGATGGCTGGAACAAAAACAATTAGGCATTTTTCAGTCTTTGTGATGTGGAGAAACTGAGATAAAATGAACAGAAAAATAGAAGGCATAGAATGAGGTTAGCTGGTCTGTGGCCAGCATATCAAAGCCAGATTTTGAGTACCGGGCTAGAGATTTAGTCATTGATGCTCAGCTGATACAGTGATCAGAAACATGGAGCGGGATCAGCGAGTCTGCGTTGCTTGTCAATGGCATACACATTTAGAGTTTCTTTTTTGTGCTGCACATTTATTATTACCATCTTGGCAGTGAGGCAATCAGAGGAAAATGGCTGGGGAGCGTGGCGAAAGTGACTTGGTTGAAGACAGTTTGGGGAACCTTCTGCAGCTTAGTGTGGCTCAGAGAAATAGTGCTAGGTGGTTGTTGACATGTGTTTGATTTTTGAAGTGACTGTTCTTACTTGGGTTGGAAATCCTCTACCTTCATCTCCCAGTGCCTAATGTTCCTGTTCTCCAGCTGAGAAAGACTAATTCACCATCTTGTGTTGTAAACACTCACTCATTTTAACTGATTACACCTCCAATGATTCTCAAATCACTAAAATTACTAATTGCTATTCCTTACACATCAAAGAGTGAATCCTGAATAATTAACCCCAAATAAAATTAGATGAATTGGCCCTTTTAATTAGAGTCCCCGCTGCTGTTTGTTCTGAGCTTCCTTTCTTACTGCTAAGAGACTTTTAGAATCATTAAATCTGTTTAAGACTTAAACAGCCAGTGACCTTTTAATACAATATAAATCCATGGAAGCAATATTTCAGCTAGCAGGTGGTGAAGTAAATTTTTAGAGCAAGTACCTGTCAGCTCCAGTATTCCTGTGGGGGGAAATGCATGCCAAAAAACAACCACCTTGAAATGAAATGAGTGTCTCTATTTGATTATTTTTATAGCATTTATGCATTTGCTAAGCTTCAGGCTTGATGAAATAAATGGCAGGGTTGAAGGAGAGTGAGTAATGGTTGGCATCATTTTATATAAATAGTAACAAGAATTTCTTAGCAAGAAGAACTTGAAGTGCATAAAAGATGAAGACTGGAGAAACTGTGGAAGGCTCCTAGTCATGTGTCTTCATTTTCCTGAAACAGAGGAAGGAACAATGGAGAAATGGTGATTAGTGGGATTTCTGCTCCTATGGTTAGGCAGCACGGATTACCAGCCTACCCATGCTGCAAACAGCATTTAGGCTGCTTTTTGCTGAAGTCCTATTCCAAGTTCCTACCATCTACTGGGGACCCCCTCCAGTGGTCTTCAGCTTTTAGGAGTTGTAAGAAGGGTCTGTTCTTCATAGTTCCCCCAGAAATCTCAGTTCCTCACCCGAAATCTGCCATGGACCATTTTAAATATGGGCTTTGAGCTCAGGAGAGTTTGGGTTGGATATGTATTCTACACTAATTGGCTCTTCACCATACTGGCACCAAAATTCTCTATCTAATAGCTTGAAATGATTCGGTTATTCAGTCTTTATCACTTAAATTTTCTTAACAGTTCAATTTTTATCATTTAAAAGTGAATTTTAGCATGCTATTCTGAAACAATTGCAGACTTTAGAAACATTCAAAAACTTGTGTCAAGGATACTTTATTACTTAGTTTACCCAAATATTTGCATCTTATGTAGTCAGTGTAAACCTACCTAAAGCAAGTAGTTATCATATACAAATTAATAACACGTAGAACTTACTCAGACTTCATCAGTTTCTATCCTAATATGCATTTTTTTAGTCTCAATTCTGTTGAGAATTGGGTTTCACTTATTGTTTCTTTTCCATTTGTGACCTCTGAGCGTCGTTCATGTTGATCAATGATGCTCAAGTGGGAATACACATCAGAATCTCCAGGATGCTTTGCAAAATACCTGTTTGGCTTCACAATGCAAAGATTCTAGTTTAAGAATTCTAGACTGAGATTCCAATGTTCATTACTTCATTAATGCATCCCTATTCTTAGAACCAAACCAATAATATATGCTTATGTGTGTATTAGCTTTCTATCGCTTTGCTAAAACATCATGATCAAAAGGACCTTGGGAAAGAAATGGTTGCTTCATCTTATACCTCTACAACAAAGTTCATCGCTGAAGGGAGTCAGGGCAAGAACTCAAGCAGAGAAGAAACCTGGAGGCGGATTGGATGCAGAGGCCATGGGGGAATGCTGTTTACTGCCTTATTCCTCCTGGTTCTCTCAGGTTTCTTTTTTAAATATCCCATGATAACCTGCCAAGGGACAGCATGGCCCATGGTGGACTAAACCACCCCACCCCAAATCAATCATGAATTAAGAAATTGCTCTGCAGATATGCCTATTGGCCAATTTGGTGGACACCCCCCTCCCAGTTGAATTCCCTTCTTCCCAGGATACTCTGGCTTTTATGTCAGGCTGGCAAAAAACCCAACTAGCACAGCATGAAAACAGAGGTACATCTGATTGAAGTGTGATAAGGAGAAAAGGGAAGAAGAGAAGCTAAATACTGGAGGAGGCCAGGAGACTGAATGCATGCAAGTAACAGGAGTTGTTGCAAAGGGGTACATAAAGCTGATTTTCTGGTTCTAATTCTCTCGTGGGCTTTTCATTTTTGGTGGTGGATAAGTGTAGGAAGAGAGGGCTGCTTGTTGGTTCCCGGGCACCCGGCTAGCTCAGAACTGAAATAACCACACAGGAACTGTATTAATTAAATCACTGCTTGGCCCATTAGCTCTAGCTTCTTATTGGCTAACTCATACATTTTCATTTAACCCATTTCTATTAATCTGTGTATTACCACGTGGCAGTGGCTTATTGGCTAAAATTTTAGCACGTCTATCTCCAGCAGCAGATCTATGGCATCTCCCTAACTCCGCCTTCTTCCTCCCATGCTATAGGCAAAACCAGTTTTCTTTATTCTTTAACCAATGAAATTAACACATAGACAGAAGGACCTCCTACACCAGATAAGTGTATAAAATATGTTCAGTAGTGAAAGTATAAGATCTAGCATGGAGCTCCACCACTTCCACTTTGCACGCCTGCTCTAACTGCATAGAACTTCAGTCAACTGTATAGTGTGGGGCCAGTAAATCTTGATGTGGGTTTTTTTTTTGACTACTCTTTATACAGTAAAGTTTAAAATAAAAAAGTAAATAATATATAAAAGTCATATTTTTTTCTACAGCCCTAGCAGTAGTATTTGGGAATTGTATTTCACCTCTATGCCATGTTCCATCACAGTCTCTACCTTATGGAATGAGGATCTTTTCCCAGAATTTCTTGGAGAATTTGTAGAACTTTCTGGATACCTACTGATTAGAGATTTCGTGAACGTCTATTCTCGGATCTTTGGTCAGTGAAGAAAAATCTAGTGCAATGAAGATAGTTGCAACCCTCCTGGATGCTGAAATACCCCCAGACCAGATCGTAATTTAGGGTTCAGGACTTGGTCATTACACTTGGCAGACTCTCAGTAATTTAAGGTGTAAACAAGCAGGAAGACATAAATCAACAACAGCAGCAGCAGCAAAACAAAACTTGACAGGTCCTTGAGACTGGCATCATTCCCTGCCTGGCTGCCAGGGCCACAGAAGGCCTCACATCCCTGATACTAGTTTCATAGGTAGAAGTTGTACTCTATCTTCCATCAGTAATTGGAAGGGACCAAACTTGATTATAGCAAAAATATATGTGTTCACTCACAGTTCATTTGAGTTTATATTTGATACATGTTTACTAATATCTACATGCAGCTTAGAAAACACATTCTCAGTAAATAGCAATAATCTGATGATAAATTATTCAAAAAAAAACAGGAAGCCATCTTTAGCTGTCTCCTACCTAGTCTAATAGGGAAGACAAATAAACAGGTAGTTAATCTAGAATCAGAATTTGTACTGTGGTGGTTCTCAGTACATTGTCATTGGTGATGGTTATTCACAGTCAGAATCAACAGAGGCAAAATGTTTTCAGTTACCCAATGTATTGTGTTGAGAAAACACACCACCTCAGACACTGTGGCTGCCTTCGATGGGAAGGGAGCCTTCTGTCTTGGATGGGCACCACCGGGGATGGCCTGTCTCTAACGGGATGGGCTAGTCTGGGGAGACTCTTTCAGCATGTCAGTATTCACTGCCAGCTTCTTTTCTGAGTTGTGAATTAAGATACTTTTTCTCCTCTTTTGATGTTGAGTTGATCTTTTCCCATATGATAACGTTTAAATTTTTATTTCAGTTTTCTTCACGCTGAGAATTTCACATTTAAGTATTGGGGCTGAGGGTTTCTCACTGACTGCTAGAAGACCAACACATTACGTTTAACCCATTGTCCTGCATATTTCTATTGCCCATACTTGAAAGTCAAAATATATGGACGTGGTTTGTTGTTTGCATAGCAATTACTATGCTTTTGTCAGACAAGTGGCACTCTACAAATTCAGACGTGCCTTTGGTTCGACTCCATTTTTCAGAACCAAATTCTTTTTCACTCTTCGTATTATGTTAAATCCATTCCATGTTTTCAACTGAGAAAATGATTTTTCTTTTTCATCAAATTGAAACTGCTATGTGATAGAGAAGTATAATATGCTCAGTTAGAAGCAGCGCACTGGTGGTCACCACTGCACAGAGAATTTATCTGGAATTTAAACAAGAAGATTGTTGAAGACTGTGAAGTCCCAGAAATTCGGTATTAGCTAAATATGGAGTGAGACAGTCCAATTTGAAAGTGGAGAGACGTCATCCTCTTGAAAGATAATAAGTCTTCTTGCTTTTAATTTGAGAATCTCAAAGATCATTTTGAGCTAAGTTATTTAGAAAGATGACAGCACATTAAATTTTAGCTTGGGTAAATATAGTGATGCATTAAAATTACACTCTGGGTCTGAGTAGATTCTGCGATTCATTTCAAAGTATCTTCCTTCTGATTCTGAAAAAATGCAAGGATACAATTCATATTTATTGTATAGAATTAAGTAAGAAGGCGAGGGATACAAAACATTTGTTATGCCATAAGCTCCGGCCAACCTCTATTTCCATAGAGCCGGGTAGAAAGGCAGCACCAATGCCGGCAGCCCTCTGCGGAGCCTGCTTGTCTCTTCCACTTGGTAATATACTCGTTCCTCCTATCCTGCCCCCAGATATTCCGTGACTCACTCCCTTACTCCATTTAAGTTTTCCCCCAAATGCCACTTTGGTGAGGCGTTTCACAATCCTGTTCCTTAAAGCTGCAGCATCCCACCACCATCCTACCAACTCCCCTTCTGACTCTGTGTTTCTCCAGCATGTTCCTTGCCACATGACATCCAGCTCATATTAGCTGCTGGTTTCTTAATCATCCCTCTTTTTTCCTGAGACATTGTAAGTTCTCTAGGGGCACCATCTTTTATTTTTTGTGTGTTTTACTTGTCTGTACCTGCATACTCTAGGGTCTAGTACAGTGGTTTTCAACCTGGGGATCAGATGACCCTTTCTCGGGGTCTCATAGCAGATATTAACATTACAGGTTAGAATAGTAGTAAAATTGCAGTTATGAAGTAGCAACGAAAATAATCTTATGGTTGGAGGTCAGCTCTTCATAAGGAGTGATATGAAAGGGTTGCAGCATTTTAGGAGGGTTGAGAACCACTGGTCTAGAGTAATACCTGGCGCACCGAGGGCAGAGTGTGTGAATAGATGACATAAGCGATGAACACCATCAGCCTGATGGCTCTCCTGCTTTCCCGTGCACAGTAACTGCAGTTTCTTTGTGGGCAGGGCTGTACTGATGAGCATTGTGATGGGTTTTTCTATGTCGCATCATGTTGAAGATGCAGACTCTGTTTTGTTGTATGCCTTTTTTGTTACTTTGTCACAGGATGAATTATTGAATGTGGATATTCCCAAATTAAAGCCTGTAAATATGATTAAGGACTTGCTACCCTTTGCAATGTATTTTAAAGGGATGTTTTAGCTGATATTACTTCTGTTCCTGCTGGAGCACATACGGGTTTTTACATGCTCATGAATATTGGGTGTCATCTGTATTTTTATGCTTGCATATATGATACTTCTAATTGCTGGGTGGTAGCTATAGAAACTTATGTAATCATGTGAAATGTAAACTTTTGATACATGCATATGTGAAAATAGGAGCAAAACAGGGTAAATAGCATATTTCTCACCTAAACATGTTTTTATTAGTAATTTTAACATTAGTATTTTCATAATTTTGTTAGAGAATTAAGTACCATCAGAATTAGTAATTTATTTAGTTAACCAGAAGAAAATGAGGATGGAAAAAGGATCTAGCGTTAGTGTTGCAGTGTCTTGCCATGTATCTGTAGGAGCCCCAATGTGAGGCTGCCCAGATGGCAGCTAAAAGCACCTCAGTCGGTGTCACATCTCTTCTTATCCACAGTGGAGGCTTCTTCCCTGGGAGAGGTGTTGTTGCTGATTCTATGATGATGAAGATGGACAATCGGGACTGTCCATGATTTATGCTGATAGTGTGCACTGCCCCAGCTAGTTCTCAAAAGAGCGGTACACCCGGAGAGCAGGAATCCAGGCACTAAGTAATAAGGGAGGGCTCCATCTTTCTATGGGTCTCTGGGTGTACTTGGGTGATGTACAGACTTCTCTTCCTACCTCCTCTCTGCTTAACCTCATTGCAGGGGCCACCACACCCACTGAGCTCCTATTGTTATGCTGTGTTCTGTTCTTTGGAGGTGTCCAGTCAGACCCAGAAAACAGACACTCAAACAAGAGGTTCAAGAAAGCACTCCCAGGAATACATTCTAGGACTGAGATTCATGGAACACAGCCGTCCACACAGGGAGCTGAGTGAGGAGGGCCACAAGTTCCCAAAGAAGAGGAAGGGAGAGAAGGAAGACCGATATCCTCATAGGTGGCTGGATCCATGAGTTTGAAAACCTCCCCTCATCAGAGAATAGCCAACCTCTGGGGAAAGCTTGTGCAAAAGCTTCATCTCCAGTAGAAGACATAGGTTCATATTTTTGGTTATGACAGAGGAGAGCCCACAGGCTGAGAAGACGGGGACAGTGATTCCTTGAATGAGACAAGCCCTAGGTTTTTCTCTTGGCCTGCCACATCACAGCCCTTTCAGATGGTTTTCAAAGCGCTGCTTAGCTCACCATTTGGTAATGACCTAGGTTCTGCATACCCCTGGGGCTGCCAGGTCCATGCCTACCCACAGTCTCTCTCCCTCTGCCCTCAGGTGGATGTGGAAACATGGTCACTGTGGCATTCAAAGGTTCTCCCTGTCTCTTCAGAGATGGTGGGACCCGAACTTGAAACACAAGCATAGGAGTCCTTTGAGAGGAAAGGACAAGGAGCTGGGTGCCCCTTCTCCCAGTATGAAGCAAGAGGAAAACACCTAAGTGCTTATAGCAGCAAGAAGTGAAAACTTTGCTCCCACTGTGCTCCTTCGTTCAGCTTAAGACAGCTTATCATTGTCACGGTTCTCCCTGAGACTACATATTGTGTGTGCTTTTCACGTGTGTAGCACTGAGCATGCTAGTCTGCTGGCTGCTCATCTACACATCAGAATTGTCATCATTCTTAAGAGTGATTTCAAAAGCTGTCCAAGTTCTTTTTTCTGGATACTGCGGCCCATGCACCCCTTCTCCAGTGCATCCCCTGCCTCCAGAGTGTTTCTCCTCCCAGTGCCCCACCCCTTACCCTATTAGCATGACATTTACTAGTTCTTATCTAGAATTCTAAAATGTGAGTCCCAATATAGGATGTACTAACCACTACTAACCAGCCTTTGAATGTTTGGACTTGCAGAACTAAAACTTTGGTGGGAGTTAATTGATGGTTGAAAGGTTATCAGCAGGGGTTTAAAAACCTACATGATCTTGCTAAGGATTAGGAACTTTTTTGTTTTCACATTATTTATTTATTTATTTATTTATTTTTAGAAAATCAGTTTTCTGTTTGTGTAATCCTTCCA
Organism: Bramus lutescens; assembly: GCA_001685075.1. Classification (NCBI taxonomy): domain Eukaryota; kingdom Metazoa; phylum Chordata; class Mammalia; order Rodentia; family Cricetidae; genus Bramus; species Bramus lutescens. Next base: position 9,844 of record LOEQ01000975.1, on the reverse strand, counting down.
GGGTTATCTCCAGCCTGTTCATCTCCATATTTCATTTTTACAGAGAAATGGGGTGAGGAGGAATGTCCATAGAAGGGATCTCAGAGACAGAGTACTGTACCTTTATTTTCTAATTAATTTTCTATGACATTTTGGTCTGTTCATGTGCTTTTTATTCTCCCTATATAATAGGAATGCCAGGAACTCTGTCAGCTTTACTAGTGTATGATGGTCTGATAATTTGGACTGTCACACAGAATCTCATAAATCAGAAAATTTTCGGAATACTGCTTTAAGGAGGTCATAAGACAGGCCCAGAGAGAACACTAGAATCTAAACTTAGGATGGGAATAACCTAGTTATGGCTTCTTCAAGTAAAACCTTGTGCACATTTTTCTCCTTCATTCTGATATAAGGTAGAATTTCACGAGGTGTCCAGCCACACCAGACTTTCTCAGTTCTTGCTGCAAGTTGAGTCCCTAGGCTTTAAAGACACATTGGCGTCTCTCATTTTGTCCAGTCCCAGGATTCTCCCTGAATCAAATCCATACGAGAGAGTTTGGACACCCCTAGTTTTAGGTGTCTTTCTTAGAGATTCCATTTGTGGCCAACGAATGGGAAGTGTTAGAGGTTTTAAAGTTGTAACTGTAACAGGATAAAAGCATGTTTAGAAAGTTGTTTCTCAGCTGGGCAGTGGTGGTGCACGCCTTTAATCCCAGCACTCGGGAGGCAGAGGCAGGTGATTTCTGTGAGGTCGAGGCCAGCCTGGTCTATAAGAGATAGATCTAGGACAGGCACCAAAGCTACACAGAGAAATCCTATCTCGAAAAAAAGAAAAAAGAAAAAAAAACAGAAGGAAAGAAAGAGAGAAATAGAGAAAGAAAGAAAAAGTGTTTCTCGAGAGAGTCAGAGATGCAGGCAGATCTTATTTGGCAGAAGTTTTTGGAGCCTTTCTAATTTTGGGGTTCTTATGCACGTACAGAAGTTGGTCCAAGAACTGGGGCCACTGGAATTGCCTGGGCTTTTTAGAAAAGCAGATCATTGGTGCCCCTCCCCCTGACACATCGAGCTGCTCAGTCATTGTCTGTGGGAGTGCAGCCCAGCACCTGCATCTTCCAGGACCTCTCAGAGGTCTTGATGAACTGTAAAGTGAGAAGTAGTCTCATAGCAGGTGACTGCATGACAGAGAGGGAGGTATGAAAATCAACCAGCCCACTGCCAGCTGCCTAGGGACAGCCTATTAGACTGAATGGGATGACTGAAGGGACAGTGTCTCAGCTACTGAGTGTGGCAGAGTTAGACCTGGCTGCTCTTAGCTGCCCCTCCCAGTACAGCACTCTTGGTATTAAAGACATTGAAGGTCAGGTGTTTCAAAGCCCCAGTTGACTCTCCATCCTTCACAGGACTCCTCTGTCCATTCCTAGACTGACTTTCCATCCAGGTATCCATGTTGTGACACTTTGGTATTATCTAGAAATCTGGTTCTGAAGACTGCTTCCTATAGCTCACTAATTGTTCAAACGCTGAAATGCAAGGAACAGCCACTTACATGTAAAGAATACTTCTAAGTGGAGCATCAAAACTGCCTTTTTAAAGGAACACAAAAATGCTTTTTAAAATGGTTAAAAAAATAAGCCAACCCTGGTGTCCTATTTCCTAGCTAAATTCATTTTAAAACCCTTTTAAATATTTCATAACATGTCATACAGCTTTAGATGTTTGCCTCAGCCATCAGTAGACACACATCATTTTTCCACGTGCTTTCTTGCTGGCTGAAGAGGTTGGGGACGTTCTTGTCTCTTAAGAGTATTGGACTTAGATATCTGAACTGTCTACTTTGTGGTGAAGTGTGCGCTCATCTGCTCCCTGGTCCTTTGTCTGCACGGTGAAAGCTAGACTCCTTCTGGGTGTGACTCACTTATCTGTTTATCACCGTAGCTATTTTGGCTTACTTCTCCTGTTTGGACTCCGATGGTTTTTGCTATGCTGTAGTTGATTTTGGTCATGTTGTAGCCTACATGACTTGTATGCTGGTATTCTTTTGCTGCCTACAGTGAGCCTGTTGTCCAGGTCATACAGGTGAACATAATGATAGCGCAGCCTTCCTTTGTACTACCTGTATGCAAGCTTTATTTTAGCTAACTTCCCAAAGTTTGTCCTCCTCATAAATTGAACTTCTTGTTATCCTTACATATCTACAAATCTTGTCTTCCTCTGCTTGGTTAGGATTTTCTTAAGGCCAGTTATCAAGTCTTTCATTTCAGTGTCCCTGGTCCCCACCTCAAGCATACTCCTTGCCTTTGCTTAATGTCTTTGACCCCTCTACACTTAACTTTTATGCCATTTTGTAATATCAAATTTGGCCTTTTCTCCTATGATGGCTAAGGCTATTAATTAAATCCATGTTAGTAAGTTTTTTATATAAGGCAAACACTGGGTCTAAACCAGTTTCAGTAAATTGTCAGCAGATGTATCTTTTAAACGGTACTATGAAATGGCATCCCTCTTAACATCTCATATGTATTTCCTTTCTCTAGGTGATTTTCTCCCACCCCCACCTCCACCTTTGGATGATCCTGGTACCATTCCTCCTGGCCCTGGACACTTCCCTCCTCCTCCACCACTGGATGAAGGTGCTTTCAAAGTGCAGGTAAAAGCAGAGGGAGATGTCAGGTTGATAAGACATGCTAAGATGCCTGTGACTTCACCAATGGTTTCTGTGTCATGAGCATTTACCTTGAGTCTGTCAAGAGCTTTGCACCTTTCATGGAGTTAACATACATTAATGCAAAATGCCCAAGCTACGCTTCTCAAGTTCCACTGGCTTACACTCTGAAGTCAAGGAAAACTTTTACCTAGTAGTAATTTCATTTTAAAACCTGAGGTGATTTTTTTTAAAGAAATGTGTTTGAGNCTAAGATGCCTGTGACTTCACCAATGGTTTCTGTGTCATGAGCATTTACCTTGAATCTGTCAAGAGCTTTGCACCTTTCAAGGAGTTAACATACATTAATGCAAAATGCCCAAGCTACGCTTCTCAGAGTTCCACTGGCTTACACTCTGAAGTCAAGGAAAACTTTCACCTAGTAATTTCATTTTAAAACCTGAGGTGATTTTTTTTAAAGAAATGTGTTTGAGAAGTTTACACTTTCTTTTTGGCATGAACCCAGGCCTTTAAAAAATATCTTTTCTCTCTGTCCTTAAGCTATGTATTCTATATAAGTAAGAGTAGTATTTAAGGCTCTGCTTATTCATTGTGGACTCTCACTGGCAGCAACATTGTTTTCATGAAAGCAATAGCAAGACACTGTAGGGCCGTTTGTTTTAGGTTTTCAAAGATGAATATTATAGATGCATATCAGTGATATACGAGTTTTGTGCTCAGGAGAGTACAGGTTACAAAGTAACTAACTCCAGCTAGATGTTGAGTGACAAGAAAAACATTTTTGCTCTGACCAAAAGTGATTTGTGACCAGCAGTCCCACTTAAGCTTGAAGACATCATGTCAGCACAGAAAAATTATAAAATCATTAAGATTGCCATTCCCAGATAAGGTGATGTTAATGTAGATATCTGAAGATAACGATCCAGAACTTGTCTTAGAGAAATCCTGACTTTTCAGATGAGATGTCATGGTGTCTGGTGCTTGCTTATGCACAGTCAATCATCAGAAACCTATGAGTTACAACAAAGAGATGCTGTGTTAATGTTGACTGTTGTGTAGCTTGTTCTGATACTTAGTGTGTGTGTCTGATACACTGCGCATGTGTCTACAGTGGCCCCCAAGGAATGGGATGGAAGGGAAGCTGTAAGGAAGAACTGTCTAGGATCTGATCTGTTGTCCTTTCTCTAGAAGTTTAGGTTGGGAGAGCAGAAATTTTTCAGTTATTTCCAAATAGTCTTCGTTCCAGTGTAGATATTATCTGAGCACTGGAGATCTTATGGCACAAAAGGCAGGACTAGTTTGCAAGCTGCAGACCTTGCAAGTAAACGGAGTTCAAGCGGCATTGTGTATTTGGGTGGGGTATGTGCTGGGGAAGAAGGCACAGGGTGGCTTTCCAGAGTGGCCTTCGTGAGTGGAACCTCCTCAGGACAGCACCACTAAACAGAGGCTTAAGGGAGAAAGGCATTATAAGCCAGATGGATTCTTGTGGAGTATATTTTCATGCTGTTTAGTCATATTTTAATAAAATATTCTTGCTTGCTTTTTATATGCTGTTGTTTATTATTGGGATGCTTCTTTGTGTATTGGTTAATGGGCATAATTTTAAAATTCTCTTCTGTTTTCTTTCCTGGATTGTTATTAAATCTATTATAGTATGTTTTGAATATTTCTGCTGCTGAATGTCTGCAGTTTGAGAAGTATGTTCTAAGGTAGTGACTGTGGGCAGATGACATCAAGTCCCAGCTGTCCTTTAGAAAGTAGGTAACGATGCCTCCTAAAAAGTTGATAATGTACCGATGTGTTTCAATGTACTAGCTAGATGATGTTTTGATATTCCTGCTGATATTGTGTAAAACAAATAACAATGATAATAAGATTATAATAGATATTTTGTGAAGCTGATAAAAATAAAGCTATGATTGTTACTATGAGAAGTTACTGATCACAGTAACAATAAAGTTTTGCCCATGGGTTCCACTTAAAAATCATCTAACCCCTGAACATAGACTCTTTAAACTAATTGCCCCTTGCTTGACTTTTATCATTGTTGGATAGTTCATTGTAAACATCTTTCATATCCTTAAAATATTATATTCCAATTTGTTTATGTTTTTGTAGCTACTATTAATGTGACTTCTTATTTCTTTTTCAGAGTTGACTGTTAATATAAATAAGCTACTTACCCTTATAGGTTGATTTAATATCCTGCAATTTTTTGAATTTATTAATTTAATGATGTTTTCTAGATACTTGGACTTGTCCGTGTGTTCATTTTGTCTGAAAACAGGTGCAATTCGTCTGCCTCCTTTTCCAGTTTGGACCCCTTTAATTCTTTGTCCCGTCTAATTTCCCTGGTTTGGACCACCAGTTCTGTGCTGAACAGAAACAGTGAAAATGGCGTCCTTGCCCTGTTCCTGGGGCTTTCACGAAAATCACAAAAAGTCCCTTTCTATGTGGACTTTGTTCTGATAAATGTACTCAAGCCATGGCTTTGTTTTTGAAGAGGAAGGAAATAAACAAGAAGCCTGTTGCCATGTTGGCTTATGTTCTCTGTAAAACAGAAGGGAGTATGATAAAAAAAAAAATAAAGCAGTGTTTGCCAAATGGAAAAGGACAAATCTGGTAGGGAGAGAAGTTGTTTTTGAAGCTCTTCCTATGACATTCTTGGTAACTTAAAAACGATGCCCATGTCCCTCTGTCGGGCAAGAGCGAGTTGGATGTGACAGTGGCTGACCTTGCTCTGGCCTTGCATCAGCACCTTTTGATGGAGCTCAGTGCAGCCGAAACAGTGTAATCACTGGGGACGATTTTGCACTTTTTCCTCTCAACTCTGGTAAAGCCTCATCTTGCCAATTCCAAATCATAGCTGGTAAATGTGTGTTTTATGTAGAAGTCTGTTTATATTTCCAGCCAGATTTTCAACTCGGAGCCAGAAGACTGTCTACTAAGTAGAGCTATTGCAAGATACTCGGCTGAAAGGGACTTCGGTGGTCATTGAATTTGACCCTAGGCTGAGATGCCTAGAATAAAGCACTCTCCAACCCCCACTGATTGAATTAATTCCTGACCCTCTTTGGAAATGGGGAGACTGAGACCCAAAAATGTGTCTTTAGATACTGTGGTTCTAACAGAACTCTCACCTAGAAGCCTTCCCTCTTGGCCACAACCCC
>LOEQ01000974.1:265051-277131 GCA_001685075.1 Bramus lutescens | reverse complement strand
ACATTCCTTCCATGTATGCTTGCATGTCAGAAGAGGGCACCAGATCTCATTATAAATGGCTGTAAGCCACCATGTGGTTGCTGGGAATTGAACTCAGGACCTCTGGAAGAGCAGTCGGTGCTCTTAACCTCTGAGCCATCTCTCCAGCCCTGATTGGTGATTCTTAAAGGTTGTTTGTTTTGGATGATGTTAGCTTACTAATAAAACTGATGCTAACCTATTTTCCCATTCCTTGTTTTGATTCACCATAAATCAGATTAGTGATCTCTTAAAAAAATTTACATTTATGTATTGTATATGTATGCATTCCTATCCACATGTGTGGAGGTCAAGGGACAACTGACCGGGTTCGGTTCTCTTAGTCTGTGTGGTCCCTAGGGGTGAAACTGAGATTGTCGGGCTTGGTAACAAATACCTTTACCCATTGATCCATCCCAGCCACCCAGGTTAGCAATTTTGTCTCATATTTACTAAGGAAACATCCTGTCCCATCTTAAGTGTTGAAATGCAAATTTCGAGCTCACCTTGCCTAAGCAGAGGCCAGAGTAGGAACAATTAATAAGCCACTGGCTTCTAGTTTTTCTTCCTGTGGTCTGTAGATGGTTTCCTTCTGACAACAGTCGAGCTGTTTAATGTGACAGAATCCATCTTGTAGAGCTCTCCTCCATCCAGGCTGAGTGAATCAATTGCCATTCCTCTAATTTAGTGCCACATCTATCAGGCTCTTGAGGAGAGATTTTTGGACCCATTTAGTTGAGAGATTGGCTGTAGTGGGAACAAGGAGAGAACCTGCCCCAGCCACCGTCCCTTTCCTCTTCACACGAGAGTCCTAATCATCCTGGAAAGAGGACAGAGGATAGCCAGCCACTCAGAGATGCCAGCTGCTGTGAAGTTGATTAGGTCAGCAGGCCCCATCTCTCAGCTCTCTTGCAGATCAGTGTGGGAAGCCCCTGACGACTCGTCGTCCCAGCAGCGTGGGGACTGTGATGGTTAACTCTAATTGCCAACTTGGCGTGACCTAGAATCACCTGGGAAGAGGGGCTGCTCCGTGAGAGATTGTCTGCATTGAGCTAGCCTGTGAGCATGTTTGAGGACAGGGTAGATTGTCTTGGTTTCATTAATTGATTGGGGAGGACGCAGCCCACTGTAGTCAGTAGTAGTCGGCAGGCAAGAGGGTCCTGAGCTAGATAGGAGTCAGGAAATGGAGCTGAGTGCATGCAATCAAGTGAGAGTGTGTTCACCTCTCTGCTCCTGATTATGGATGTGATGATCAGCTGCTTCAGGTCCCTGCCATGCCTTCCCCCACAGTGATGGGCTAGAACCTGAAATTGTGAGCAGAATGAATCCTTTCTCTCAGGTTACTTTATCTCAGGGCATTTAATTACAGTAGTAGAGATGAAACTATCAGGTGTCCTTCCTCGCTCTCTACCTTCGTTTTTCGAGACAAGAGTCTCTGAGACCATTTAGCTCATCTAACAGATTTAGGGTAAACCACTGGGCCAACAAGACCTAGGCATTTCCCTGTCTACTTCCCCAGTGCTGGGATTACATGCATATGTCACCACTTTCTTTTATGTGGGTTCTGGGAATTGAACTCAACTCCCTGTGCTTTCTTGAATGGCACTTTTCTAAGTACTAAGCTGTACTGAATGGTTTTTTTTGTCAACTTGGCACAAGCTAAAGTCTTTTGAGAGGAGGGAATCTCAACTGAGAAAATGCCTCCATAAGATCCAGCTGTAGACAAGCCTGGAGGGCCTTTATTATGTGATTGATGGGGGAGCCAGACATCATCTTCTTGTGTCACTCCTCGGGTGCCATCTACCTTTTGGGGGATTTTGTTTGTTTACTTGTTTGTTTTTAGTATGTGTTTGTATGACTGTTACTGTGTGTGTGTGCCCATCTGTTCCACAGTGAACATGTGTAAGGCTGGAGACAACTTTCACGAGCCAATTCCATCATGTTGGTCCTAGGAATTGAACTCAAGTTGTCAGGCTGGGCAGCAGAGCCCCTTTACTCGTTGAACCATTTTCCCAGACCCTCAACTTGTTTCATGACAGGCCTCTCTCCCATTGCCTGGACTCACCAAACAGGCTGTCTCTGCCTTCTGGGGACTTGGAATACAAGTGTGTACCACCATGCCCAGCTTTTTCATGAGGTCTGGGGTTGAACTCAGGTCCTCATGTTTGTGTGGTAGGCACTTTAGGGACTGAGCCATGGACTGAGCCATCTCCACTTTATCAATGGTAGGAATCTCCTGTGGAACATGGGATCAATATGAAGCCCTCCATTCGGAATATCGGTCCGTTAGGGCTACAGAGGCCCCCAGTTTGCATTTTTAGTGAACATACCAGGCTCCTTGGAGAACTGCTCATGTGTACAGGAAAAGTCCGGTTATTGTCTAGTTGGAAAATAAATTTCTTGAGAAGCAAGGAACACCGCAAATCTTCAAGGCAAACGGGAAAACAAATGGATGTTCCAGTGTGCAGGCCTCAGATTGTGTTTTGTTTTGTTTTGCTTCTTTTTTTAATCTTGTGATTAATAGACCTACACAGCTCAGCTACCCTCTTGCAGGTTTTATGTATTTGTGGGCTTACATCACATCTTAGTATCTTCAAGTAGAAGATATAACAAAACAAAGCTAAGCTGCACGGGGCTGGTGGAGGATAAACTTAGATAAGTCGCCTTTGGAAGGCTGTTTGTTCCTCACCCCTAGGCTCTCGATCCTGACCCCACCTAACAAAGGCAGATGCTGTCTGTCCTCCAGTCACATTCCCATAATCCAGAAGTGCAAGGAAAACCTTCCACAGGACATAAGAGACTTTTCCCTGCAGCTGTGTGGCTCATGGTATACCTAGCTAGCATGCACAAAACTCAGAGTTCCATCCCCTACTGCAGAAACTGGGTGTGGTGGTGCATGCCAGTCATCCTAGAATGCTAGTGGTGGGGACAGGAGAGTCAGGAACTCTCCTTCTGTCATCCTCCACTGCTTGGTGAGTTCAAGGCCAATCTGGGAGACAGTGAAGCTCTGAATTAAAAACAACAAAAACAAACAAAACAGATGAACTTTGACCCGTGTCTGTGTATAACAATATTTTTTTCTTTAACCCCCCCAAAAATGAGATCAGAATGTTAGAGATTATCTGACTCTGCCCCCCGTTTTTTCTTTTTAGCTGCATATTAGATATGTTACTCTCAAAGTCATGTATCTGTTGGTGGTAGAGGTGATGGGTTGGTTTTTTGCTCTTACAAAAGGAATCTGTAGGGTGTGGGGATCCAGGAGTAGCATGTGCGCATAGCATGGTACTTGCGTGAAGGCCAAAGGACAGTTGTCAGTTATTCTCACCCTAGACCACGGATCCTGGGAGCTGAACACGGTCATCGGGTTTATCAATCAGGGTCTTTAATCACTGAGCCATCTGCCCCTCTCCACCAACCTTTTAAAATCTGGTGTCCTTTCCTCCCCTTTGTCTCCCTAATCCTACCATATGCTCAGTAAAACAAGCACAAAACCTCCATGTTCTCGAGTGCGTGGGCGTGTTGTATGTATACATGTGAGAGTGTGTGCATGTTCATTGTTTAGGGTGGTGTGTGTGTACCTGTGTGTGAGAAGGTATGTGTGCACACATGAGAAGGCCGCAGGAATATAAGACGCTGTGTACTCGTGTGTATGTCCCACCCCCAGCCCTACAGACGCCCTCCTCCTGGGCCTTCTGGGACAGTCCTGTGACCATGCAGAGTAACTCTGTGTGCTGGGTCACAGTACCTTGCTTTAAATCCCCCAGCCTTCTCTGCCTCGTGTTGTCCAGAGACTTAGGAAGGCTGGAGGATGGAAAGAGGAAAACCAGCACCAGGCTGTCCTCTCTGGGGACTCTGGGACTCACCGCTCAGAGTGGAAAGTTCAGAAGCCTCTCCTCTTGCTTCTGAAGGCTGCGCATGTGCGTGGAATGGCGGCTTGGCTAACGACCCATGGGGGTCTCCTTTCTAGTCCTCCGCAGCCTCTAGAAAGTGTGTCTGCTTTCTCCTAGACCCTTCTGTAAGGGCCCGAGATGGTTCCACAGAGAACCCATTTCTGATGAATAAGAATTCCTTTCACTTTTGTTCATACTACCATATTGCTTCTTTTAAAAAAAATAAGTGTTGTATATATAACCTTGATTATGTCCCTATAAAGTGAGCCTGTAATGACTCCCCGGTGAGCTTAGCCAAAGTCTGTCTAGACAAGTTTTGCTGGCTTTCCCTTCTAAACTTTTTTGGGTTAAAAATAGAGTCATATTTGTTGGACTACAGTGGAGGGCCAGGTCTTTAACCTTTTGTCCAGATGCATACTGCCTATTTAAGTTTTATTTAGACAAAGTGTGTTACCTGCACACCAGCGGCCCTCTGACGAGACATTGCTTCCCTTTCTCTTGCCCCGGTCTCTAAGTCTATGGCAAAGTTTTCCAAGAGGCTTAGATGCAGGGGAGCACTTAATTATTACCCTTTTTTTTTCCTTTTAGTTAAGTCTTAACAGTAAGATATCCCAGAGATTATATTTTTAGCAGCCACTTTAAAGAGACGAGGGAGATTAATTTAAAATTGATAATCGCACAGCAGCAAAGGCAGCTTAACAAGCCCCGGGTCTGCCTCATGGAGCAGGCCTCTCTCAGGGGATGGTAGTTCAATTCTCTGTGCTGCCAATTGAAATCAGAAATCACAACTGCCTTGATTAGCAGTGAGTGCCCTGGCCTGCCTGCCCCAGGCAGAAGGCGAGGGGCCCGTTTTCTCACTAGCCAGTAGTTAACCCTTCTGTGGGGTGGGTGGAAGGCAACAGAAGTGATCCTTGGGGCATGAAGCTTCGCCGGAACTGCCCAAGTCATCCTAAGGGCCTTTGGGGTCGTGGTCCAGCACTCTGAAGGGTGTGATCTCAGATTAAGAATTGGAGTTTCCCACTGGCCGTTGCCACCCTTGGAACCTGTACCCATGCTGTTCCAGAAGCTTCCAGAGTTGGATGAGCAGCTGTCAGCCCAGGGAGTCTTTCTTTGTGGAAGGCCACGATGAAGCTTGCTTCTACCTGCCTCCCCGCAACACACACACTTCCAGCTTGCTGCTTTTGAAAATGGCCCCTGGCTAGCAAATGAACCATCATGAATGGTAGTAGTGTAGAGCGGGGCAGTAAAGCACTGTTAATGAGCTGCAGGATATCAGAAACAAAAAGGAGAAAAGAAAAAAAAATATTTCCCCTGCGGGCCAAACAAAATTAATTTTAAAAATTAATGTAAATCACTAATGCTGCAAGAGCCTCCGTTAAATTATGGGGACTTGACACCTACAGTGCTGTATTTTCGCCATTGAATTTGTTATCTGAGAGGTGCTCATTGTTTGTTTCGGTGTGAAAAGCTGTTTTCCTCCAGATAAGCTCCTTCATTAGTAGCCTGGATCCATGCCACCTCCCCGTGTCTTCCCACGGAAGCAGTGCCCCACAGCAGCCACGCAGACAGCCATCCCGCATTTAATATCAGAAATGTAAATCAAAAGCGTCCAGTCTGGTTTCAAATGGCTTCTGTTTTTCCCATGGCGAAATCTGGGGAAAGGGGCTGGGGGGGGAAATTCTTCCCTGAGCAGTTCTGACACTGCCGCTTTGGCAGGCAGGCCCTGAATGCAGGCTGATAATTATTAAACAAAGTATCTTGTTTCCCACTGAGGTCTCTGGGATCGCTGTGTCATTAGGCTGGATTTATTTCTAGGGTTTCATTCACCATGACAGCTTGGGATTTATTAAGTTCTGTGTTTTAATTTTAGGTGGAAAAGAAACTGGTCAGATACAGTTTGAAGGGAGAGCCTAGTAGAGCAGGTGTGCATCTTTGTGTGTGTGTTTGTGTGTGTGTGCTCCTCTGTGTGTATGTGCATGCATGTGTGGGGCATGGGTGGGGTGTGTATGTGTACAGGCCCAGTATACATATATATGGCTACATGTGGAAGCCAGAAGTATCTTCTGTGATTGCTCTCTACCTCTTTATTTTTGGAGGGATCTCTCCCTGGCCTCTTTGCCTCTTTGACTAGGCTGACTAGCTAGCAAATCCCAGGGATCCTCCTGTCTCTGCCTACCCAGCATTTGAGTCACACATGCACTGTACCCCACCAGGTATTTTTTTTAACTGGATTGCGGGCCCTGATGCTTGCATGGTAAGCCCTTTGCCAGCTGAGCCATCTCCCCGGCCCATGTGGCTGTATATCCTAACACCTGAATATGGAATGAGAGAAGCGGGGCATCTTGGGTGGCATGCTAAGAACAACCAAGGCACAGCATCTTGGGAAGCAACAGAGACGGGGTGAGGGCAGGGCTGCAGGTTCCTTGGCAGTGATGGGAAGTTTGGCCCTGCTGCCATTGGAGACTCCCTTGCAAGTGCTGTACACTGTGCAGTCCTAGTCCGCCTCGACATACCCCTAACCCAATTTATCCAAAGGTTCCAAGCTCAAGGCCTTTTATATCTTCTGAAAGGGGAAACTGAAATGACAACTTTTCTGACACCCCCCAGGTTTCTTTTGATTTCCATAGCAAGCTTCTAATCGAGCGCTTTCAAGTAAATGGGGTCCATCAGGAACTGGTTGGAAGCTGTAAGTAGCAGCAAACTTATTTCCATAGAAATAAGTAATTAAGATACTCTGTGAAAAAGCACAAACGAGCCCTTGCCCTGAGATGGAACAGGCTGGTCTCAGACGTGGAAGGCATGCTTTGATCCTGTGGGGGGCGCTGTGGTTGCCAAGGGTCACTGTTAAGCTCTGAGCTATTTTACAACATTGGCAAGTTGGAGCTTGGAGTGGGAGGGTGGTTAGAGCTACAAGACTCCGTTCTCTCCGAGTCCTCATCTCACTAATGACAATGCTGTTCTACGTAACTACTTCCCGCTGAAAGAAGCGCAAATGAACTGACTCATTTGGAGAAACCCCTTGGCACCTGTGATGGCCAAGGGCCACTCATTGGTTGGAGGGATCCCATGTGTTCCAGGAGAAGGGTGTCTCCAGTGCTAGCTGGGTTTTATTGTAATCTTGACACACCTAGGAAGAGGGAATCTCAACTGAAGCATTGTCTTGATCAGGTGTGTGTGATGGAGAGGGGTTGGCTTGACTGCCAAATACTGAAAGACCAAGCCCACTGTGGGTGGCAGCATTCCCAGGTAGGAGGTCCTGGGATATATACGAAAGCTAGCTGAGCATAGCCAGAGACCAAGCTAGTAAATAGCATCCTCCATGGTTTCTGCTTCAGGTTCCTGCCTTGAGTTCTTGCCCTAAATTTTTTCAGGGATTGTCTGTGACCTGGAGTGTCAACTAAATAAACTCTTTCCTCTCCAAATTACTTTTGATTAGAGTGTTTTATCCCAGAAACAGAAAAGCAGACTAGAGCAACTCCCATTATGGATAAAGGTGTCTCAGACAACAGCCATCTCTGCCTGCTGTGGTTGTTACTAGCAGCTAATGCCACCCAAATACTTAAATGCTGTGTGTTCTGCTCACCCATCCATCAGCCACAATCTTCCCAAGCTGTTCAAGGCATCATGGATGTCTGTAAGTCATGGATGCAGAGCGTCAGAACCTCTCAGCTGAAACCTACAGAGGGGTGCATACTGAACAGCAGCGACGTGGCCTTTCAGACGAGGTCAGCACATTCGTGATAGTGTGGCCATGGTGTGAAAGACAGTTTGAGATTACACAGAACTAGACCAAGGATGTGGCTTAATGCATAGAGTGCTGGCCTACTGTGCACAAGTCCTGGAGCCCATCCTCAGCCCTGTGTAAGAGGTGAGGGCACACATCTTTCATCCCAGTGCTTTCGAGATGGAGGCAGACAGATCAGGAGTTCAAGGCTATATGAGAACATCCTTCAACAAAACAAACCAAAATAAAAATAAAACCATCAGAATATTACCACATAGTGATTGTATGTACAACACAAAATCATAAACACTATACTGTGTATGTTACATAACATTAGTGTCAACCTTTTTATTCTTATTCTATAGAGAGATACCTAAAGTATATATTCCCTAAGCTAGATATACTAGTTACTTTTGTAATTGCTGTAACATAATACCTGACAAAGGCAACTTCCGGGGGACTAATTGACGTTGGGCACAGTTTAAGAGTTTATCACAGTGGATGGAGGAGGTGTGGCAGCAGGAGCGTGAGGCAGCTGGTCATGTTGTATCTGCAGGCAGGAAGCAGAGAGCAATGAATTGTGGGGCTCAGTTTGATATTTATTTATCAACCTTCTTTTTATTCAGTCCAGGTCCCCAGCACACAGGACATTGCTGTTCACAGCTGTGTTTTGCCACCTCAGTTGACCCAGTTCAGAAAGTCCCTTGCAGACATGTCCGGCCAGAGCTGTGTCCCTTAGCTGCCATTCCAGATCCTGTCAGCATGAAAGCCCATATTCACCATCACAGGAGATGCTGGCTTTCCAGGTTTTCCTTATGTATATACTTTTATTAACCGTCACTGTTTTGTAGTCCAAAAATATTTTTTTTAATTTAAAAAGAAGCAAACAAGCTTTCAAGATAACTGTGATCCAGCCAACATGGAATGGTTTCTTTAAAGGACAGTGTTTGGGGGGTTGGGGTTTAGGGTGAGTGGAGCCCTGTGTTTGACCTTGGGGATGACACAGGTGGACAGGGCTTCCCAGAAGAGCTTGCCTGGTGCCTGGCACTGAGATGTGTAACAGTTGCCTGAGCTGGAGTTGCCTCCTAAACTCTGCTACAAAGAGACAGCCTGCCTGCCTGCTGCCTGTTGACACTCTGGATAACTCTGTCTGCATCTGCAGATTGCAGGTAGATGTGGATATGTACCGTCCTTGAGATCAACCCTTGCCTATGTATCTCATGATTCCTGTTTCCTTCTCTCTCCTAGGTAACCATACTTCGATCCCTTCTCTCTTTCCACCTTCAGAGAACAGGGGACACACACACACACACACACACAAATTCAGGTGCAGGGAAGCCTCAGGTGACAGGCAGGGCACAAACAACTTCTTATCATGCCCTGTAGAATATTCTGCTAAACCAAAGAAGCACAGAACTAAAGTCTAAGCATCCCCTGGAGTATGTGAATCTTGTGGGAGCGTTTTTCTGTCCTGAAGCCTATGCTTTTTAGGCCACCAGCATTGCTGCAGACACATGACTACCTTTCATCCTGATGTCAGCCCTGGTCAGCCTCCAGCTGGCTAGAGTTCTTAAGACCAAGAAAAGCCCATATTCTCCCCCATATTACTGCTGTATTTATACAGCCCAGATATATTTTTAAATTTTTATTTTGTTTTTTAGTTATGTGTATGCATGTGTGTCTGTGTGTGGGTTTGTGTATATGAATGCAAATACCTGCAGAGGCCAAAAGATGGGTGTCAGATACCACAGAATGAGAGTTAGGAGAGATTGAGAGTCACCTAACGTGGGTACTAGAGACCACATTGGGCTCCTCTGCAAGAGTAGCATATGCTCTTAACCATTGACCCATCTCTCCAGACCCTTCATGCACATTTTCAACCATGTAGAATTTGAGTAGGTACAGATCTGATTTGAGTTAAGCCAGCTGGTTTAGGAAAAGGACCAAGAATGGGCAAAGTAGCACCCAAAGAGGGGCCACATTCCACACAGGTGGGGTTTGTCCAAAGGTTCAGAAATGAGACTGACTATGACATCATGAAGTCACATAGGGAACAACGTGTATGCTTCATCTCCTGTAGTAGTTATTGGTGTTGTTTCTCCTGGGCATTTAGTCCTTAGCAGAAACTGACTGATTACCTCACTTTGAGGTGTGTGGTTCCTCGGTCTGCATGCACAGATAGCCAGCAACTGCTGCAAGGCCTGTGATGATTGCAGTAATAGGTGACCTTTATTGGTCCTGCTTGGTGCACCAGGCACTTTGAGGCTCTGCTTCATCTTCCTGGCCTTCCTCCTCCCAAATTCCCCTGCATGTTAGAGTTCACCATTTTCATAAGTTAAAGGGAGTCCAGTGGGCATTGAGGTGTGATCCAGTTGGTAGAGTGATCGCCTCCTTTGCATCCAACCCTGGGTTCCATCCCCAGCGATGCGTGAATGGATGCACACCTGTAATCCCAGCACTTTGGAGGTGGTGACTAGAGGATCAAGAGTTCAAGGTCACCCATGGCTACATCAGGAGTTCAAGTCAACCATCGGCTACATGAAACCCCATCTCTAAACAAAACCAAGGTCAACAAACAGTAACAAAAACCTAGCCAACCTTTAAGGTTTTTTTATTTCTTCATTGGTGACCTGGACAGCCAACATGGAAATCAGATAGCGACCTGAGGCAGTCAGTGCTCTCCTTTCACCACAGGGGTCCTGGCAGTCAATCTCAAGGTGTCAGGACTGGTGGCAGGCACCTTGACCATCTTAGCAGCCCCTGGCAAACATGTTGAAGTCAGTAAAATGTCAGCAATGCTATGGAATTCCAATCAAGCTTCTTACTGTATCCGAGAACACACAGCAACAATCCCGTGCAGTTCTGTCAGTAACTTTACTGTCATGCTTTAGGGAGCAGAGAGGTACTTTTGCACACGGAGTCCAGGGCTGAGTGGAATGACTGGAATTAGAAGCAAGTGGGTTGTTTCCTCCACACTCTCTCACTGACTGCCACAGGGTGCTGCCTCATCCCAAGGTGGAAGACAGTAGCATATTCCATGACCCTGGTGTTCGAATCCATTCTTGCAGAACTCAGCCAAGCCTCACTCAGCTCAACGGTAGCCCATCAAATGAATAGATGTTTCCTGGGGTCTCTGCTTGAAAGAAAAGCCCTGTGGTGCTCAGACCACAACTCTGGTGGAGTGGGGGTTGCAAATCTCCCTTTAGGATTTCTGCCCCTCTTCCCCACAAAGGAAAAAAATCAGGAGTGAAGCCAGCAGAGATATTCACAGCAGGGCCTGGCCCATTAAATGAAAGACTTCCATGCTGAGCCAATCAAGAAAGGGCTGGACAGAAATCAGGCTGTTTCCTGCCCTGGAAAACCAGGCCTTGAATCCATAATTCATCTTGAAATCAAGTGTGCAGCCCTGGGTTTTAGCACAAAGGGGCCCCGGCAGGGCAGGGCAGGGTGAGGGACAACTTCAGAGTCAAGTTAGGGGAAAGAAACAGGAGGCTGTGATGGTTTCTTAGACTCTGTGCTTCCAGCACAGAGAACCCAGCAGGAAAGATATCTGACAACTCAGGATCTGGTGGAAGGCTTCAGAACAATGGCAGGAGAGGCAGGGTTCCCCTGGGGAGCCGAGAACACACTTCCCCTCTTGCCTTTCAACGGGAATGAATAAAGTTTAGGATTTTTTTTTATATGGGACTTGTAGCCATTTTTAAACTTTCATTTTTCATAATGTCACAGATAATCTTTTTATCTATTATCCACTGGCTCTTTTCAGAGATGCATTTGCATCAAATGGTACTGAGCGGATCATGCCGGCCTCTCCTGGGGAAAGCAGCTTGAAGCAAAAGGTTACCCTCTCCCTCGGCTGGCACTGCTTTGTTCTTGCATCTCACACCATTTTTTCCCCCAAACATCTGAATTCAGAATTCTGGAGTTTTTCTTTAGAAAGCCTTCCATTTCGACATCTAAGCAGACTCAGACTCCAAATCTACGTTATCAGGGGTTACAAAGCTTGTGTTTGCTGAAAGGCAGATTTGCACTTTGAAACATCTGTTGGGTGCCCTGTGTCCTCCCAGAATCCCTCCAGGGCTTCCCATCCATGAGAGAAAGGTGGCAGAGAGGTGGTCATGTACACAGCAGGAGCCCTTCCCTGGCTCTGCTTTCCTGAGACAGTGGAAGAGTAGCCTTTCAAGTGTGTACTACTGGACTTGAGCAGCGGAAAATGTTTGTTCCCTCTGGAGGCAAGGAGAATGGGCTTACAGATCAGATCAAATGGCCTCTCTCCTACTACCATGTAGTATACCCATGAGTGACCCCTGGGGACAGAAACTAGGCTGCTTGGCCCAGAACAAGGAACAGCCTGGGAAACAGATCAAAGAATCAAAAAAAGCTCCTGGGGCTTGGAGGTGGCTCAGTGGTAGAGCCCCTGCCTAGAATCCCCCAGTGAGGGGCTGGGG
>LOEQ01000974.1:237698-250648 GCA_001685075.1 Bramus lutescens | reverse complement strand
CACACACACACACACACACACACACACACGTTAGGTTGACCTACCTGTGCACCCCAGGGATCTTCCTGTCTCCTGCCTTTCTGCAGTGCTGGGTTATGGACATGTATGGACACAGCCGGCCTTTGCACACATGGGAACTGAGGATCTAACTCCTGTCCTCAGGCTTACAAAGCACCACGCTGAATGAGCCATGCCACCGGCCCTCGGGAAGGGTTTTACACTTCTTACAGTTTCTTCGCTCTTGATCCGTGTGCCAGGTGCCTAGTCACCTTCCGCCGATGGTCCTTACTGGTGAAACTGTCTCTTTGACCATATTCACATAGCAGAGAAAGGGCTTCACTCTAGCAAACGCATACGTGAGATCCTGCAGCACCTTTGGCTACCACTTTGGTCTCTGCCATGTGGCTTCTCGCAATCTGTACCGCAACCTATAACTTATACTTAGAAACATTAAGCCAGGCACAGAAACATACCTGTAATCCCCATTCTCTAGAACGACTGTTCCCACATTTCCTAACGCCATGCCCCTAATACAGTTCCTCATATTGTAGTGATCTCCCAACCATAACATTATTTTTGTTGCTACTTCATAATTGTAATTTTGCTACTGTTATGAATTGCATTATAAATATTTTTGGAGATAGAGGTTTGCTAAAGGGCTCGTGACCCACAGGCTGGGAATGGCTGCTCTAGGGGCTGAGGCAGAAGGATTATTACAAGTTTAAGGTGAGAATGGTCGGTGTGGTGAGACCCTCCTTCTCTAATGCACCTACCTGCATACATAACGTCAATAGCAAATTGGCTTGTGGACAGAGAGGGGAAGAGTGTGGTCATTCTGAGCAGCTGTTCAGCTGCTGCACCAGCTGCTCTCTAGATACACGCATAGACAGAACTCTCCTATAAAAGAGAACTACAGAAAAGAACAGTCTTCTCGGAGAGAAAATTTTGTCAATTTAAGTTGCTAGCTTCTTTGGTTAATGAAAAAAAGGTTTATGTACTATCCCCAACCTCCCCTTCCTATGAAGCGAGATAGCAATGATGGGCTAGTAGGCAGGTGTCTTAGTAGTTTAACATTTTGTTTTCTACACACACAACTTAAACTAATGTTTTAAAAAGTCCTGTGATCTAAGTGCAATGGTGCACCCCTGTAATCCCAGAAAGGGAAAAATGGGTGAGGGAGGATCAGGAGCCCAGCGTCGTCCTTGGTTACATAGCAAATTTGAGGCTAGCCTGAGATGCATGAGACCTTGTTTCCAGAACACAGAAAAGGAAGAAAATCCTCAGGGCTGGAGAGAACGCTCAGCGGTTAAGAACACTAGCTGCTCTTCCATAGGACCTGGGTTCAATTCCCAACACCCTCATGGCAGCTCATGACTGTCTGTAACTCAAGTTCCAATGGATCTGATTTGACTCCCACAAACTCCAATGTACATAATTTTTAAAAAATTAAAAACAAATTCTCTGCGGTAGGTATATGAAGGAACCCCATAACTTGGTGGGGTAACTTTGTGTTTTCATGTTGGTCTCTGTAACAGAGTGGTTTACAATATATTTGGAGTACAGAACCATACAGGATAATAATTGCACTGAACCCTTCATTAAACAGCAGAATAAGTCAGTGTCTGGATCTCTTGGGAGCAATGCTGCTCCTATTCATTTATGTATAACTGTATATGCATGTGCATATATGCCTATGTATGTGGGGGTACAGGAGTTAATGTCAAGCTTGTATCTAAGAAACCTTCTTTCTCCTCCTCCTCCTCCTCCTCCTCCTTCTCCTCCTCCTCCCCTCTCTTCTTTTTTCTCCTTCTCCTCCTCTTCTTCCTCCCCTTTTCCTCCTTTTCTTCTTTCTCTTCCTCTTCTTCCTCTTCTTCCTTCTCTTCTTTCTTCTCTTTCTCCTCTTTCTCTTCCTCCTTTTTCCACCTCCTTTCTTCTTCTAGACAGGATCTCTTACTAGCCTGGAACCTACCAAAGAGGCAGGGTGGCTAGTGAACCCCAGGACCCCGTCTCTACCCCCAGCACGTCATTAAACAAGGTGCAGCATGCACTCTTGTCATCCAGCCACTCAGTTGGTGGAAGCAAGAGGACCAGAAGCTTGGGTCATCCTCAGTTACAAATCCAATTGGAGGTGAAAAGGGGCTACAGGAGATCCTGTCTGGGGAAAAAATAATATGGTAGCTTGTACCTTTCTGCATTCTACAAGTGAGTCTCTGTGGGTTCAAAGTTAGCTTGGCTCTAGGGTTACATAGTGAGACCCTGTTTCAATAAATAAAACCACAAATAGTTTTTAAAAAATAATTTCTTTGGTGTTAGAGATGATCCTATTACATTATTCTGGAATATCCTGCTCTGCATGCTTCAGTCTTTTGATATGCATTTATTTTATGTATATGAATGTTTTGCCTGCATGTATGTATGTGAGCCAAGTGAGTGTCTGTTGCCCATAGAGGTCAGAAGAAGGCACTGTATCCCTTAGAACTGGAGTTAGATGATTGTGAGCCACCATGTGGGTGCTGAGAACCAAACCAGGGTCCTTTGCAAGAACAACCAGTGCTCTTAACCACTGAACCATCGATTCAACTATAGTTGGTTTTTTTGTTGTTGTTGTTTTTGTTTTGCATCCTTGCTAATCTATGCTTTGAATGACAGGTCCGTGAAGTTCCATCAGGCAGGCAGATGGTCTACATGATGCCACTTAAGGGCTCCTCCTGCCCTGTGAGTCTTCATTTTCAATACACAAGAAGTTAGTGTGACATTTTTCATTCAGGCTAAACTTTTAGACAGTGACATATCCACTCTAAGACCTCATAAACTAGCTTCCTCCTCTCTCTGGGGTTAATTTTACATCCCTTGGACATGCTGCAATGTCATCTGTTGTCACTTTGTGACACTGACTAACCACTTATTACTACATGAGATGAATTGGAATAACAAAAGACCTAGGATTCAAGGCACTGGTGGTCACTGGCTGAGTAAGTCAACAGGGACTGGAATAGATGTTTTAACAGTTGAGTCTAAGTGCCCGGCCTTTGTAATCCAATCCTGTTTTCTACTAGACAGTTCCAGAGGTTTACACTAATGCTGACCATTCATTCAATTCTCTAGATTATTCTTGATGCTTTGCTTTCCTTCCCTCCTTCCTTCTTCCTGCTCACCTTCCTGTCTTTCCTCCCTTCTTCTCTCTCCTTCCCTCCCCGTTCTCCTCCTCCTCTCTCCTTCCTTCCTCTCTCCTTCCCTCTTCCTTACCTTGTGTAAACATAAAGTGGTCATTGCCATCCATGGTATTTGTCATTTCTGGAACATTGCTAGTAAACAGTGGAAAGCCAGAGCTTGTGTGCTATCATCTTCCTTATAAAAGATGGGTGTAACATTATCAGAAAAGGTGATGGCACTGTCACCAGACACTTAGGAGACTCTATAACCTCATGGTTATAGGACCAAATCCTCATGCAGACTCTATCACTGTCTGTGACAACTTCTATTTGAAGCCACTGGTATAAAGTAGATGATTTAGGGCCTAAGGTCTCTGAACTCCAGGAATCAATGGTTTTAAAAGAAAAGTGATTTTAACAGTCTATCAATAATTATATTAATAGCCGAGTTGATTCTGGGTCACAGGCATGCCTAACCTGTGATCCTAATGCTACATGCATCTAATGATAGCTGTGAATATTGCCTAACACAAAAATTGTAAACTTACTTAAAACATTATGAAGACTTCAATGAAGGAAAATTGCCATTTTATTGCATAGTTCACTTTGTAGATGACAACCTCATGTTCCATCGTCCCAGTGCTAGGAGCTGAGGATGAAGTCGTGGTGGAAACAGACAAACTTCTACATCACTAAAGCATGTGCTACAGTACAATATGCATATGTGTTTCAGAGTATTCCGTCACTTTATGTCTTTCTTGGATAATGTCAAATGGATGTATTCATGGATGGGTAGAAGTATAGATGGATGGATACATAGATGATGGGTGAACAGATGAGTGAGTGGCTGGATGCATGGAAGCATGCATGGGTGGATAGGCATGTGGATGGATGGAAGCATGTGTGGATGCATGGATATGTGGATGGATGGAAGCATGCATGGGTGGGTGGGTATGTGGATGGGTGGATAGATGGGTGGGTGGGTGGATGGATGGATGGATGGATGGATCGATGGATATCAATTGAGAGAATGACAAAGCACATGATAGACTGTATTGTTTTAAAAACTCATGGAAGCCAAGCAGGCATGGAGGCCTTCAGTAAGTATGAGTAACAGAAATCCCTGTTCCTACCTGAACAACTAAATTCATCCCTTGACATTCAAGGATTGTGCATTCTGTACAATTCCTCTCTTCTGGGTTAGGTGCTTGGCTTGTGTGAAACAGAAAAGTATACTTTTAGGACCCCTGTAGATCTGGGGAACAAGGAGGACTTTTAAAGTCCATTAGGAGCTTGCACTGAGTACTCCTAGAGTCAGCTGTCACATCTGTAGTACCTATAAAGAAGTTCTTCATAAAGTGAGTGTGTCTTATACTGGGATATATGATCAGTTGGAAACCTTCTGCAAAATCACTCGGCAGCAAAGCTATTTCCGAAATGAGCCTGGTGTGTGAATGGGATTTGCAGGATATGGAGCAGGCGCACAGAGAGCAGGGAGGGGCCAGGTGTTGGAAGAGCCACGTCTAAAGAAGATGCTGAACATGTGGTGGTCTTCCTAGACTCAGCAGTACAAACGGCAGGTCCTGGTGATATCTACCTGTGAGCATGGCGGCTAGGCTTCCTTGGCCCTATTCAGGCCTCATCCCCAGCCTCTCAGTGATACAGTAGGGGCATAGCATCTGTTCCCACACAGGTGAGAGACAGAAATGACGTGGTCCATTTATTTATTACCTTAACTTGTGTGTGCGAGCATATGTGCACATATACATTTGTGAATGCAGGTGTCCCAGAGGCCAAAGGCCTTTGATCTCTCTGGAGCTGGAGTTGCAGGCAGATTGAGCTGTCTGACATGGTTGGTGGGGACTGAACTCAGGTCCTCTGGAAGAGCAGCATACACACAGCTGATCCGTCTCTCCAGCCCCCAAATTATTTATTGGTAAGATTATATTATAAAGGCTGGAGAATAGCTCAATGGATAAAGTTTTTGCTGCCCTAGGTGGAAATAGCAGCCTCTGAAGGAAAACCTCTACGTCTCTGGCAGTATAGAGTACCATGGCAGCCAGGGGCTGCCTACCTTGGGACTTGGATGTGAGCAAGAGAACTCTTACGGAAGCCACAGTTATGTTAGGTTGCCTGTCACTTTCAGTTCACCCCCATCCTGACAGTGGGATGGTGGCTCCAAAAGAAGCTGTCATTCATCCTCCTAAACGTCTAACGTTCAGAAGTCATTTCTCACATCAAACCTTTTCTCCTTAAAATTGCAGAGTGACAAAGGCTGAGACTTTGCCCTCAACAGTGGAGTGTGAGAAAAGTGCTGGATGTGCAGAGGAATAGAACTCTCATGCTTACTCACCGTAGTGTGCTTTCCCCGGCCTTTGTCAAAATGCTACATTGATGCTTTCTGTGTAATTAGTATGTCATGTGGACAACCAAATTGTACTCGAATGGTGACTTCTATGGTGTGCTGAGAGTCTCGTGGTGACTTCCGTGGTATGCTGAGAGTCTCGTTTAGTAGCGCAGCAATTTTTTTTTTCTACGCGGAGAGCCTTAGGAACAGACTGTTTGGGCTGTGGAGACAGATTAGCAGGAGGACTAGGCACCCAAGTAAATGCCAAGTGAGTGTGTTGACTGCCTGTAATCTGTACCCTTAGGAGGCAGAAATAGGACCCTTGGAGTAAGCTGGCTAGTAGTAAGAGACTGTGCCTCAGTTTATAAGGTGGAAGGTGAGCAAAGAAAATACCCGAAATTAACATCGAGTCTCCCCATGCATGTACAGACACATTCAGGGTCACCTGTATATGACCTGTACACATATGAACATGCATTTATGGACACACACATACACACACACAGAAAAGTGGGCCTTTCTCCAAATAGACATTGAATTCTACAATATTATACACACATATGTGCATATATACACATGTTAAGCATAATACATGTTTTCATGTATATATGCCTTGGTGGTTATACTTTGAGAAAGAGTAACTGGAATTGGGAAGATGACTCAGTCTATAAAGTGTTTGTTTCATAAACATGAAGACTTGAGTCTGATCCCTGCCACCCACAGAAAAAACTGGATACGCTAGTGCATATCTGTAATCCCAGCACTGGGGAAATGGAGACAGCAGGCCCTTGGGACTCACTGACCACCCAGCCTAGCCTAATCCGTGAGCCCTAGTTCCCAGTGAGGAAGCCTGTCTCACAAAATCAAGGGCTGGGAATAGAATGCCTAAGGTTCTAGGCTCAGTCTCCAGCATTACAGGAAGGAAGGCAGCAGGTGAGAGGGGGAGGAGTGAGGGAGGGAGAGAGAGAGAGGGAGGGAGGAAGGGAGAAAGGAGGGAAGACTGGCTGATGGCTCCTGAGGTTGACACCTAAAGTTGACCTCTGGCTTCCATATACATGTGAATACACATGCACACATGCTTGCATATACATGTGAATCATAATGAATAATAATAACAACAGCAATAAAGGACGAATAAATGATCTGTTTCTCACTGTATCAAGGGGACACATGACCTCAGACCATTAGCTGCTGATAGATCTTTGACAGTCTGAGGAGAAAGGGATCTGAAGCACATAATGACAAGGCCTGTGTCTCCACCTAGCCTGCTTGGTGAGTTTCAGGCCAGTGAGTGACCCTGATTCAGAAAGAACGGGGTGGGCGGTGTCTGACTTCCACCCTCATGCACACACACAAAGGCGCACACACCTGCACACATGGGCACACACAGGCACACACACAGAAGCATCCTGTCCTAAGTGGCACTGTTTCTCTCTTCCTTGCCTTTCTTGCATTTTAAGACAGAGGTTCTCTCCATGAGAAGAGGAACAAGCCTGCTCAGCCTG
Source organism: Bramus lutescens (assembly GCA_001685075.1). Lineage (NCBI taxonomy): Eukaryota > Metazoa > Chordata > Mammalia > Rodentia > Cricetidae > Bramus > Bramus lutescens. The sequence continues at coordinate 243,644 of LOEQ01000974.1, read as the reverse complement.
TCATGGCTCTACCCCCAGTGGGGGATCATTAATGGCGTAGAAAATGAGGGCAGTGCTGGGCGGGCAGGCCAGGGTGGGGTGCATGCCTCTTTAAGAGATTTATGTGGAGGTCTGAGCTGTGGAGACAGCGTGGAGGTACATCACCATGCAGGCGACAGAGACACTTTCTTCTTCGCTTGGGTGCATTATCATAAAAAGTGATTTAGACTGGAGCTGATTGATGCAAATGGCCCTGTGTTCTTTCCTGTCATTAGCAGCCTCTTTCAGTGGCCAGAGGCAGTGATTAAAGCTGTCATTTGGAGCTGCTCATTAAAGACAAACCCCAGAATAGCAAGAGGAAAAAAAAGGTTGGAAACACACGTGTGTGTGTGTGTGTGTGTGTGTGTGTGTGTGTGTGGTTTCCTTAAAGATACTGCATCCCCATTCCAGACTCAAGTAATATTAGATTCTCGGCTTGTCTCGGTAGATTCTCATGACAGTTGGCCTCAGTATTATGAAAAGAGATGGGGAGGGCATTGTGTGAGGTGTGGTTTGTTAAGGACCAGCCCTGGTAAGAATTCATTGAGTCTCTTCCCAGGCTGGGGACATCAAAGTCAGGGCTCCACGAGAGCAGACAGGGAGGGTTTTGAGGACTATTGGACTGGCTAAGTCCCATGGCTGTGGGGTTGACCCCAGGGATATACAGAGAGACCTTGGGGAGAGAGCTTTTGCTAAATCTGGAGGGCATAGAGGCCATGGTGTCATTCAGAGAGAAGAGCAACAACAGGTTCACAGACAGGAGGGAAAGGAAGAATGCAAGACTCATCTGCTCAAGAGTAGAAACTGGGTTGTGGAGTGAGTACATTGCTTGCAGTACAAGGATGAGGACCTTGGTTCAGATCCTCAGACCCACGTGAAAAGCTGTGCATAAGTAGTGTGTTCTTATATTTCCAGTGCTGAGAAGGCAGAGCTTGCCAGATCCCCGGGGCTCACTGGTCATCCAGCCTAGCCAACCAGGAAGCTCTTTCAGTCAAAGACTTTGTCTAGAAAATTTAGGTAGAGAGAAATTGAGGTAGACCCCTTTTGTTTGGTTGGTTTTTTTGTTTGTTTTGTTTGTTTTTGGTTTTTGTTTTTTGGGGGTCTTTTTTTTTTTTTGAGACAGGGTTTCTCTATAGCATTGGAGCCTGTCTTGGAACTAGCTCTTGCAGACTGGGCTGTCCTCGAACTTGCAGAGATCCACTTGCCTCTGCCTCCTGAGTTCTGGGATTAAAGGTGTGTACCACCACCGCCCAGCTGAGGGAGACTCTTATCATTGCCTCAGGCCTTACACGCATGCACATGCGCATGGGCACAGAGAGAGAGAGAGAGAGAGAGATTAATGAGAAAGTGATCTCTTCAGTTTCTTGGAGTAGCCTAATCAACCATTAAATGCCTTTGTATGAAGATTGGGCTTGCTTAGACACCTGCCTGACTTGGTGTTCCATACCTGTACATTGTATGCACTTATACACTAAGTTTTAGGTTATTGTCCAAATGGCCTCTTAAAAAGTGACAGAATTACCAGTCTCCAAATGAGCTATAACACACCAAACACAGGCTGAAATCATCAGTGGTCAGCTGAGGAGGAGACCATGGAGTTTAAGAAGGCAAAGGGAGCCATCTTTGTTTTTTGTTAGTTTCAAGTCAGAGATAAAACTGGATAAAAAACCCTACCCATCCTTCCCCAGCCAGCTGTATTGCTGAAATCCCACCCAACTTCCACATATGCTAATCTATAGCTCTCTCAGAAATTCCTCTGGGTGGAGGGGGGGAAAAAGAAATGATCAATTTAATTTCTCAGTCTAATGAACTGGTCTTATACATAAAAATTTAAATGACTTTTTTTTTATGGAAGTGGAGACCAACATCAGTGATGCAGTCGCCACTGTCTCCATGACAACACCTCGAATGTGGCAGTCCATGTGACTTCACAGTCCACAGGCCCTTGAAACAAGCAAAGGAAAGTTTTAGTCGCTCTTCCGAAATTTCATGAGACACTGAGGATGTCCATCCACTACGGGGCTGAGTGGAGGAGTAGGGGTCTGTCTTACTCCGCCCCTGCATAGTGGGGTAGGCTGTCTAGAGTGTTTTCCTGCTTGGCTTAGGGCTCTGGGTCTGTTGCTGGCTGTGGAGGTGTGGCCTTTGTCTTCCCTTCTGCTCCTGTGCCCTGCCACCCCTGCTGGCCTGCTTACACCCCCCCACCCCCCCACATCACAGCCTATTAGTGCTGATGCTGGAGTGTGATGTGCCTCTCCTTAGGGAGCCCACAGCAGAACTGAACAAAGTCCCTGGTAATCTGTGCTTACGGCTTGCCCCCTGGGAAGAAAGACCCGCCAGCTGGCACTTTCCTGCAGAACACATCACTTCCCCTGGCAGCAGCAAAGGCAGCTTGGCAGGGGGCCCAGAGGCCAGTGGTTTGCAGGGCCAAACTGCCTCAGACCGCCAGGCAGCTCACCTATGGATCCCACACGTTGCTCCCTGCCCTCACAATGGGATGCTGACCAACCTCACAGTGCGGACTTAGGATCATCTAGTTGGTCCTTTCTAGGCCACCATGATGGCTGTCTTAGAATGGCATCCACTGCGAGCAGACATGGGGCCTTTATTCCCTTTTGCCTTTCTATTTTTCCCCAAACTTTGATAGATGACACAGGAAAATTCCTTGTGTGGTGGGAAGGAAGCAATACCCCTGTCTCTGAGGATGAGGTGGCATGGAGACTTGTGCGTGCATGCGTGCACATGCGTGTGCGTGTATGTGTGTGTGTGTGTGTGTGTGTGTGTGTGTGAAATGTCTTTGTTAAATGTCTGAAAGAATGCTGAGGTGATTGCTCAGTGCTTGCCTACCATGCAGGAAACCTAAGCGTCAATCCAGCGTGGTTGCAGTACACATTTGTGGAGATAGGAAGGTTAGAACATCAAGTTCATCCTCAACTAAGAATTATCAAGTTCAAGGCCAGCCCATTCTCTTCACCAGCATGTGTGTGGCTATTGGCTCACATAGGCAGAAGTCATGTGTTTTTCGGCAATATCCAGTGGTCACAATGAAAGCCTGGGACCAGTAGAAATGGTAGTGTGCTGTGTCTTAGACAATATCTCTCACCAGAAGATAACGTAGCTAATGCAGATATTTCTCCATAAAGGACAAACAAGTTGGCTTCTTTGTGCCTTGAGACTCTTCTCATTTCCATGTATCTGAGTTCACTGAGAGATAAAAGTACAGCATTGTTAGTAGGTGCTGCTAGTAGCAAGCATGTTCTGGGTTCTGGGTTCTGGGTCATAGGCTTTTGTTTTGTTTTTGAGACAGGGTTTCTTTGTGTAGCTCTGGCTCTCCTAGAACTCACTTTGTAGACAAGATCAGCCTTGAACTCCCAGAGATTAGCCTGTCCCTGCCTCCTGATGCTTAAAGGTGTGCGCTACCACACCTGGCTTTAGGTTTTCAGTCTTAATTCCTCCTGAAAATGGTCAAAGGGTGTATTAGTTTTCTCATTACTGTGATCAAATCCATAATATAAAGCAATCTGAAGAAGGAAGGAAAGAGATGGATGGCCTTTGCTGCTCTTGCAGATGACCCAAGCCCAGTTCCCAGTATTCACACAGAGGCAGCTCACAACCACCTGTACCTCCAGCCCTAGGGGCTCTGATTCCTTCCTCTGGCCTCCTAGGATACCTGTTCTCACATTCATATACCACACTTAGACATATAATTTTTAAAATGTAAAAAAAAAAATGAAGGTTTTATTTGGGCTCATAGTTCCAGGGCACAGTCCATCATGGCGGGGAAGGCATGGCGGCAGGAGCGTGAGGCAGCTGGTCACATGGCATCCACAGTCAGAAAGCAGAGAGATGAATGCTGGTGCTCAGCTCAGTTCCTCATTTGTGTATTCAGCACAGAACCCTAGCCAAAAGATCAGTGGTGTCAACATTCAGGATGGGTCTTCCCACGTCAATTGATTCCATCTAAAAACTTGCAGTCATGCCCACAGCTTTCAAAAAATCTCCTAGGTAATTTAAAGATTCTGTCAAGTTATCATTCCTTTTCATCATTAGAGGGAAGGAGGCCAAACACCAGCCTGATATGATCCAAAGCCCAGCAGTGTCCTAAACACCCCTGACTCACTGTCCAGGCACCATTTGGATCTGTCAACTGGTAGTGGTCCTGTGTCATATTGGTTGACAAGTGGCTAGCTGTGGCCTGCAGTATTAATATTGCCTCTGTGATGGAGTCATCTAAAGACTTGAGTTCCACCAGGGGCAGGTTTGTGCCTTGAATTCCCGAAGTTTGATAGTCTATCTTACACACCATCCCTGCTCAGTACATATTTGCCAAAATGAGAGAGGAATAAGTGAGTGATCTAGAGTTAAAATCTCATGTCTTTGGAGTAGGTAAATACACTTCCCACCCTCAGAAAAATTCCCTTCAAAATCAGGATATTTCTAAATAAGATTAGAGACACCTGAGAGTGTCTTCAGGTGAGCTGCAGAGAGAATGATGGGGTTGTTAATGGGATAAGGGCCCAAGAGACAAGGTTAAAAATAGAAGGGTTGGAGAGATGACTCAGTAGTTAAGATTGCTTACTAACCTTGCAGAGGACCTGGGTTTGGTTCCCAGCACCTACAGGGTGACTCACAACTGCCTGTAACTTCAGTTCCAGGGGTACTTAAAATCATACATATAAGACAAAAGTAAAAGAAATTAACCTCTAAAAAAATAGCAGAGAACATATATTCACAGATAACAGGTCGCAGATGAAGGCAACCCAGAGGCTGTCCTGGGCTTTCACTACCACTTTGGGCAGGTGACCATATCTCTAGGGGGTTCTGTGTAATAATGGCCCTGGATGATGAGGGCTCTGGATAGCCGTAGAGAATTCTTTCAGCCCCTAACTCACTTCTTGTGATTCTAGCCCTGAGAGGAAATCTCATAACCCAGGTGGCTATCTAACAGTATCTCCCTGAAAGCAGGAGTCTCTGGGGCAAGCGTTCCTCTATTTGAGGGAAAGCCCTCTCTGCCATCTTGGCAAATGTAAGCTTTGTGTCCTGACTGCTCTGCTGGCTGATGAAGAAGGTGGTTAGGGCTAGATCACCAGTCAGTCATCACTCCAGGATGTGTGACTTTGGGGTGTGTAGTAGCCTTAATTGTCGACTTGACACAGTCTAGAGTCATCCGAGAGGAACGAGAGGAACCCCTCAGCCTAGTCCAGACAGCACCAGCCGTGGGCAGATGATCCTGGGCTGTCTAGAAAAGCTGAGCTGTGTCTTCCTTCTGCTTCAGGTTCCTGCTTGAGTTCCTATCCTGTCTTCCCTCAGTTAATGGACCGAGACTTGCAAATAAACCAAATAAACCCTTTCCTCTCCAAAGTTGTTGAAAGTCACCACTATACTGCAAGTGGGTAAATACACAGACACACTTGCATATGCACAGTAAGTTCAAGATAAAACGTCTTTGTGCTGAGAATCTCCCTGCGTAAGATCTAGAGGAAATGTAGTCCCTGTAACAAACAGCTTAACCTGGAAAGAGAGGAAGCCAACCTGGGCAGAAGTAACTAGCTGAAGACTATAAAGAACCTCATGGGGAAATGGGCAAAGTTTGATCTTTTTTCTTCCTTTTTTAAAATTTTTTCTCTTTATTGAGCTATATTTTTCTCCACTTTCCTCCCTTCTCCCCTCTCCCATGATCCCCATGCTCCTAATTTACTCAGGAGATCTTATCTTTTTCTACTTCCCATGTAGATTAGATCCATGTATGTCTCTCGTAGGGTCCTCTTTGGTGTCTAGGCTCTCTGGGATTGTGAAATATAGCCTGTTTTTTCTTTGCTTTCTGTCTAAAAATCACTTATGAGTGAATACATATTACATTTGTCTCTGGGTCTGGGTTACCTCACTCAATATGATGTTTTCTAGATCCATCCATTTGCCTGCAAATTTCAA
>LOEQ01000974.1:211601-224496 GCA_001685075.1 Bramus lutescens | reverse complement strand
CTAGCTGAGCCAAAGCCCAAGCAGAAATACTAAAGTCAGCCGTGCCTTTGAGCTGCCTCTAACAGCGCCCTTTGGAGACCCATTTCATACAAAATTTGAAGCCTGTGTTTATTGCCCATTAAAGCAACCTTTATTTTATGGCAAATGTTGCAGTAATTGCCTTTTACGAAGAGCACTTTGTAACACACATGCACAGTTGAAAGAAAACCACTCTGGTATTGTCTATCGGGACGTAATGGCGCAATTAATTTTACTCCATCTGTTCCTGAGACTTTAAAGGAAAATGGATTTTTTTTTTGAGCGCACTTTAATGAAGAAGATAAAGCGGCCCGGCTGGTGTCCCACAGGCTCTGCGCAGTAAGTTCAGATTATTGCTCAGTCTGTCAGAATGGGCCGCTTCCCTCAGCAGCCGACACAGCCAGCAACCCGCTCTGGCCCCTCGCCGCGCCATTCCCGATGACAAACTGCCAGCCAGCTCCCACAAAAGCACGATTAAAATGTCAGCACAGGATGACGAAGGGGCCAAGAGGGTCCTCGGAGACAAACTGTGTTCAGTATGAGTTAATACTTTACAGCAGGGCTGGGGCCCAGCTTGCTTGCTGCCTGCTCTCAGGCTGTTGGCTTGCCTCAAAGACGATGAAAGGGGCAGGGCTGGCAACTCGGTGGCAGGAAGGATGTGCCCTACGCCTGTCCTCATGGCCGATATGTGTGTGACATTTTGGAAGAGTGTTGTGAGGGGTTTGGGCCACTGGATTCGGATTCCCCTCAGTGGTTAATCTTAGCTATGATAAAGGGGTTATCAGGGAGGACCCTATTGTCACAAGTTTTGTCTCAGATCTTCCTAACATCCTTTCTGAGACCACAAGAGCTACTGTGGAGATGTCCAAGAAGGAAGCCGCTCTCACAAAGAGATGGCTACGCAAAGAATACAATGCTATTACCTTGAATCTCCTGACCCAAAGTCTCAGAATGAGTAGCTGAGGCAAACAAAGGCCCAACAGCAGTTTTTTTGTTTTTTGTTTTTTTTTTAACACAGGGTCACATGTATTCTTGGCTGACCCCAAATTTGCTATGTAGCTGAGGATGACCTTGAACTTCTAATCCCCCCCTGCAGCACCATGCCCAGGTTATGTGGTCCTGGGAACCAAAGCCAAGTCTTCACACATGCTAAGTAAACGTTGTATCCGTTCAGCTATGTCCTCAGTCCAGCACAGTGGCTTGTATTAGCCTACTAGCAATCCTAGGCCAGAGCCCACTAACCTGACAAGGAGCAGGCAAGCCCTGGTAAGCTGCATCTTTCCCTGTCTCCCTCACTACAGCTGTGTGACCACAAGGAAGTGATGAAAAGGCCAGGGATTTACATGTCTGGCCTCCTGCAGAGACCTGGTCTGCCATCCTAGCCAGGCAGCAGGTGTGAGCTGCTACCATTGTCCCTAATGGTTATTACCAGCAATAAGCAGGACAAATGTGAGGTCATCTCTCCCGCTGGCAGGTCAGAGGGGGATGGATGGAAAGCCCTTTGGAGACTAAGAAATGAGATGGTCAGTATCCATGGCGGAAGTGTCTCCAAGGCCAGGCTCCAGCCGAGGCTAGAAAATAGCCGAGGGGAGGGGCTGTAGGAGGGAGGACTTCTCTTAGTCAGTGCGATTCCAGATGTCCACTCCTACTCAAGAGCAATCAGGGGCGACCATTGTCAGTGGGGAAGCAAACCAGAGAACAGAACCATCTGAATAACAGCAGGAAGGAAGAAGGCCCCAGTGCAGGACTGCCTAGGTTAGGGAGGAGTTGGTTTCCTCGTGGTCCATCCCTGTAGGGCCAAAGCTTCTAAAAGGAGGCTTAAGGAAAGCCATGCTGGTTTCTAATTAAAATCATTCACTCATTCATGGGGGAGCCGGCTAAGGGAGGACTTCGGGCTTCCTAATGTCACTCTCTAACCTCCTTGCTGCTTTCTCTGCTCTTGTCTTGTGGCTGCTTCTCTGCTAGGGAGGGAACCTCCCACAGTTGCTTTCTGCTAGTCTTTAGGCCTCCTCCGTCCCTCTGGCCACGATCCCCATCTCTAGCTTGATCTAGCCTCTCCTCCTTTCTTCCCCTTCCAGCTTTCTATCAGGCCATCTCCGGACCCTTCCGCCTTTTTTACGGCTCTCGGAGGTTCTTCCTCCGGCCCTTTCTAGGCCCCGGCTTTCCTGTCTTGCACACTGTGTGGCTCCACCAATAATGGAATTATAATGGGCACAGACAGATGTCTTTGGGCTACCGAGGGCACAACAGCTTCACTGATGACCTGAAGCATCACCCTCTTGAAGCTACCGGTGTTCCCTTACCCCTTCAGGGAGGCTACACAGGGACCTTTAAGTCATATACACTAAAAGGTCACTGGAAGGAAGGACAGACAAGGATGACTTCATTCAACTACATTGGCCCCTGTGCCTGTTTAGAAGCCTTCCAGTGCTTGAGTAAATACTCCAAGAGACAAGGAATGGGTGAATGAACTGTAATATGGAGGAATCTTCTAGCAAGTTGTTTCAGAGCTAGAAAGAGCAGCTGAAGGGCCTGTCACTACAATTTTGCTTCATCTCTCTCTCCATCTTCTGCTTGCTCCTCCTCAACAGTTACACAGGGTTGCTCCCCACCCAGCCTCTTCTCTCCAGCCACCGCGAAGGTCCCTGGTTTTCTACCTGCCCATCCCACTCAGGCAGAATTCTGCTCTTTTTATTTTATTGTATTGGGATTTGTTTCTTTTATTGTGTGCCTATGTGTGTCCATTTGCACATGTATACAATGCCTACAAAGGTCAGAGAGGGGGTAGCATAAGATCCCCTGAGCTGCCCAATCTAGGTGCTGGGAACATAATTCCAACCTTGGATCTTCTGCAAGAACAGCAAGCACTCTTAACTGCTGAGCTACTCTCTAGCCCCTCAAGAGAAGTATTTTAAATTGATGCTATTTTAATAATCCAAATAGTAGGCATTCGTTTTAGCAACGTTAAAGAATGCAGAAAACAGGAGGAATATAGCACATAATCCGGAGCCCTTGGGAGCTAAGAAGAGGGAGGCATTGTGGAAGGAGGATGATTTTCCCAAGCATGGCTACATTGGGGCTGGCTACATAGGTGGTCTGTCAAGGAAATATAAATTTTGGACTCTGAGCTTTGGGGTAGATAGGTGGATTCTCAAATCACTGTGACTTAACTGCTGATTGTACAAGGGACAAATTCAGGGTCTTCGTTAACTCCCAGGAAAGACGGTTTCCCCTCTTGTCTTTGGGCATCACTGTGTCCTGAGAAGTGCGCTGGCATGACGGTGGCATGCTGGTGGATTTTATTGCTGAGGAAGACATGAAATGGGGAGTCATCGGGCCTGTAACCTGCATTCTTTGTGCAAGACTCGAGAATTGAAGAAATGGAGGCCTCTTGAATATTTCCCAGTATGCTTTTGCTTGAAGAGAGCCACACATTCATTATCCTTCCTTTTTAAAGTGTGTGTGTGTGTGTGTGTGTGTGAGAGAGAGAGAGAGAGAGAGAGAGAGAGAGAGAGAGAGTGAGCACGCACGTGCAAGTGCATGCGTGCATGCTTGCAGAGAGCTTGCAGAGACTGAAAGATGTTGGATACTTTGGAGCTGGAGTTACAGGTACTAAGAGCCACCTCACACAGGTGCCAGCACCCTTACTCCAGTCCTCATTGAATAGTGAGCACTCTTTTGTTTTAGTTTTTATTGTTTGTTTGTTTGTTTGTTTTTGAGACAGGGTTTCTCTGTGTAATAGACCTGGCTGTCCAGGAACTAGTTTTGTAGAACAGTCTGGCCTTGAACTCACTGAGATCCGCCTGACTCTGCCTCCCAAGTGCTGGGATTCAGGGCATGCTTCACCATCGCCCAGCAAATAGTAAGCACTCTTAACCACTAAGCCAGTATTTCCCAACTATGTGAGTCACAACCCCTTGGGAGGTCAAATGACCTTTCACAGGGGTTCACCTAAGGTCATTAGAAAGTAGATATTTACATTACAATTCCTAATGGTAGCAAAATTACAGTTATGATGTAGCAATAAACATAATTTTCTGATCTAAGCCATCTCTCTAGTCCCCATTACAAGGAGTATCTAGCCTCCTCCCCAAGCCCCAAGTAGCAACAAGCCTTAATGATTGGGGCGATGGCTCTGTCCATAAAGTGCCTGCTGCACAAGCTTGCAGACCTGAGTCCAGATCCCCAGTATCCATATGCACAGCTGGGGGAAGCGAGGGATCAGTGCATACTTATAATATCAGTGTTAGGGAAGCAAGAGACAGGAGGGTCCTTAGTGCTTGCTGCCCAGTCAGGCTACCCAAATTGAAGAGTTTCAGGTCAGTGAGAGAAGTCATCTAAACGAATAACATCAGAAGATGAACCAGGAAGAAACCCTCTGTTGACATCTGATATCCACAAGCATGGATGTGCCCATGCATGCTTGTACACGCACGCACGCACGCACTCACTTACTCTCTCCAAAATGACCCGCAAACCACTTAACTCCACGGCTTTTGAAGCACTGCATCGTAAAAGCAGCTTCCCATGACTTCCTCCAGCAGTAAAGCCCAGCTTGGGCACTGGGGGACGCAGCTCTGGGTCTTTAATAGACCACAGCTGAGGCAAGTTGAAAAGTGGGAGGACTGTAAACTTCAGAGCAGGCTTCACCCATGCCGCCCGCCATGGCAGAATGATTCAAGAGGCTCCAAACTTTGCCTCATCAAGTCGGAGAATTCTGTGCAAATGAACTTTTCAAGAATTATGCCGCCGTTGGCATTACAGTATTACACGCACGCCCGTTCCCGATCACTCACTGGAACTTATTTTGTAGTTAACCTCTATAAAGGACTGCGTGAGCGAGCCCAGGCCTGTCACACACACGTTATTTAGAAGCCCTTATTATTATTTTATTGCTAGTCCTTGACAGCTGAGGAAAAGCCAAGCGCTTTAATCTTTTTTTTCCCTCTCCCCCTTTAGTTTACAGTGTAAGAGCTCTGTGTAAGATGGATTTGATTAATATGTAACAGAGATGCAATTCTCGGTAAAATGTGCTGTACGTTAGCACCCTGGAAAACAAACTGCATCACAATGGCTTAAATCTCAGTCCATTGTATTATATAGACATCATAAATAATAGAGAGCAGGCAGATATTGCTGCTGGCTTCATCTGCATAACACATCTGAGCTCTCCATAATGCGTTCAGCTTGTCACTTTTAGTGCAGAAAAGAAGCCGTAAAGCTAACAGCTGACTAACACACACCAGCCCTACTTCTCCTTCCAAGGGGGGTGAATGCTCATTAAGACATCTTAGCCCTGACTTTTAAAATCCATAACTCTTACAAATGTAAAAAAGTTGCCACGAAAGATTAAGCGCATAATATATGTCAAAGGATAATTTTTTTCATACCTCTTCCCCACCAGCAACCAGCACTCCCTGCTGCCACCGCCATCACTGCCACACCAAACCCCTCCCTTCTTTTATAGAGCCCTCACACTAAAGGAAAGAAAATATAAAATGCCCAGATGAAATATCAGACTCGTGACCTGAGTAAGGGGTAGCAATTTTTTTCTTCTTTTTTAAAGAAAGGATCTCTCATCACCTGGACTGGCCTCAGATTCACTAAACAAGTCAAGGATGACCTTGAACTCCTGAACCTTCTGCCTTAACCCTCCCTCAGTTCTAGAATAAAAAGTAAGCACTGTTATATATAGTTTAAATGGTACTGGGGATAGAACCCAGGTCTTTGTGCATCCTGGGCTGACACTCTGCCAACTGAGCTACATCCACAGCCCCTTTGTTTAAAAAGAAATGGGGCAAATAAAAGGATAAAAAATAATATTTTATTTATGCGTTACACCTAACAGACAACCTGAGGGCTGGGCAGTGGTGGCGCATGCCTTTAATCACAGCATGTGGGAGGCAGAGACAGACAGACTTCTGTGAGTTCAAGGCCAGTCTGGGCTACGGAGCAAGTACCAGTACAGGCTCCAAAGCCACACACACAGAGAAAGCCTATTTCAAAAAACAAACAAACAAAAAAGCAAACAAACAAAAAAAGACAACCTGAGGGAGTCAGTTCTCTCCACCATGTGGGCCTAGCCTCAAACTCAGTATGTAGCCCAGGCTAGCCTTAAACTCCTGGTGCTCCCACCATCTATCCTGGGTGCTAAGCATTCACCACCACACCCACCTTGGTAGATGGTTCTGAGTGACCCCCAGAGGGTTGCCACCTCTCCCTCTTCTGTGTCTAAGACCAGCTCTGAAGGAAGTCCATCCTCTCAATTCCACCTTTCACACAGACCAAGGAGTCAGTCTGGGCTACTTGATATGGTCTGTTGGAAGCCAGGAGGAAGGAAGCCTCCATCCCCTTCTTGATAGGCCCAGTTCAGCCTCACTTGGGGCATTAGTCAATGGGGGCCAATGCGCTCTTCTGATTACCTTTCATGAGACTTAGTATGTATGTATCTGTGAGCATGCATGGTGCTCACGTGTGTGTCTATGTTTGTCTACACATACATATACAAGCCAGAGATCCACATCGTGTCCTCCTCAATAGGTTTCTGCCTGTCTTTTTGAGACAGTCTCACTGAAACTGGAGCTCACCAGTTTGGCTAGTGTCTATGGCCAGCAAGCCCTAGAATCCTCTACACACCTCCTTGCTCCCAGCACTGACATTAAAGGCATCCACTGTCATAGCCAGCTATCTGCAGCTGGGGATCCAAATTTGGGTCCTCCTTGCACTGAAAGCATTTTGCCCACTGAGCCACCTCCCCTATCCCCATTTCATAGGTTTTTAGAGAAAAGAAATGAAAACATTATAGCACATCATTTTCTGTGATGAGGGCGAGGCATTTTAAGGGATCAAGGCTGTCAGGCAAGAAGAAAGCATAACTGTAGTTCTAATGCAGGGCAGATTGCATTCCCTAGGGTATAGGGCGTGTCTGGGGGAGCTCTGTGGGCTCTTTCTTGTGGAGGCTAAGATGCAGTTTATGGATGTATTTCTTCTCATGACATTCAGCTCTTTTTTTGAAAGAAAGAGAGAGAGAGAGAGAGAGAGAGAGAAAGCCGTTAGATGGCTCAACAGTTACGAGCAGTGACTGCTCTTCCAGAGGTTCTGAGTTCAACTCCCAACAGCTACATGGTGGCTCACAACCATCTATGATGAGATCAGGTGCCTTCTTCTGGTGTGTGCATATGTAATAAATAAAGAAATCTTTAAAGGAAAATAAGTACCAAAAAAAAATTACTTTACAGGACTGGTAAGGCACTTGTCACACAAACATGAGGACTGGAGTTTGGATTTCCACAGCTCATGGAAAAAGCTGGACATGGCAATGCAAGACACTTCTGACTCTATACACACACACACACACACACGAGGGGGGGCACATGCATTAAAAAAAAGTTTTAAAGTATAGTGCATCAAGATGCTGATGGTAGCCCGAACGGTAGGAGGCAAGCTGAGCATGAGACAGGAAATTTTTCCTAGCACTTATAATTCTCCCAAGAGAAAAACGTTAGCCCTCCCAATACTTGACTCATTTAGTATGAGTTGAACCAACTTCTGAAAAGCAAACTTACAGGAAGGAAAGAAAGATTGTCCTAACCACACTGTATAAGGTAGGGGGATTGGATGCCAAGCCAACCGAAGTTGGAAGTCAACTCAGAAGTCCCATGATGCACTAGGGTAGAACACTGTTTACTTATAAAGAGTGTGGGGTGTGTGTGTGTGATACCAACCAACCTAGACACAGGGGCTTTCATTGTGACCGGTGGTGCTTGTGGGTGAGGATTGAAAGAGGGCTTGCTTCCCTCTGAGAGCAGTGTGGGCCTGGAACAGTGGGACATTTTTCCACCAGTTACAATGACAGTTTGTTTTTGGAGAAAGTTGCCATTAAACTCCAGTGTAGGCTGCCTCACTGTAAGCTTGACTTTTGGTAGGTGTCCCTCAGGCTCGGCCTTCCAAAAGCCCAGATTCTGACTCTGGGGCCCAAGTTTTGCTGCCGATTCTCATCATATCAACATATTCTGTATATATTTTATTTGTTTGGGAGGGCACAGAAGTTCCTGTGCATGAGTGGAGGTCAGAGGACAGCTTGCATGTGTTCTTCCTCTCCCACATGTGAGTCCTGGGAGTCAAACTTTGGTTGTTAGGATTAGTGGCAAGCTCCTTACCTGATGAGCCTCCTCACCAGCTCATCTGGCGGGGTTCTTGCTGTTGCTTGTAGTCCCTTCTTCCAGCCCCTGGCTTTCTGGTCCGACCCCAGCCCATTCTATAGCCAGCACAGCTGTGCCTCCAGCTGTTCTGCTCCGTTCCATGCCTCCAGTCACACCCAGAGAGCTTCCCTCTCCATGAAGCTGCTTCCAGGATACTACTGGATGCCGTTTAGCTCCAAAACTTGAAGTCTTGCCCTTGTCCTACAAGATGCAATTTGAACCCCAGCAGTTCTTGAATACTTATGAACCCTAGGCTTAAAGTTCCTGTCCTCCATGAAAATCTTACTGTTTCTCGAGTGCTCGTCCACCAGGGAGCACACAGACACATGTTGCTTCTCCTTGCCACTGACTATACTACGCATAGCGTACCATGCGTTCTCCCACCTAAGTGCTAACCAGGCTGGGACCTTGCTTAATTTGTGGGTCCAAGGAAGTCAGTCAATTATAAAATTATAAAAGTCTGACAGGATGTATCACCTTGGCTCTCTGTCTTCCCCAGGCTTCGCAAACTGTTTCCTGTAGTCCTACAGTCACAGTGGGCATTATACTAAACTAAGCAAAGCAGCAGCCATTTTCAATGTCAGACAGTTTCCCAGGCTCTCCTGTAGGTCACTTCTCTAAACATGGGCTCAGCCGACCTTTCTTCTGTCTGAAAATAACCTCAGCTGGGCATGCTGGGTCACACCTATCATCGCAGCCCTCAAGAGGTAGAAGCAGGAGGACCAAGAGTTCAAGGTCATCCTTAGGTATTAAAAAAAAAGATTAAAATTAAAAAGAAAAACAACAACCTCCTCTTCCTCATTTTGAAGTATTGTTTAAAGTTTGAGGCCTTCTTTCCTCTCCTCACTCAGCTCTGCCTATCAATGAATGCTCCATGGACCTACGCAGAAAAGCATTTCTCTGGCTCCATGGTCTCCTCTTTGAGACCCTCTGCTGGAGGCTTCGGTAATAACTAATGGAAGCAGGGAAACAAGGATCAAAATGGAATTTGTGATGTGAGGCCAGACTACCCTATATGAGACTCTGTCACAGTCTCGGGAGATGGCTCAGCTCAGAGAATGCTTGGCTAGCATGCATCAGGCCTTAGTTACCAACCATCCCCAGCTCCTCAGAAATGAGACATGATGATTAATGTCTGTAATCCCAGAACTCACTCAGGAAGTAGAAGCTGGAGAATCCAAAGTTCAAGGTCCTTTACTATGTAGGGAGTTTGAGGCTAGCCTGGGCTACGTGAAACCTTGCCTCAATAAAACAAAAACAGATGGAAAAAGGAGTACTCGTCCCCTCTCTGTTTTTCTATCCATCCAGCTCACTCCCTGAGCTGTGCCCGGGATAATTGAGTTGGAAGTAGCATCAGTGTTTCTTCATCTTCCTTCAGGCTCACACGCGTTCCTCACCCAAAGGGAGAGAGATTAATTGAGGTCTTTTATCTTCCATTCAAATGAGGCTTTCCTGCGAATTACTCCCACCCTCCCAGCCCCATCAGCTCTCCTAGCCTCCCCACACTCATTAGGAGATGAACCTGCCATGAAAAGAGCCCCACCCCCATCTCTGTAGACCCACAGCATCCCTCCAGGACCCTCATGCCCTCCCCTGATATCTCTGACCTGGCATCACCCTCAGTCCAAGGGTGAAACATCACTAGGGGGAGCCAAGCAGATCCAACCGGAAGCTGGGGCCCTCAACCCATCCCTCCCAAATCTGCCAGATGGCCGGGTACGGCAAGCCTTCTTTCAGAATTAATAACTCACCCTCTGGAGGGCCGGCTCCAGCCAGCCAGCCTTTACATTTCTCCAGCAAAGTGTATTCCCCCTCCCTGCCGTGTCTTTGGG
Source organism: Bramus lutescens (assembly GCA_001685075.1). Taxonomy (NCBI): domain Eukaryota; kingdom Metazoa; phylum Chordata; class Mammalia; order Rodentia; family Cricetidae; genus Bramus; species Bramus lutescens. Next base: position 214,445 of record LOEQ01000974.1, on the reverse strand, counting down.
CTGCTGTGTTCAGGGCAGACTTCAGACATGAGAGCTGCCTCCTCTCTCCCATTTCCCTTTGCCTTTGGCTTCTGACAGTGCAGCTTTTAATCTAGAAATTATGGTAAGCTGTATGTGCATTTTGAGAGTATATCATTGCAGCATTTAATTAACAGTTATTAGTGTTAGCGTACTGCGCTGTATTCTATGTCACAAGTCATCAATTCTCCCAGAGCAGTTATAGCAATTAAGAACTCCATCATACCTTCTGTATAGTCATTTGGTAGTTTTCCAGATCTTTTCAAAACTGGAAATTACTAATCAAATCATTTCTGCTCTGTGCCTTGATATCGTTTATTCCATTCCTAATGATGTGTGACGTTTTCCCCCCTCTCTCTTTCTCTTTTTCTCTCCTCCTTTGGCCGTTAACGGAGGCATCCGTGCGTGAGTCTAACCCATTTCACACTGCCGTCATGCTTTGGCGAGGCGATAATGAACTTGCAGGAGGAAATGCAGGCACTGCTTCTCTCTGAGCAGAGGACCGTCTTGCCTTTCCTGCTATTGGATGATTGAATTGTTGAAATCTGGGAAAAAGCAGACACAGGCCTACAAACCTGATGTTGCCTGTTGCCGTAGACACCACAGTGGAGCTTTAAGTCAGAGCTCAGCATCACTCCTAACTGGCCAATCTGTCATGCTCCTAAATGGTCACTAATTACTTTCGTTGTGGCCTGGGTCGGGTTGGGGGTGGGAGGGATGGGATCTTAGCCTTGTCATGGGCAAACCTTAATAGAGAGGAAATATTGAGAAGCCCATGAGGGTCTCATAGAAAAGGCCAACCCCTCCCCCCTCAAAAACAAAACCAAAAAATTCATCGGGTAAATTTTCTTGAATAATCTTTAGCTGGCTATCACATGTCCTGAGGTTGACCTGCAAGGGGACATCTTATTTCCTAGGTTACCTGGATAACCCTGAATCAAATGTCAGAGGCAATTTAGTGCCAGGTTTTATGGGAAAGCCCCTGGCTGGGTTGTAATGATGTGTAGAGTGTAAATGAGGAAGAGCCATCTTGCCGCTCTCCCCAGGGATCCTTTTTCCACATCCAGGAACACTGCCCCAGAAGCATCCCCAATGGCTGAATCACCACCATTTGTGCAGCAGCAAGCAGACTGTGCCACAGACAGCTGGAGGCAAGATTGACTTCACTGTAGTGCCAGGAGGTCTCTGCTGTTCAAGGGCTGGAGCCAGGGCCAGGGCCCGGCCAGCCAGCTCAGAGGCGGTTGACTAGTCTGATCAGACTAGGAACTTGCCAGACCCCTATCTTTGCCCATGTTGGCTGCTGCCTACCTTGGCTCCATCAGACCACCAACCAGGCTGCTGTGTGGTTCACGAGAACTGATGATCCAGCCCCTTCTGTGTCAGGCTGAACAGCAGCCCCTTAGCCAGGCCTAGCCCTTGCCCAGGCATCATGAGTCAGGCTCAACCTGCAGACAGGCTTATTTACTTCTGTGGCTGGCCAGCCTCTCGTTGTTTGACTGGTGTTGACTAAGCGTTTGTAAAAAGAGGTCTCAAGTGAAATCACTATCCCGCAAATATCCCTTTGTATTTGAGGGCAGAGAACGGTGCTCCCTTTTCCATCTCGTGCAATTGATGCAGGTGGCAGTGCTCAATGGCCCTGTGGACTGGAGGTGTTGAGCTGGGATGGGAAACTGAGGTGCTCCTCAGGTCGTTCATGCTGAGATCTTTCAAACAGCCCAGTGAAGGCAACCACTAGAAACCATTCTGATTCTCCTTCTGCTCTGACATCCATCTCTGTGAAATATAACATAGATCAGAAAACAGGACCTCCTCTGCCATCAAGGAATTATTTGAAAAGTGGTAGTTGGGACTGGAGGGATGACTCTGATTTAGAACATTGTTGTTCTTGCAGGGGAGCCAGATTCAGTTTCCGGCACCCACATAGTGGCTCACAACCATCTATAACTCTAGTTCTATGAGATTCAACACCGTCTTCTGAACACTGTGGGTGCCAAAAAGGCACATAGTGTGCATACATACATGATAGGAAACTATTCACACGCATAAAGTAGATCTTAACAACAACGATGGTCCAGCCAGCTGTGCTGATGCCTTCTTGTCATCCCAGGACTGGGAAGGTAGAAACAGGAAAGTCCCTGCAGCTTGCTAGGAAACCAGCATGGCCTACTTGGGGAGTTACGGTTCAGTGAGAGAGATTCTTCCAAAAATAAATAACGTGGGTGGATCCTGAGGATTAAAGCGTAATGGTATCTCCTGATCTCCACACACATGCACACACACCTGGGCACACACACCCAAATGATCCTGGCCTTGGTAATATCTCCCTTGATCTCCTCACAAACTTAAAAGAAGATGGTGAGGGGGTGTCCCGTATTATTTTTCTTCTCTGTGGTGTGCTTACTAGGACTCTCATGTTGGTAGCCAGGGTGAATAGTAATTTGGGGAGAATCATGTTTCTTTGTGTCATTCTATTGCCACACCCTTCACCACCATAGCCATTGCCATTCAGTAGCATACAAGCTAGCAGAGGGGGTCAGGGTTGTGTTCACACATGTTTAGGAACAAATACAGACCTCTTCATAAAACACAAACTTCCTAAATTTCTCAGGGGCAGGATTATGGGAAAACCCAGGATCTAAGAAATCCAGTGTACTTATCCCAGTTCAAACCTCCTGGCTAGCCAAGAATCGCCATCTGGGAAGTGCCATCCATTTCCTGGGGATGTACTGGGTACAAGAAACTGCTAAACGACTACCAAACATGTGTCAACACTAGCAGCCTTAGGCCGGTGCCTAGACTAACTGACCAACTTCTTCCTTCCTTCCT
>LOEQ01000974.1:188108-201061 GCA_001685075.1 Bramus lutescens | reverse complement strand
GAGAGAGAGAGAGAGAGAGAGAGAGAGTGTTATTTGCTATTGTATAGAGCTCCAAAGTAGGTACATACTTGGCAAGCATGAGGAAATCAATGTGGCATACTGAGAGCTCAAAAGAAAATTCTAGAATGGAGATATGACTCAGAATGAGGTTTGGGTGTGGTGGCTTTTACAGGTCTAAGCAGCAGGTTGCCTACACAGTGCCCAGAAAAAGAAAAACCAAACACTGTCCTGATGCACTATCCACTTTCTTCTCACTCCATTCTATCTTTCCCGTGAATGAGCCTGCCCTCTCTTTGAGACAGGGTCTCAAGGCTTAGGCTAGCCTTGAACTCAGGAACAGATTACAGATATGCACTAACCACACTCAGTTTACATGGTATTGGGGACTGAGCCCAGGGCCCCATGAATGCTAGGCAAGCACTCTACAAACTGCCACATCCCCTGCCTCCCTAGCTCTGTTATTGTAGGAATTGTACAAGTTTCCCCTACATGCTTTCCCTCTGTGTGGCAGCGGGAAACGCGCCAACACCCCTGAGCATGCTCTGAGCGCCTTTTCCCCTCCCAGCTTGGCACATGCCAGGAGGGCGACCAGAATCTTCCTTTGCATCTGTTCCTGCAGGCATTCCTTTGATTGGGGCAAGGTGGACCCTGGGGCTGATTGTGTTCCTGGGAGCCAAGAACTGTCACTGCAGGGTTAAACCTGCAACAGGAGAGAAGCGCTCGCAGCAACCTCAGAAGGAATGAGAAATGATGCAGAGGAGACCAACGGAGCCTGTTGATTTTTGTTCTTACCAGCCATCTTCTTAGAGAGAGAGGGGGGGAAAAAAAGTTCTCTTCCCTCCCCCCCTCCCCTGTCTGCCTTCCCACAACATACCTTGTACTAAATACATTTTTAAGGCCTGACTCTGTACAAACACAATGTTGTTCGGCAAGCATTAAAAGGCAATTTAGTACTCAAAGGATTAAAAGCTCATGTTAAATTGAAGACTACACTTGGCATAAACATTAAAAATTGACAGAACACCTCGCACATTAACAGTACCAGGGCTTCGTAATTAGCATTTAAAAGTAAAACATCATTTCCTTACTGTCTCCTACTTACTCATTTATAATGCATTTATTATAATACAGATGTGAGCAGAGGAGGCTTTCCACCCTCCTTGGCAACTGAGGAATATACCTGTACCAAGAAAGACATGGGGTTTCTGAAGCGAGGCTGAAAATCCAAAGCAAGAAGCAAACTGCTCGCTGGGTCAGAGGAGGTCTTCAGATAACCCTTTTGGGAGATTGACACCAGGTCCCCCAAGAAATCACCTTCACACCTTCCCATGCTTCACTAACCAATCTGCGTAAGCTTAGGCCCGGCATGACTTGCTTTTCAAATCAAAGAAGCTACCATAAGGATGTGTGGGAAATAACTTGCTGGCTCATTGCCTGGTCTTGCTTCCAAATTTTGATTTGGGGTGTAGCTCAGCTGGTAGGGTGTTTGCTTAGCATGTGCAGAGCCCCCTGGTCCACCCCCAGCACCGCATACATTGGGTGTGGTTGGTGCACACCTGTAATCCCAGCACTCAGGAGGTAGAGAGGCAGGAGGNNCTGGTTCATCCTCCGGTTTGTATGAAATTTGAGCCAGCTTGGGCTCAAAAATGTTCTTTAATTAATTTATTTTATCGCTAAGCCTGGGATCCAGTTTTCCAATTTAAAGTGAAATTCCTCTGAATTAACACAGATTGCTGAATCTGTTAATGAGGACACCTGTTTATGCCACCTTTGGGCTCCTGCTCAAATACGGGCTTCTGTCTACATCACAGGCACAGTTGTGAGCCTGTAATAGAGTGCAGCTCCATTCCTACTGTCTTCTTGCACAGTTGCCTCCGAACCTGCTGCCCTGGCTGGGAATTGGGACCCTCACGTTTTCTGTCTATTCTTGGTTTGTTGGGCAGTAGCTCCCAATTATCGATGTGCACACCAGTCCTTGGTGGTCCTGCTAACATGAAGAGTGACTAGAACGGGTCACGGTGGGATTTGAGACCGGTCACACACACACACACACACACACACTGCATAGCATATGAGTTATAATATATGCATGCAGGTTAGAGGACAACCCTGAACTCTGTTCGTCAGATGTCATCCATCTTGATTTTTCTTAATTTTTAGTTTATTGGTCTGTGGGGGCACATACCTGCCCTTGCACTCCTGTGGAGGTCAGATGATAAGTTTTGGTTCTGTCCCTCTGTCCTGTATTCTGGGATTAGAACTCAGGTCATCAAGCAAAACGTAGCATGTGAAATGTTCTTGATCTTGCTGGCCCCAACACCTGTTTGTTGTTGTTCTTGTTTGTTTTTTGACAGGGTCTCTAATTGGCCTAGGGCTCACTAAGTAGCTTAGGACAGCAAGCCTAGCAAGCCTCAGGGATTCCCTGACTCGATCCATACTACCCCCCCCCGCCCCCAGCACTGGGATTACACACACCTATCACCCTACCTCTTTGGCTACTGCCAAGGACCAAACTCAGGTCCTCATGCTTGCAAGGCAAGCACACTTCCCTGACTGACCTATCTTCCCAAATTAACTCTGTAGTTGCTTTGTTTTGTTTCTACCTTTTATTTATTTGAGGAAAGGGAAAAGTACACGTGTCACAATGTACAAGTGGAGGTCAAAGGACAACCCGTGATTAAGAGTACTGGCTTCTCTTCCAAAGGACCTTGGTTCAGTTCCCAGCACCTACATGGAAGATCACAAGCATCATACCAACAGTCCCTGGGGATCCTACACCCTCTTCTCATTCCATGGGCATTGTATGCCCTTGGTACACAGACAGACATACAAGCACAACACACATAGTATAAAAAGAAACTTAAAGAACAGCCTGTGGGAGTAATGTCTCCCCTTCCACCCTGTTACTCCCAGGGATCAAGCTCAGGTCGGCAGACTTGGCAGGAAGCACCTCTGCACGCTGAGCCATCTCACCTGCCCCCAGCGCTGCAGGGACTGCACTTTCAGGCAAGACCTGCAGCTGCTGGTCTGTTGACTAGCCAGATTATGTAGGGCCGCTCATCGCTCTTCAGCTATTGAATTCGGATCATCAGATGCAGGGTGCCTTCGGAGGGCTGGGTCCCCAGGGGTGAACCCATTGAGATTATAAAGATAGCCAATATGCCTGCCCAATGAATCGACTCCAGAAATGTCTGAGAACACATTATCTTTCTCAGGCAGGTCCTCCCGGACCTCATTTGTAATGTGTGATTGAGGACATCTCTCCCGGATGTTATCTAGGGACTTAAAACAGACCTCCCCCAGCTGTCCCTGGCTGGCCCCGTTTACCCCAGCTGGGGTACAATACGTTTATCAGGTTAGCCAGATGACAGGACCAAATATAATTTCTGGGCCACAAGGCCAGTCTGGGTGAACATATGACATAAGGTTGTTAAAAACAGAGGAGGTTGAAAATAGACTCCACTTTGGTCAAATGGTGCCAGGGTCTGGTCCAGCTAGTGGAATGTCCTAGCCCTGGAGGACTGAGGTGGTGAAGCCCACGTCCCTGGAGAGGGTCCTGCCAGTGCCAGCTTCCTGAGAAACCAATTTGGCAGCTACTCTGTGGTAAACCTCTTGCAGGCAAAGGGAGGAGAGAGGAGGGCTTAGTGCAGATACGAGGCTATTCAGATGCAAGCTGGCTCCTTGTCATTTCTTTTCATCGTCGTAATGATTTTGAAAATTCCAGAAATGTATTCATTCATGCCCCTGCATGACTTTAAAAAGTACTCCTGTCTCACAAAAGCCACTGGCAAAACACGCTTGAATGCTGTCAGGAGTGAGGCTTGCTGTCTGGGAGGTGAGGACAACCTGGATTCCTGAGTCAGGCTGCAAGCTAAGCCCAGCAGGGCCTGGAGGACGGTAATGTGTGGTTTGCAGGTTGGTTAATTACTGTGGTGTTTGTATGGGAAGATCCTTGGGTGTGTTTGTGGGAACAGAACCCTGATTTTAATTACATCCCTTCTGGTTATTCAGATTATGTGTTTCCCAAGGATCTTGTTTCTCTGGCTTTCACCTACCCTATGATGTACACGGGGTTCAACAGAAGAAAAAAGAATGCCTGGGCCATGTTTACACAAAGGATCAGAACTTTGGAGCTGGGAGGGATCTAGCTGTATTCTAGTCCAGTCCCTTCTACTTATTTAGTAGGAACTGAGGCTTAGAGAGATTAAAATGACCCACCCAACGTCACATAGTTAGGTTAAGACTCAGATTTTGGGACTGGAATGTGATTCAGTTGGTAGAATGTTTGCCTGTCATGCACAGAGCTCTGGATTCCGTCCCCAGCCATGTGTAAACCACTCCTAGTGAAATGTGCTTGTTGTCCCAGCACTAGGAAGGTGGAGACGGGGTCATGAGTTCAAAGTCACCTTGGGCAACACGGTAAATTCAAGACAACCTGATTTACATGAAACCCTGCCTTAAAAAAAAGGGTTGGGATGATTTTGGTGGTGCAGACCTTTAACACCAAAACTTAGGAGGCAGAGGCAGGCTGATCTCTATGAGTTTGAGGCCAGCCTGGTCTAGAAAGAGAGCGCCAGGCTAGCCAGAGATATGTAGTGAGACCCCATTTCAAAACAGAGGGCAATAGACTGGAGAGATGATTTAGTTGGTAAAGGGCTTGCCTTGCAAAAGTGAAGACATAGTAAATTCACAGGACACACATAAAAAGGCCTTGTGTGGTAGTGTATGTGACAAAATTATTCCCGGGGAAATGTAACACACAGGCTTACTCACCCGATAAGGAACCCATGACAGACCAAAAGTACAGGTACCTGTGAAATGCAGCTTGGTGAACCAATCAATTTTATTGGGGCTACTTACAGGAAGAGAAAGGACTCAGACAGCTGTATCACTAAAGCCCAGCATGGGTGACAGCTCACAAAAGCCTTCAGGGACCTCAACAGGGTAGAGCGTGTCCTTTCCAGGTGTCCTTAGTTGGTCTTAACCTCTTTCCAGGCAGCTCAAATGGTGTCTGCTTCTTCCAGGCAGCTGGTGTGGTCTCAGAGTCTTCTTTGAAACTTACCTCCCCTGAAACTGCTCTTTGCAGCCCAGCTTCCTTTTTTTTCCGTGAAGGATTCTTAGCTTTTATTGCTTACTCTGGCAGGGTGGGGCCTAGTGAATCTGGTCAGTTTCAGGGACTTCCTAAAGGTATTTGAGTTGTTTACCCTTTGTCTTAAGAACCTTCTCTGCAGGATGGAAGGAAGCTGTTCAACAGCAGGTGGTGTGTCTCTGTGTGGGGAAGAAAGAATGGGCAACAGTCCTTACTCTCACTGGCTAGTCTTAGCCTCATGGGTGTGCCCCAGCCCAGGTCCAGTGAGAGACCATGTCACAAAAAAACAAGGTGGGCTGCACCTTAGAAATTATACTTAAGTTTGTGACCGCTTCGCCCTCTACACAGATGAATACAAAGGTGCACACTCACGCTCACACATGTACATGTGGATACAAGCATGTACATATGCTTCCTCACACCCTGAAACAAACAAAAATACCACTTAGGTCTCTTAAATCCGTCTCATATGTAGTTCAATCATCAGATAATACCTTTCTCGCATTGCTTATTTGTTTGTTTGATTTTTGAGACATGATTTGTTGTTTGGTTTTTGAGACATGGTTTCTATGTATAGCTGTGACTGCCCTGGAACTCCCTCTGTAGACCAGGCTGACAATGAACACATGGAGATCCACCTGCCTCTGCCTCCCGAGTGCTGGGATTAAAGACATGCATCACCACTGCCTCATGTTAGATTTTTAATAGGCATAATTTTAATTAGACAATCGCTTATCTGTCTTCTAGGTATAGAGGTTGTTATGTGAATAGTCATAATTGCGGTATTTTCTATGTGTTCTTTCCATGGCTCTTCTTTGGTGAAAGAACACTGACGATGTTTCAGGATAGTCCAGAGCAGGAGATGAAACAATTCACAGATTCAGATCCATGTGCAACACAGCTTGTTTGGGTTAATGAGGGATGTGACTTGTCCTAGCCAAGCTGTCAGGAGCACAGATCTCTGGGCAACGTTGGTGATGGAAACGTGGCTCAGTTGGCAAAGCACTTGCCTCACAAAGTCCTGGATTCCACCTCCAGGTCCAAGTAAACCTAATGTGTGGGGCACATCTGTAATCACAGCACTGGGAAGATAGAGACAAGGGATGGACAGTCCATGCTCATCTTGGGCTACATAATGAGTTTGAGGCTAGCCTGTGCTACATGAGACCCTGTCTCCAAAGAAAATTGAAATGAAAACTTGAATTCGAGTTTGTATACTTGTTTTTCACTTTCAACACAACAGAGGCATGTGTTAAAACAACCAAATAGTATTAACCACAGTCTTTGGACAACCACCTCTGCTGGAGGCTTCCCGAGCTCTGTGCACTTTGTTGGTGTCTAATGACCTTCTTGACCAAACACTTATTTAATAATGGCACTTGAGTGTTTTGATATTTTATTTGATTTCTGTTTTGCGGCATTCTTAACTGAACCCCATTTTAATTGTCCTCTCTGCATACCCATGGCCGTGGGTGGAGAAGAAAGACTTTATAAATGAAATGGTCACTGGTATGGCTTCCTCTCTTTCCCCTCTGTCTTAATCAAATTACAGTTTCCATCCATATATCACCCTGATCCTCATCTACATGTGTCCAGAAAACATCATGTGCCAAATAAAAAGCCTGGAGATTTGAATCAAAGCAGAATAAAAGATGTCTCTATAGTGACAAATCGAGGTGGACGAAAATCAGGACTAAGTTCTTGAAATCACATTGACCCATTGAAGCAGAGGGAAGTGCTTGAGAAGATTTGATCCTGGGCTGTACTGCCCCAGGTGGAGAAGGTGCCCTACAAGACAGAACTAGAAGTAACCTAACAGAGGCAATGGATCTCTCCATTAGAGCCTGTCACATCCCAGGAAAGTTTGTAAAGCACATTTGGTGTCTCCAGAAAGAAGGAGACTGCTTTCATAGCATTCCAGGTTCCCAAGCAATACTCAAAAAAGGATAAGCAAATATACTTAAATGTCTGACCCCTGTATCTCCGTACCCCTACCATCCTGTTAAAAATCTGAGTAATTAAGTCAAGTGTTGTGGTGCACACTTGTAATCCCAGCCCTAAGGAGGCAGAGGCAGAAGGATCACCAGAAGTTAGATTCTAGGCAGGTCGAGATGGTGACTCGGTGTGGGGTCGGGGAGTGACCCCCATTCTAAGCAGGGGCTCTACCACTGAGCCACACTCCAACCCAGGCCCTCACTGGGGGATTCTAGGCAAGTACTCTGTTGCTGAGATATGCCCCCAGCTAGGGAGATATTTGAACACCAGTCTATCTAGCCTAACCCTTTTTTCTTTCTTTCCATGAGGTGTTACAAAGTGAGGAGGTAATTATCACAGACTTTTCTTTACATGTATATTTTGTGGTGTGCATGTGTGTATGGTTGTTCATTTGTGTGTTGGGGTGCACATGCATGTGTCTATGAATGCATGTGTAAGCTCAAAGTTGGCATCAGGCACCTTCCTTGATCACTCTCCACTGCATTTTTTGAGGCAGAGTCTCCTGCTGAACCTGTAGCTCCCCAAGTCTTAGTCCAGCTAGGCAGCATACTCAGGGGGACTGCTGTGTATGCCTGTTGAATGCCAGGGTTATAGGTGGCTGCCAGCATGCCTGCCTGGCATTATGTAGATGCTCAGGGTCAGAACTCCAGTGCACAACAGGTGAAGTAACTTTTACAAGTACCTTCCCATCCCCAAGTGTCAGGGACTTGACAGAAAAACTCAGATATGATTTTGTTTGATTTATGTATATATGTATGTGCATCTTCTATGTGTATTCATCAGTGTGCACACGTGTATACGTGTGCACATGCATGTGTGTGCACATGCATTTGGAGGCTAGAGGTCAGCTTGGATATGGTTCCTCAGGCAGCATTCGTTTTTAAGATAGGGCCTCTCACTTACTAAGTAGACTAGGCTGGCTGACTAGCGAACGCCAGGGATCCACACTAGGATTTCGGAAACACAACACTCACTGTACCTGACTTATTTTGTCAACCAGTGATTCTGGGACTAGAACTCGTGTCCTCATACTTACGTGACAGGCATAGTTATTTACAGAGCCATCTCACCAGCTGTTTAAAATCAGTTTAAAATCAGGAATGGTGACCCTCCCATGTTGACACATAGCACTTTGCTGGAGTGTATGTGAATGAATGTATAATCAAGCTAGTGTTACACGGGAGGATTGACCATTTGGAATTGGGGTGCCTCACTCCAGAACACTGAACCCCATAACTGAGCCTCCCAGATGCCTGTCCCACAGGCCCTGGCCTGGGCAGTCTGCAGAGAGGATGAGGGGAGGGAATCCCAGAAAAGGAGTGTTCAGGCATCAGTTAAAATAGGTATCGTAGCCTCTTGTCTCGCCTTCATACTCACAAATGTTCGCTTCTTTCTCTCCCTCTCTTTCATTCTTGCTGGGGATGGTGACTGACAGATTAATATATGTCTAACTACATGTCTCAGAAATCAAAAGGAAGGTGCTGTCAGAATCACTTGTCAGAAAATGAGATTAGGCACACTTGTCGTTTGCAGAGGATTGCAGGTCTTTCAGAGATAAGGTTTCATTTAATGAGGGTAAAAAGCCTCCTTTCAAAAAAAATAAAATAAAAAAGGAAGACGAAGAAGAGGGAGTAAGGGCTGGGAAGGAGAGGACTGATGGTTTCCTCTGGCAGTGTCAGCCGAGTGTTTTATCACCAATCCTCAATCCCAGAGCACCTGGTAGCCACTGATAATGGCCGCCTGCCCTTCCCCACTTTCTCTACATAAAGCCACTTCAAAAACCAGCCATCTTTGCCTCTCTTTAGAAGCCAGAGAGCTTTCTCCTGTGGGGAGAGGAAACTAGGTGTGTTCTCTGGATTTCAAAGCAGGCTCCAGAAAGCTTGCAGCATCAAGGGAACCATATAGTGGCACTTCTCAGCATGCAGGAAGGGACAGACCGCCACCCACCTCCGCGGGACTTGCGTGACTGCTGGAAAGTTGACTAATGAGAGACAGCATGAGATCCTGTGGCATCCAGTTGTGTTTTGTTATGGGAAGTATTTATTAAGTTCTTAGGCATGTGTTGATTTTTTAACTGTGACATGCTAAAGTCTTCCTGCCATGGGACTTAGAATACATTGCATGCACCAAACAGAATTCCGATGGAGGTTTCTACCGAGAGTCAGGGCTCTCAGTCCTCTATGTGGGATCCAGGGATCAAACTGAGCTAGTCAGGCAGGATGGCCAACACCTGTACCTGTGGAGGACTCTTTCTGCTCCCATCCCACCGTGTCTTTTGAGAATGGATTGCTTACTGGCCTACAGCTCACCTACTAGGGTAGGATGGCTGGCCAGGAAACTCTAGGGATCCTCCAGGGATCCTCACCATCTCCTGGCTCTCGAATTACAAGTATACACCACCACACCCAGCCTTTTATGTGGGCTCTGGGAGTCAAACTCAGGTCCTCATGTTTGTGTGACAGGCATTTTACTGTCTTGCCTTATAAAGAAAACCTTATAATGTCACCGAGTCATCTCCCCAGCCCCCAGTGTTGAGCGTTTTGATCGCACCTCCAGTGCGATCTATGCAATGGAAATACCTCCAATTGACCTCTCCTATCCCTAGCCCTGGACACCACCTCTGAAATGAGTAGCGTTGTTATGGAGAATGCTCAGAGCAGAACAAAAGGCTCTGTGTAGCAAATGTCCACTCCAGCTTTCTGCTCCAGACATAGTACTATAAGTAAGACAAACCTCTTCCGGGCTGGGTAGGGAGCTCAATTGGCAGAGTGCTTCCTTAGCATATGTGAAGGCGTAGGTCCAATTCCTAACACTTCATAAACCGGCAGTGGGGGCTTGTGCCAGCAACCCCAGCACTTCAGAGGTGGTGGCAGAAGGATCAGGAGTTCAAAGTCATCCTCAGCTACATAGTGGGTTGTGATCTGAACTGGGCTCTGTGAGACTGTCTCAACAAAACATTTCAAAGCCACTGTAACCAAGAGACCCAACAGTATGTACAGAGGAAAGGGATCTGAAGCTAGGAACTTTCCTGACACAAGGGGACAAGCCAGGAGAGAAGGAAAGAGGTGGAATTCGAGGCATGTGGTACTTCTTAGGACTGAGTCCAGCAGGCCCAAGAGGATAGTTTAAAACCGGAATTTTTCCCTGGATCCCAGTGCCTGTTCCGATGACCCAGACTTTCCATTACCAAAGTCTAAGGACTTATATCCTGGTATCTTAGGCTAGCATCTGGAAGCCACTTCAGAAGTTGAAGATCTGTGCTACCAAAGCCAAGTGTGGCTGCACAGTAAGGTCTTTTGCAAGCCAAATTTTCAAATAATAATAAAATAATAAAAGATCCTAGGAAGGGGCTGGAGAGATGGCTCAGAGGTTAAGAGTATTGCCTGCTTTTCCAAAGGTCCTGAGTTCAATTCCCAGCAACCACATGGTGGCTCACAACCATCTGTAATGGGGTTTGATGCCCTCTTCTGGCCTGCAGGTATACACACAGACAGGATATTGTCTACATAATAAATAATAAATAAATATTTTATTTAAAAAAAAAAGATCCTAGGAATAAAGGCTCTCTCCCCTTCAAGGTCAGCTCAGGCTATTTGCTATTTGATTGAATTATTGAGGAGTCAGATAGGGCCTAATTCCTTCCTAATATGACCTGAACTTTTCCTTAGTTAGGGATGTTTTGATTAAAAGAATGGTTACAGAGGCTGGGGAGATGATTGCAGTTAGGAGCAGTTGTTGGTCTTTTGTAGTTTTGTTTTTTGTTTCTTTGTTTTTTAAGACACTGTTTCTCTGTGTAGCCCTGGCTGCCCTGGAACTCACTTACATCTGGTCCGACCAGAACTTGAGTGTCTCTAGGGCCTGCCTCTGCCTCCTGAATACTGGGATTAAAAGCATGTGCCCCCCCCCAGCCGGTTATTGGTGTTTAGAAAGAGTTTGGTTCCCACATAGGGCAGCTCACAAGTACCTGAACTCTAGCTCTGGGGGATCCAGTGCCTCTTCTGACATCTGCAGGCACTGCACTTATGTGCATGTGCACATGTGTGTGCTCACACATGTGCGCATGCACACACATGTAAAAATAAAACAAATCTTTAGAAAAAAAAACAAGAAAGCATTACGTTTAAAATGTAACTGTATTGTGTGTGTTCGCATACACATGCATGTGTATGTGTGTGTACGCTTTCTTTCTGAAGTGCTTCTCTATTGGTTTTCAGATTAAGGAGCATGTGATGACACAGTCACCCTTTTGGTTTTGTTTTGAAAACACAAAGTTGACAAATATACTTAACAGGGCTCCTAGTGCTGTCTGACAGCTGCCGGGGCTCCGTGCTGCCTTGACTGTTTTGATAAGGAAGAGCAGTTGCGCTCCCCAGATGGAAGGGTTGCAAACCACCCCCTACTTGTGACACCTTGGTGATTGACCAGGAAACTCCAAGAGAGTGGGGGCAGGAAAGATGAATCCAGTAGGATGCCCTGTGTTGAAATTCATTAAGTAAATACCACGAAAAGGAGAGAAATGATCTTTTTCTTTCTTTTATTTTATTTATATGTTTATTTTGCTTCATTTTGAAGCAGAGTCACTTTGTAGCCCTGGCTGACCAGGAACGTGCTTATGTACACCAGGCTGGCCTCAGAACTCACAGAAACCCACTTCTCTCTGCCTTCTGAGTGCTGGGAGTAAAAGTGTGTGCCAGCTTCCCAGACAGATTCTGTCTATAAAGTGACCATTAGATAGGAAGGAATCATTAGAGAGCCCGGAGTAAGGGGGCCTTCCTTTAACCCCAGCATTCAAGAGGCTGGGGCAGGATGAGCAGCATAGTGAGATCCTGTCTCAGAGAGAGACAGGAAGAGAGAGAGATCAGAAAAATGGCTCACTAAATAAAGGTATTATCTGATAAGGTCTGACCTGAGTTTTATTCCTGGGACCTGCATAGTGAAAGGAAAGAGCTCATTTCCTGTTCTCTGACCTTTAACCTCCACATAAGTGCTTTGGTACACCCAGCTACACACACACACACACACACACACATTTTAATTTTTAGAGTCTCACGTAGCACAGGCTAGCCTGGAACTCACTGCATAGCTGAGGCTAACCTTGAACTCCCAATCTTTCTGCCTCCATGTCCTAGGTGTTGGAACGGCAGTGGTACACCGTCATGCTACTTCTTGAGATGAAGCCAGCCTCTAAGCCCTGCCTAGGTCAGTGATTTGTAGGCATTTAGCTGGCCTTGTACTGTACCCTGCAGTCAGCCAATCATCTCACAAATGCATGTTGTCAGCCGTAAGTGAGCTCTGGTAACCCAGAAAAAATCCATCACCACTGGTACTAATGAAAAACAACTCAGAGCACACCGCCTCGCAGAGAACGTTGTCTGCTGCTTGATCTTTGTATAAGACAGACACCGTCATAAGTTGAAACAAAAGCTACCAGCCAACAACTGTTTTGTTTTCCAACCAACCTCTTTTTCTCTGAGAACACTCATTGCCAAGTAATAAGTAGCACCCTTTACCAGCAGCCGCAAGTAAAACCGTGTTCCTTATAGGCAAGTGGCTATTTGAAAGCCTGGCTACAAGTTTCCTGTTTGACTAACACTTGTAATTAAATCCATCAACTCTAAGATTCTTGTGTAAATACCAGATGCTCACTGTATTTTTTTTTATTCTCCTAAAGAATGTAAAAGTTGTAAGGCAACAGTAGAAGCTGCGTATGGCAAGGCACTGCGTGCCTGTGATCTCAGCACATGGGAGGCAACAGAGTTTAAGGTCATTGTTGGCAGCACAGTGAGCACAGTGAGTTCAGGGCTAGCCTGGACTGTAGGAGAATTCTGAAAGAGATCCGGGCAGGGAGACTGAGGAAAAAGTGGGGGGG
>LOEQ01000974.1:120736-141259 GCA_001685075.1 Bramus lutescens | reverse complement strand
GTGCTCTACCACTGAGCCACACCCCAGCCTCTCACTGGGGGATTCTAGGCAGGGACTCTACCACCGAGTCACACCCCAGCCCCTCACTGGGGATTCTAGGCAGGGGCTCTACCACCGAGTCATGCCCCTAACCTCTCACTGAGGAATTTCATGCAGTTACCCTGCTTAGCCATGACCCTAGTTCCTCACTAGGAAGATTTTGGACAAGTCTACTATTGAGCTGTATTTCAAGCTGTCTTCTTTCTTTTTATTTTGAGTCAGGGTCTCACTAAGTTACCTAGCTTGGCTTTGAACTCACTCTTTAGCCAGGCAGGCCTTAGACTAGTGAGCTTCAGCCTCTAGAATAGCTGGACTCACAGGCCTATGCCTCCAGGCCTGGCTCCTATATCTGATTTAAAAGTTTTGAGAGTTTGGCCAAAATTTAAAGTTAATGTCCTTCAGTTTAATGACATTTGGTCATGATAGAGAATCCACAAGCTCAGATGTAATCTCATTCCCCCATTGTAAGTACACAGCTTAGTTGAATAAGCAGGGACTTAGTCTTGCTCTAAGGCATCTGGGAGGAGGAATGAGGGTGGCTTGGGTGTATTTTGACAGGAGTTAGTATGTGAAATGTTTGATTGCAGGGTGTGAATTTAGAATAATTTTCACCTGGGGGATGTTTGTGGCAGGGTCTTCCTATGTACCCAGGCTGGCCCGCAACTCAACTGTGTAGCCAAGGCTGGCTTTGTAGTTGCTGCAATTCTCTTGCCTCTGCCTCCAAGATGGAGTGCTAGGATGTTAGGTGTGTCTCACCAGGCCCAGCCATGTGCATGTCTGTGGGGGTTCCTTTTCTATATGGTGGCTGAGTGACAACCACAGCTCTTATTTCTCAGTTGTCATTTTTGTATTTGTTTTCTCTCTTTGAGACAGGGTCTCTTGTTGGCTGGGAACTTCCCAAGTGTGCTAGCGCCTGTCTGTGTCTCTGGTGCAAGGTTTGTGTTTACACACTACCACACACGCCGTGGGTGCTGGGGATTGAACTCGGGTTCTCATATTTGCCTGGCAAGCACCTTATGGACTGAGCCATCTCCTCAGCCCTTGGCTCCTCCTCTTCTTTCTCCAACCCCCCGCCACCGACATTTTAACAAAATAGCAGAAAGCTAGTAGAAAATATCTAACACTTGAAATGCCATTACTCAGCACTTTCAACCTTCAAAAGATTGTACAAAGAGATAATTGATGTTTATTAGCAATATTTGTTTACTGGTAAAGGAATATTTTGATACCCATGCTACATACACACTCGAGAGAAACAGAACATTTAAGAACTGAGTGTATGGTTGACTCATCTCCCATGTATGAGCTGCTGGATTGCCGGTTGGGAATACCCTTGACCACTGTTGAACATTCTGTCTTGCCGCATATAATTAGCTTTTGCGTATGTTGGTGGTTCCTATCAGTGTGGTGTCTGCCCTGGCCTTCTTACATTTCTGGGGCTCGCCATGCTAACAGTAGGAGGAACATAAACAGATACACACAAGAAGCCCAGGAACTCAACTGTATATGAAAATTCTACCACACAAAGGCAGTCTTGTAGAATTCCAAGTCCCCAATTTTCAGAACAGAGAAGAGAGAAACTGTAAGCGCCAGAAGCCCCAAGATTCTTTAATTCCCTAGTTTAGAGGATTTTTTGTGCCAACCTCTTATTAAAATTTTATTTATTTTACTTATATATTTGTATGTCCATTTGTGGCTATTCATATGTGCGAGTGCAGGCACCAAGGAAACCAGAAGATACCAGAGCTGGTTATGAGTCTCCTGGGAACTCTGCAAGCATAGTTCATCCTCTTAACCATTAAAGAATTTTTATTTAAATGTGTGTATCCATGCATGCATGTGTGTGCGCGTGCGTGTGTGTGCATGTGTTCACGCGTGTGCACGAATGTTGATGGAAGTCAGAAGATAACCTGAGGTATTTTCTTCAGACTCCATCCACCCCCTATGACCCGAGATAGGCCATTCACCTAGAGCCCCACAAATAGCCTAGGTAGCTGGTTAGCGAGTCCCCAGAATTCTCCTGTTACTCCCTCCCCAGCGCTGGACTTGCAGATGTGTGCAAATGCACATGAGTCCCGAGGATCACACTCAGGTCCTCATGCTCTGAGGCAAGTTACTCCAGCCACTGAGGTCCAGATTAGAGGATTTCTAAAAATTAAAATGTAATTACATCATTGGCCCCTCCTCCTTCCAGTCCCTCGTAGGTCATCCCCACCCCCGTTCCACCTCTCCCACACCACTCCACCTGCTCCCTCTCCAGCCAATGGCTTCTCCTTCCTTACTGTTACTGTTCCATATACACACATCCATAGATATTCCAATGATGTGTAAATTCAAGGTTAGAGAATGTCACTGTCAAGGTGGAGAGGTTGACTCATGCCCTGACATCCTCTGCAGCCAGGTGACCCTCACTGCAAATCTTGTATGCCTGTTCTCCTGAGAGGTTAGTCTACAGGATGACAAGGGAATCGTCATTGCACACTGCCTCACAGCCAGTCCCCACCTCTCCTCCTTGCTTTCCCATCAGGTGCACCATGAAGTCAGGCTCCTAGGAAGACTAGGTAGTCATTTGTTTTCCGTTGTCTGTGCCAAGTTCCTGTCATCGCTCTCCCCTTTTGGTTAGCACTAATGAAGTCAGAGGATTCTGGGAAGGCTGAGTGATGACCCACCCCCACCCCCATCCCAGTGGCTGACTCACAACCCATGCACGGTCTAAAGGGAGAAAGGTTATTTCCACCCCACCTCCGGGGAATACAGAAGTACCTTTCTGACTCTGAACAGGTTAGACAGCCCCACTGGGGCCAGCATGTGGGTCCTGCAGCAGTAATTGTGCCCAGGTGGGTATTTAAATTTCAAGTTTCTGTCGAAGCAAGCCAACACTGTTTGTTACGGGCTGTTTGTGCAATTTGAGTCTCACAGATTAAAAACAAAAATTGTGTCAAGACTGGAGGAGTTGTTTGGACTTGGTGGCACATGCTTTTAATCCTAGAGCCCTGGAAGCTGAGGCAGGAGGATTGTTGTGAGTTCCTGGCCAGCCATGGGTTCCATAGGAAGTCTTTCTCCCAAAAAGAAGCTGGTCATGTTGGTGTATTCTTGTGACCTAAGCCCTGGGAAGTGGGTGCAGGAGGGTCAGACAGGTAAGGTTATCTTTAGCTACATACTGAGTTTGGGGTCTGCCAGGGCTGTATGAGAAACACTAGCAGCCGCAGCAGCAGCAACAGTCTGGGGAGATGACTCATTGACTGAAAAAACTAGCTGTGCATCTTGAGAGCCTGAGTTTGGATGCCCGGAAACCTAGTAAAAGCCTGATGCTGTGGTGCACATCCATAATCTGCTTGACGAGTGGAGAATGCCCTGGAATCTCGAAGGTCAGATCGCCTGGAGTCTTGGTGCAATATCAAATGCCCCCTTCCTCACAAGGTGGAAGTCGGGTCCTCGGAACGACTTAGTGGGTACAGGCACTTGCTGCCAAGCCTGATGACCTGAGTTCGATCCCCGGAACTGACTTCGAGGAAGGGGAGAACTGACTCCTTCAGATTGTGCCCTGACAGTTGTCACCTGCCATGGGGAGTGTGACACACAGAAACAGTCAAGAGATTAAAAAAATAAAACAAGCAAACAAAAAGACAAGGACTTTCCCCTTTATTCACACAAAAAGATTATCCCAAGGTATGTCTGGTTTCCTAAGGCAGGCTGGCATAGAAATTCTAGACCTTGCCTCCTGCTGGCCTAGGGAGCCTGGTGTGGGAGGGAAAGGGAGAAATGGAAGCAGGCTCGGGTAATGCTGAGTAGGGACACTGAGCATCTGGGAAGATTCAGACAACAGAGAGTGAGTTGGTCATTCTGTAACCCGTAACTTGAGGAAGGTGCCCATTAATCTCTTCCAGAGACAGGAGCTAGTCCCTAATAAAACAGAGCAGCAATGAAAGGAAAAACATCAGATCAATCAAAACTGCACCAGAGGTCATCAGGAAAATGAAAGTGTTCACTAGTTTTCCTTTATATTGGAGAACTCACCCCGTGAAGATATCCATGCAGCAGGAAAGAACTTGACTAGAACATTCCATAGCATTTCACTCTGTTCTTGATAACATCTATAAATTAATTTCATCTTTAAGGAGGAATTGCATAATGATTGCTTCTTTTTTTTTTTTTAAAGACAGTAACTCACTCACTGAATGGCTGATAATGACCTTGAACTTCTGATCCTCCTGCCTTCGCCATCTGAGTGCTGGGATTACAGGCATGGGCCAATATCCACAGTTTAGGGTTTGCTGAGAATGGAATCCAGGGCTTAGTGTGTGCTAGGCAAAAGCGTTCTACCTACAGAGCTACAACTACAGTCTGGGTTTGGGTTGTTACTGTTGTTACTGTTTTGGGAAGGTCTCACTCTGTAACCCAAACTGACCTGGGAATTGCTATGTAGCCCAAGCTATCCTAAAACTCAAAGCCATTCTCTTGTGTCAGCCTCCAGAGTTCTGGTTTCAGTGAACATGTATTGTAGTACCTTCAGGATGTTCTGATTTTACGATTTATTGTTATTTTATGTGTGTGAGTGCCTGCATGTATGTATGTGCACTGCTTGCACATCTGGTACCCTCAGAGACCAGAAGAGGGTACAGGATACCCTGGAACTGGAGTTCTACGGATGGTTGTGAGCTACCATGTGGTGCTGTGAACCAAACCTGGGTCCTTTGCAGGAAATACAAGTGCTCACAACTGCTGAGCCAGCTCTCTGTCCTCATGGATTCTTGTTTTCAGTGACAGATCACTGTCGTGTTTTTGTGCTCTGATATCATCTACATACAAAGTTAGTTGGGAAAAACCCAGAGTAGCTGTTGGGACTGAGGTCTATCCCAACAATTACTAGGCTCTCCAGGATCCCCGCAGCTCTGACCACTTCCCATATAATCATTTCACCTGGAAGAGAAATTTGCTTTATTTAATTATTTTTGTGTGTGTGTGTCTGGACTGAAGACTTGTGGGATATTCTGTTTCTTTAACGGATCCATCACCTTTCTCCGGAAAGCATCGTCTAACACAGTGATTTAAAGAGCCGCTTTCTCCCAGGGAGCTTCTATAAAGAAAATCCTACACCCAGCCTGGGGCAGCATCAGCCTCTAGGGAGAGGGGAGCCACTTTCTGTGAAAGGGAAAGGCCAGACATGCTTGACCCTTGGTGACAAACAGCCTGGCCTTCCCACTCCACCTCTAAGGTGGACTTGGGCTCTGAGTAGGTGTGCCTGGCCCATTCCTCAACTAAAGCAGCATGGGTTTCCTGCTCTGCCTCTGCCCCTCTGCAGGCGTGGTTCCTTCCTGGCTCCGATGACTCCCCTACTTCCCCAGGGAATGGCTCCTCTCCTATTGCTTTCCAGGGAACAACCCCTGCCCAGGATCCCTGTGGGGAAATGGGAGTATTCCATTCTGTCAGAGTACTTACCATTGAATTATATTATTCTGATTATCTAAACCTGCCCCCTCACCATGTGTTGTGCATGAATGTGTATGTGTAGGGACCAGGGGACAACTTGGATGACAACCTAGGGTGTCATCAGGAGCCATTCACCTGTTTTTATTGAAACGTTTATCAATTATGGTCTGTTAAGTATGTGTGCATGAATGTTATAGACAAAGTTGTGTCTCATTGTACCTTTATGTGCCATCTGGGGATTTAACTCAGGTCGTCAGGCTTGAGCAGCAAGCCCTTTACCCGATGAGCCAGTTAGTCAGCCTTCATCTTGTGGTTTTTCTTTTTTGGGGGNGACTTGACCATGTACTTGCCAATGAGAACCAAGCATCTGCCTGTGCCCATCTCCCCTGCTCTGGGAATGCAAGCATGGTCCAACCATGGTAGGCATGCTGGGGCTGGGAATCACACTCAAGTCTTCAAGCTTGTGTATAGCAAGCGCATTGAGACAGGGTCTCACGTAGCCCAGGCTGATTTTAAAGCGACATGTAACTAACAGTGTCTTTGAACTCCTGATTGCTCCCTGATGGTCCTCAGGTCCCAGCATTTGGGAGGTAAAATAGGGAGAACTGCTTAGAGTTATAAGTCAGTATGGGCTACTTGAGACCCTGTCTCAGCCAAATCAAGGCCCTCTGAGAGAGGTAAAAGCAGTATCGACCGGGGGATGAACGAGATTGGAGGGAGGAGAGGTGTGTAGTCTGGTGAAGGACAGACTGTGTGTGGGCAGTGGGGAGGGCTCCACCTTGCCCTTCTTCCAGCTTCTGTTTCTCATTACAGTGGGTGTGGTTGTCTCCTGTGGTTTGATCTTTTGTCTCCCTCATGGCTAATGATGCTGAGCATCTTTCCATTTGCTCCTGAGATGTTTGTATGTCCTCTTTGAAGAACTGCCTTCTCAAATCCTTCTCCCGTTTTAAAAATTAGTTTCTGCTGTTACGTTTATTCATGTATGCATATGCACATGCATGCCACAGCATGGCAAGGGAGGTCAGAGGACTACTTGGTGGGAGTCTGCCCTCTCTTTCCTCCATGTGAGTTCAGGGAATTGAACTCAGATCACCAAGCTTGGCAGCAAGCACTTTTATCCACTGAGCCATATCAGGAGCCCCTTTGACCCTTTTGAAATAGGTTATTTGTTGTTATTTTGGTCTTGGAATAGTTCTTTGAGTTACAGACACTTGTGAGCCACCATGTGGGTGCTGGGAATTGAACCAGGGTCCCCCGGAAGAGCAGCCAGTGTTCTTAACTGCTGAGCCATCTCTCCAGCCCCTATACATCAGATCCTAGACCATTATCATATAGGATTTGCAAATATAGTCCCTTGTTCTATGATGTTTCCTTACTTTTTTGGGGGGTGGTGGTGGTGGATCTTACTTTATAGCTCAGGCTGGACTTGAACTTGTAGTCTTCCTGTCCCTGCCTCCTAAGTGCTGCCTAGGTGTCTCCCACATACCAGGCAGCAATTTTTTAAATGTATTCTTTGAAATTTTCATTCATCTGCACATATATTTTGATTACATTACCTCTACTCCCCCCCAGCTTCCCTGGAGTTCCCCCAAACAGTATCTCTCTCCCAGCCCCATGTTTTTGTTTTTGTTTTTAATAACCCACCAAATCCAGTCAGCACTGTCCAAATATGCATGGGTATGGAGTCAGATTGGGGGCTACCACAACCTACTCAGACAATGAAAAGTGACTCTGCCTCCCTCCAGCGGCCAATAGCTCTCAGCTAGACCTCCTTCCCTACTCCATGCTGAAATTTCTGACTGGCTTGACCTTTTGTGGGTCTCCTGCAGGTAAGCACAGCTGCTGTAAGCCATGTGTGCAGCAGCCATGTCACGCCCAGATGCCGGTGTTTCGTGGCATTCTTCTTTACATTCTGTGATGCTCCCTGGGTCTTGGAGGTGGGAAATAACACGGATGCCCCACTGTCACTTACTCCAAGGATGGAGTTTCCTCCTTATGAGTGTTTTGGTGTGGGGAGGCCCCAGCGGTATCCAAACAATGCGAGCCATTACCATTGCTCCCGCTGGCCTCCAGTTCTGGATGGTAAGACCCCATTACTAAAGATATCTCACATTTTGGCTGCAGGACCTAGCGCTGCAATACCGACATGCACAAATTTCTAAAACAAGTCAAAAATGAGTCAAAGCCTTCATGGTGTGGAAGTGTGTTGCACGCTGTAATTTTTCAAAGTGTTCCATTTTTTTAAATTGCTAATTGTGAGTGTAGTTATCTGCTTCCCTAATCAACACTTGAGGAGCACATGACGTGGGAGGTCACCCTTCTGTCTGTGGGGGAACTGTGGCGTGGGAGGGGAGGGAGACTGCCAGGCACAGAAACACACACCTGGCCCCTCCAACTTTGTATCTCGCTCACCTTCCCCTTGCCCAATAACTCTAATCAGTCAGCTAATTAGAGCTCAGCTTCGCCTCTTCGGTAGACTCACTTTATTCACCATTCAAGGATAATAAACACCCACACCCTGGGCCTTTGAATGGTCTGAGGCACTGGAGGACTGTATGAAAAGGTTCACCTCTTGAGCACCAGGCTCTACGAAGCAGGGAACCTGTCTGCAGAGATAACAGCTGCTCGGCGGTGTCTTACCCTAGCTGGGATGCATCCCAGACTCTCAGAAGCAGAGCAGGAAGTACTTACTAGTCTTCATGATCACAGCTTGCAATTTGAGATGAAACTCAGTGGTAAGCAGTCTGGAGGTGTAGCGCAGGGGTAGAGCACCTGCCTAGAATCCCCCAGTGAGGTGCTGGGTTGTGGCTCAGCAAGGTCAAGGCAGCAGAAACGTAGAACATCTACTCACAGCACATCGAGAGCCTGAGAGCGGAAAGAAATGAATGCATGCGCACCTCTTTTGCTCAGCCTCTTCTCTGCCCTTACCTAGTCCAGGGGACAAACCAAGGGAATTGTGACCACTCATATTCAGGGTGGGCATTACTACATCAATTGACCCAGTTAAGAAAACAAACCACTCCCAAGGGGCCGGAAAAATGGCTCTGGCAGTGGACCCAAGTTCAACTCCCAACACCTACATGAGTGGCTATGGTTCCCTGGAACTCCACCTGCAGGGAATTCTCTGTCCTTTCCTGTCCTCCACATATATGTGGCATATATTCAGACAAACACATACACATAAATAAAAAATCAAATTAAAAACGTTTTTTTTTTTGGAGAAAATCACTTGCAGATATGGCTCATAGGCCAGACAGTCCTCATTGAGACTTTTCCTAGCTGCGTCTCCATCATGTAAGACTGTATGACTGAGTGTCTCAAATGATTAAACTATATTCACTGCTACTTACAATTGTTATATGGAAATGAATCGGGTGTTAACTCTTTGGGAATTGGAATCAGGTCAAGAGGGGTTTACTTCTCTGGACTGTGTGATGCAAGAAAATCTTGAGCTGTGTCTGAGGCAGAAGCTCGGTAGATAAAGTGCTCACCTAGCCTGCAGGAAGTCCTGGGTTCAGTTCCCAGCACGCACCCTCACACAGCTCTGCCCTTTTATACCTTCAGCGTCCTCAAGGAGCACGTGGGGTCGTGAAATCACCAGGACGGGGAGAGATGTGTTTTAGAGCCCTAAAGCTGGGGCCTTCACCTTGACATGGAGGAGAGTCCTTGCCAGTTTTTATTGAGGTTTTAATTAGCAGTGAAATACAGTCTAGATTCATTATTAGGTTGTAGCCAATTAGCAATAAACATTTTAATATGCAGATTAATTATATTAAAAAATTCTGGCACTGGGAATTGACAGAGCTCTCTGTTAAAGGCTCCTATTCATGTGTGTGTGTGTATGTATGTATGTAAGTGTGTGTATCTTGTAAATTTTGTAAATAACATCACCCGCTCCTCATAAGGACCCCAGTGACACACCAAAGTTCATCACAGAGCATGGTGATGGGTTACTGGCAGGAGTGTGACCCCAAAGCAATCTCACTGGGAACTCTTTACCGAACCTGAATGGTGGATGGCTTCCCCAAAAGGCACACAGATGGAGCTCCTTAGTTAACCTATCCCAGCCTGTATACACACCAGCACCTCAGAGTCCCTCAGGCCCCAGCCCACAAGCAGTTAGAGCAGAATTTTGTACAAATAGCTGGGAGGAGTGGATGGCTGGAATTTCTGGTGAGGGTCTAATGACCTTCCCCATCCCCTCCTTCTAAGAGGACATGTCAGCCGTCTACAGGCCAGATCCGGGTTGACGATTGGGCAGGCACAACTGACGTGATAAAAGATGCCAGCTGCTTTCCTGGGAGGACCGCGCTCTATAGCACATAAGGTTGTGGCATGCTGTGGAAGGATTGAGTAAGGAACATTAGGTCACCCCAGTGCTGCGTGCATACTGATGAGATGATTACCGTGTGGAAGGAGCACAAGGGAAGTTCTCCCCCACACTGACCCATTCCTTAGAGACTGTGACCTGAGACTCTTTCCATCATGAATTCGCCTGTTGTGGGGGTGCTTCCGGGACCTGTGCATAGAGATGCAATGCAGACCCTAGGCTTAGAGCACCTGCCGTCTAGGACAAGACATTTCATCACTGACATATTGAAAAACAAAGATTAAGGGCTGGGGATGTAGCTTAGCTGGTACAGTTTGCTAGCATGCATGGAATACTGGGTTGCATCCCAGCACTGTGTGAACCAGGTGAGGTGGTGCACACCTGTAGTCCCAGCTCTAGGAAGTGGAGGCAGGGGGACCAGAAGCTCAGGACCATCCTCAGTTACACAAGCAGTTGAAGGCTGGCCTGGTTTACATGACACCCTGTTTAAAAGGGTGTTTAATAGACATACCTATGTTGTTTGTTAAGATACTAAAGAAGAGTGTGTGTGTGTGTGTGTGTGTGTGTGTGTGTGTGTGTACAGGTGTAGGTAGGTGTTCATTCCGGTGGAGGTTAGCAACACAGTGGTATTGACAGGGTCTCTCACTGACTTGGAACTCACTGATTAGGCTAGGCTGGCCAGATGGGGAGCCCCGGGAGCTGGGGAGATGTTCCAGTACCGACCCATGTTGAGTGGTTCACACTGCCTGTAATTCCAACTCCAGGGGACTGGCCTCTACACGTACCCAAACCCATGTGGCGTACACCCTGAACGACACATATACATAAAATTTCAAAAATCTATAAAACTAAAAATTAGAGATCAGAAATTAAATATCTAACTAGCAAACTTTTATTCATTTATGTATGTATTTATTAATTATTGGTGGTGGGGTGTGTGTGTGCACTGTGCACATGCACTCAGGTCAGAAGAAAACTTTCTAGAGTCTGTTCGCTGATTCCCCATGGGATCTGATGGTGGAACTCTGGCCATGGGACTTGCGCACCTAGTACTTGGTGCCTGGTGTGCACTCTCTCTAGCCCTAATTACTCGTTTTTAAAACCCTCTAAAATAATAACAGTTTTTCTTAGCTCCTGAAGTTTTAGAGAAGCCCTTGGTTTATAAATCAAAAAATTTATAAATTTTAATTTTTTAATTAATGTTTTTAATTTAAATTTAATTTTTTAAATTTAAGTTAAAAAATTCATGTAGTTCGTTTTCTGGGATGTATTCCAAGTCTGTTTTGCTATGCCAAAGATTTTTTAAATTAATTAATTTATCTATTATGGGCACATGTGTGAGGTCAAAGGACAGCTTGCTAGAGTTGGTTCTCTTCTTCCATCATGTGGATCCCAGGGATCAAATTCAAGTCATCGGGCTTGGCAGCAAGCGCCATTACCCACGAGCCATGCTGCTGGCTCCTACGTTAGAGATTTTTATTGTGTTTGGACCAAACCCTGTTTCCATCCCATGAGAGCAAGTTGAGCTGGCTTTCTCCTTGTTTGAGTTTTCTGTATGTAATTTATTGTCCCTTACCATTTAATGGTTGTTTAATTTTTTGGTACTGGGGATTGAACATGGGCCTTGTGTGTGCTCAACAAGTGCTCTTCTACACTAAGCCTCATTCCCAGCCTTTCCCTGGGATTCTATGCACATATGCCATTGCTGACCAGCATCTCAAGCCTTCTTTTTGTGTGTTTTTATTTATGTGTGTGTTTGCGTTGTATACATGCACCCCCAAGTAGGGGCCATACATCAGCATCTAGGGTTGGTTTTTATTTTTTATTTATTTATTTATTTATTTATTTAGATAGGGTCTCATTTTGCAGCCCTGACTGACCTAAAACTCTCAGGTCTGCCTGCCTTTGCCTCCTGGCTGCTGGGATTGAAGGCGTGTGCCACTTTGCCCAGCAACGTTATCTTTTCAAGCAGCGTCTTTCCCTTAACCAGGTGCTCAATGATTGTGAGACTGGGGGACTAGAAACTCCAGGGATCTGCCTGTTTTTGTTCTCCCTGTACTAGGGGCGGTCACGTACATCCATGACCGTGTCTGGTCACTGCCTGTTCTCTTCTTATAGGGAAGTTTGTCTTTCCACCATTGGATTCGAGGGATCAAACTTAGGTTGCCAGATTTGACTGAAAATGCCTTTACCCACAGAGCCACCTACCTGCAGTGCACCACTATGCGCGCGCGTGCCCCCCCCACAGAAACGAGGCTACCCTAGACCTTTCCATGTAGACCAGGCTAGCCTTGAACTCACAGAGCTCCTCCACCTGTGACATGAACAAAGGCATGAGCCACCACATCTGGCTGAAAATCAATCTTTGGAAAAGTAAGAATTGAAGACACCTCTGTTCTTCAGACATGTACACATGCTCTCATACCCACACATTCACATATATACATATGCACCACTCATACATACATACACACAAAAAATAGCTAAAAATAAATATATAAAGCATACAGGCATAAAAATCCTGTGTGGCACTTCTCTATAACCATCCCCTGGTGTAAGAATGCTTATATTTTCTTATTTACTTTTCCTTCTGTGTGTTTGTGTTTATGAAGTCTGTAGACTGTGGTGGAGTCCACATGCATGCACACCATAGGCAGATACCAGCAGGGCCCCACTCCTCCCTGGTTATTAAAAAGCTCTATGCTTTTGATTGCCCTACTTTTTTTGTAATACAAAAATAACCAAGCTATTAGAATCCTTTATGATTCAAAGCAGAACATTAGTTTTATTATATATAGAAAATGGCTCCTTAAACATCAAAATGACATCTAATTATTTCCCATTGGCTTGTATTATATGCTATTATTTTATTGCAGTATACTGTCCAATTACAGAAACGACTCCAAAGAGTCATAATTTTTCTGGCTTAATGTGTAATTGTTTATTGAGTGTTTTTCTCATTATGGTGATTTTTTTCCTTTAGAATTGCATTTATAAAGAAACTTGCTTAGGTTTTTGTAAATTGATTATTATGTAGTTAAAGAAATCAGGCATTTGGGCTGTGGGTGACGCTGTGTTCCGAACTGAAGGAAGTGTAAGATTTGAAGAGACCCTTCTGTCTTAAAATACCTGAAGCTGAAGAGCTGGAGAGCTGGATCTGCCCTTAAGAGCACTTACTGCTCTTGCAGAAGACCTGAGTTCAGTTCCCAGCACCCATGTCTGGCAGCTCTAAACCTGTAGCTCCAACTCCAAGGGATCTGACCTGACACCCTCTTCCAGCCTGTGTGGGCACCTACACCCCCCCGCAACATACACACATACATGCATACACAGAAAGTAAGTCTTAAAAAAGCTAAAGTTGTATTAAAATTCCAACAGCAATAAATTTTATTGGTATCCAGATACACATGTATTTGTTTATATTTTGTGGAGAAGATGTAACGCATTGCTATGTAAAACAGTGTGTTCTGTGTCAGTTTAAAATTTAGTACCTAAGCCCCACAAGCAGCAAGTAAGGCATAGCAGGTCGTGGGGGTGGCTGTTGACTGGCTAGCTTTAAGTAAGTGGCCGAGTCAAGCTGGTGGCTTGGGCCTGAAATCCCAGCTACTTAGGAGGCTCAGGTAGGAAGATACAGTTCAGTTATAGAATGCATGCCTAAAACCTTCCAATGAGGGGCTGGGGCGTGGCTTATCAGAACAGCAGCTGTCTAGAGAGACACTGCCCAAGCAGTTGACAAGAAGCATCGCTGAAGAGTGTAGGGCGGGGAAACAGACTGGTGACATAACTGGGTGTTTATGGAGAACTGAGTTGAGAAAGGATGGGACAGTGGTCATGTATTCAGAACAAGCAGACAACACCCTTCAGCTGTTGAAGACGCAGACAAATGGCATATTCTCCTGTGCCACATCCGTCTGCAAGCTTACCTAAAGGACATGTGCCCAAAGGACTGGCGCAAAGTCAGTCAAGACAGGGTGGTTTCCAGGCCTCAAGTCCACTTCTTCTCTGGTGGCCTGAACCATCTGTGCTCAAGGCCTGGTGACATGTCCACTAACTGGGCTCTAGACTGATCTGTAGCATTTTTGTCAGAGAGGTTATTTCTGACGACCGGGGTCAGCCATCTTTACCACGCCCCACACTTGTGGAGACTTGTAGCTTCAAGCTTGTGATTGTATCTTTTATGATACATTGAGGACAAGAAAGCAAAGGTAGAAGAAAATGGCAAGGGATGTGATTTTCCTACAAAGAATGTGTTGCACGGATAGATTGGACTGACGATCGGGCTCAGTACCTAAAAGTACATACTGTGTGTGCCTGAGGACCTGAGGTCGAATGCCCCACACTCTATGGTTGTGCCTATGACCCCGACACTAAGCACTGAGGGGAATATGGAGACAGGAGAATCACTGGTACTTTCTGGGCCACAGTCAACCTCCAGGTTCAGAAAGAGACCAGTCTCAAAAAAAAAAAAATTAAGGAAGGTGGAGCATAATAGAACAGGATTTCCGATGTTCCCTGGCCTCCATGTCTCCATGTCCATGTCTAGGCACATATACCCCCACATAGCCATGTACACAAGCCGCGCATTTTTATATACACCAGAAGTCGACCTAATGATTACTGGATTGGTTCTTTTTTTTAAAAAAAAAAGAAAGAAAGAAAGAGAAAAAGAAAACTGGGGATGTGGCTGAGCGTTTGTCTGGCATTCCTGAAGCCCTGGGTTTGATCCCAGCACTACATAAACCAGGCGTTCTGGTGCACCCCTGTGATCTCCTAATGAAGAGACTGTTGATAGCAGATCTGAAGTTCAAGGTTTTCCTTGGATGCACGTGGAGTTCAAGGCCAGCCCGGGATATATGGTAGAGGAAAGAAACACTAGGCCCAGTGTCCCACAAGTATAATGATGGTGATGGGCTTCTACCAAGCTCCCACATGGAACAACACACATGGTGTTCCTGTGACCACATTGGAATTACTGAGGTTGGAGAGCACACTGGGAGATGATGGAATTTAAAACTTCACTCAGGAAAATAAACCATTGAAATTCTTCTTTGCCTGCACTTTCTTTAACTAAATATTCAAAGGCGTAGTTCCATTTCTGGCACCATTAGAGCAACTTCGGATTCATTCTAGAAGTTTCTGTGGTGTTCATACGTGAAACACTCAGACAGATCACAGTGGGTTAGCTATAGTCAGCTCCCATATGTGTCATAGCAGGTAGTACGAACAGACCGGGGACCAGTTTTATCCCTGGCCCTCAGGAGTATAGACAGGATGCGTTTGCCAAAACAGGGAACTTCTCTCCTGAGGAGAAGCCCAGTTCTCACCGTAAACCCCTGGGGACAGGACTCCAAGAGGACACTGTTTCCTCTTAGGGTGTTGGTTGGAGCTCTGAAGGCATAGCTTCTTCCTGTACCACACAAAACATGCGACAGTTCTGAGAACTTGGTAAAAGCACACTGTGAGTGCTGGCTCAGTTGGTCACATGCTTGCTGTGCAAGCAGAAGACACCTGAGTTCAGAGTTCCAGAAGGGATATGCAAACACAGCTACGTGTGGTGATACCCGTGCTGTCCCATCCCCGGGGAGGTGGATACAGGAAAGAAAGTGAGCTGAGTACTTGGTTGCTACATGATGTGGGTCACTTCATTTTCAAGCAGGATTTTACGGGCGTCCTGGCAGTTTCTGTGAAGTCTCCACCAAGCCAGGTCTGCACTGCACATGTGCAGTGACATACTCAGGTCCTCACACAGTGCTGGGCATGTGATGTGATGCAGAACTTGCCTGCTCTCTTCCTGGTCCATCCTCAACAGCTTGAGGACTGTATGTGAGGCGGAGATTCTGGGGTTCTTAAACACTGTTGAAGCATCCAGCCCCAGGCCCAGTAGATGCCACGCTGTTCTTTTTATTCTAGCTTTGATCTTCCATCTACTTGGCCCTTCACCAGTCTGTATTTTAATCTTTGAAAAAAATTACATTGTGTGTGTGTGTGTGTGTGTGTGTGTGTGTGTAAGTGTAAGCACCCATCTAGAAGTCTGAGGACAGTTTAGTGTACTTGGTCCTCTCCCTCCACATGGGTTTGGGGAATCAAACTCAGATGGTCAGGCCTAGCCACAAGTGCCTTTACCTACCGAGTATCTCACTAGGCCTCACTCTTATTTTCTAGAAGCTACAAAGGAAATGAAATGTTCAGCAGTCAAGGTTGGCCATGAAGGGCTCTTTGTCCTGTAGCAAAATCTGATCATACAGCGTATTCGTTGTACTGTTCTTGCTGGGAACAAACACGTGACAGAAACAGCTTAAGGAAGGAAGACAGCCCATCATAGATGGAGAAGGCATGATGACAGGGGCAGAAGGTGTTTTGTCTCATGACATCCACAGACAGTACGGAGTACAGAGAAATAAATGCTGGAGTTCACTTGCTTTCTCCTTTTTATGAAGCACAGGACCCCAGCCTGTAGATAACCAGGGTGCCCTCCTTTGGGGTGCGTCCTCCCACCTCAGTTTGACTTAGGTAGAAACTCCATCGTGGACACACCCAGAGATGTTTCCATGGTGACTCTACATGCTGTTAAGTTGCCAATAAAGATTCACCATCACAGATGGCCAACCCTCAAGTCGGTGTGTAGCATGCCTCTTGGTGGCAGATCATTGATGTTGAAGCACCTGGGAACACTGGGCCTAATAGAGCACTGCCGCTTTTATCAGTGTTGGGGTCAGGTGGAGGGAAGTGTGAAATGGGTGTAATCGTTCTGGACCTCACGCTATGGTCCCTGTCAGAATAGCCCATCCCGGGTACTTTCAGTAAGCCACAGAAGTCACCCTTTATGTTTGTGTTTGTGTGCATGTCCTCCTCCATGCATGTCATCTGGTGTTGCTTGTATCCTACAACATGGATCAAATTCAGGCTTGGTGACATGCGCCTTTTAGCTACTGAGCCATTCTGGTGGCCTACTTAAATAAAAGGAATCTGTTCACGAGATGATGATTCTGAAAGACTGGGAGCAGTGGATTCTTTGAGGGTAGAGGAACCCCTTTTAAAATGTAACTACCCCCTTTTTTGTTTCTTGCCTAGTAATACATTTTCATGACAGAAACATTGATATGTTAAGAAAAAAATAATAGGCTCAGAACCATGTTTTACTATGTGGTTTTGTCAACCTGTGCACACACATATATGTTTACACCAATAATTTCAGCATTGAGACCAAACTGACAATGTGTTTTTTTTTTATGTTCCTTAATTTTCTTCAAGTGGTTTCTGTTTGTTTCCTTATCTGGTTTTGAGAGAGGATCTCATTCAGCCAAGGCTGGCTTCAAACTCTCTATACGGCCAAACCTGGCTTTGAATTCCTAACCCTCTTACCTCTGCCTCCCAAGTACTGGGATCACAGGTGTGCACCACCACATCTGGCTCTGACATTTCCCCGCAGCTGCTGTGGAAACACTGAGTGCATCCTGCGTGGTGTACATTTCAGAATGCACTCGCAGAACTTGCTGCATTTTCATAGGACCCTTGCAGGTGGTTACTTCAAGCAGTAAATTGCTGAACTTGTAGACATGTTGCATTCATCAAGGAGAATACACCAAATCTCAACCTCATGCCAGTTTATGTGCTATAATAAAGATTTTGCAGCCAGGCACTGGTGGTGCACGTCTTTAATCCCAGCACTTGGGAGGCAGAAGCAGTTGGATCTCGAAGTTCGAAGCCAGCCTGGTCTACAGAGCAAGTTCCAGGACAGCCAAGGCTACATAGAGAAACCCTGTCTCAAAAATAAAGAAGAAATTACAGAGAAGTAATTTTTTATAATGGCATAACAGACTTGGAAGTGTAGAAATGTGTGCTTACAGTGAAGATGTTATGGTTAGATGTGGGCCAGCCGGATGGCTCAGTGGGTAGAGGTGCTTGTTAGCGAAGCTTGGTGGCCTAGGTTTCATGCCCAAGATGCACATGGTAGAATCATGCAGGTCTCTGGAGAACCAACTTCCAGAAGTTGTCCTCTGATCTCCATATGCACAGTGGCATGCTCCAATCACTAAATTAATAAATGGAAGCTGTTAAAAAGGGCCAGATGATGATATAACCTGGGATCATGACAAATGCAATCTTTTGGATGTTTCATTTTGTTTTGCTTTTGTGTGGGTTAGTTTATTTGGGTTATTTTTGTTTTGATTTAGTTTCTGTCTATTTAGCACTAGCTGGCCTCAAACTTTCTTGATGGAGAGGGACATGATCTCTCTACACAGCTCTGACTATCTCACTCTGTAGACCAGACTGGCCTCAAAAGTCACAGAGATCCGCCTACCTATGCTTCCCAAGTGCTGGGATTAAAGGCATACGCCAGGTCCCAACTCTTACCCATGATTCTGTATTAGTTCCTTTTCACTGCTGTGACGGTGTACTCAACTGAAGCAACTGAAGAAAGGAGGGCTTTATTTGGCTTACAGTCCAAGGATATAGTCAGTCAAGCCGGGGAAGGCACGGTGGCAGGAGTGTGAAGCCGCCGGGCGCACTGCATCTGCAATGGAGAAGCGGAGGGAGATGGTTGCTGGTGCTCTGCTTGCTTCCCCCTTTCATTCAGCACAGAATCTCCGAATTCTGGATGGCACTTGCCCAGAGTGATGGTGGTTCTTTTTAAACCTACTCTAG
Organism: Bramus lutescens; assembly: GCA_001685075.1. Taxonomy (NCBI): domain Eukaryota; kingdom Metazoa; phylum Chordata; class Mammalia; order Rodentia; family Cricetidae; genus Bramus; species Bramus lutescens. The sequence continues at coordinate 122,814 of LOEQ01000974.1, read as the reverse complement.
AGACTCCCTCACAGACATGCCAAGTGGTTTGTCCATGGCGGTTCTAGATCCTGTGAACTTGGCAATCAAGGTTAACCACCATGGGTACCATGTGCAGCCTCCCCAGTTTTTAATATGATTTGCTTCAAGTACTGAGCAGCTCCTGGTGAGGCTCTAAGTATGAAATTCAAAGGTCAAGTGTGGTGGCATGGGACTGTAATTGTAGCACTTAGGAGCCTGAGGCAGGGGGATGACTGAGTTTGAGGTCACCAAAGGGCTACGAAGAGATATGATATTAAAAAACAGAAAACTAACAAAAAAATCATGTGTAATGGGGTGGTGGTGGGGTCATGACACACAACTTAGTGATACCATTTCCAGAAATTCTTTGTAAATAAAACTATGCAAAACAGAGGCCAGTTCTGGGTCTTAGCAGCTGTGCGATGTCCAGTGAGGGTTAGAAAGCTAACAATGTACAGCCTTGCTTCTCCCATCATTGTAAATCCGATAGATTGAAACACCGGTAATGGGGGCCCAAAGGTGGTCGCTCAGTGCTTAGGAGCCCAAGGCCCAGAGTTCATTTCCCAAGCAATCATTATCAGGAGGCTCACTCACAATAGCTTGCTAGTCCAGCTTGCGGACTTATGGCTTCTGTAGGCACCTGTACTCACACATATATACACCTAAATAAAAAGAAATAAAATCCAGTTTTAAAAGAGCCAATAATGCCACAGCCTAGTAGCACAGTACACATTTCTAAGCCCTTCTCCTAGAAGGTGGCTTCATCTAGTGAGAACTGCTTGTTAGATATTTGATTTCTCTCTCTCTCTCTCTCTCTCTCTCTCTCTCTCTCGTTTACTTGTAGTTTTTAGATTTTCAAAAAATTAGGGTATATTGCTAAAAATTTATAGGCCCTGTAATTTCCTCTAACAAGAAAATGCCTAAGGATTACATACTATTTGTTATTGCAAAAAGGATCCTTATTTTTATTTTCGTCTTTTGGATCTTTTGGTTTCTGCTTGGGATAGACCCCGGGGCTTTGTCCCTGCAAGGTGAGTGAGCATTCATGGAGCATGAGTGCAGCTAGCCTGTAGGACAGGTTCTAGACGATGACATAGTTTCTTTCAATCACAAGACTTTCAGTTACCGAATGGCCCGATGACGAGATGACCACGTCTTTCCCCTCGAGCCTCACAATGTGTTGTTTTGTTTGCTTGGTTTGAGTGTACTGGGGATGGAACTTCGTGCACTCTGAGCTCTACCCTTAGCCCCTCAATAGGGCTTCCTAGGCAGGTGCTCTATATTGAGCCACACCCTGGCCCCTAGCCGGGGGAGGTGGCATTCTAGCCAAGGGGGCGTACCCCTGAGTCACTTCTTAGCCTTCCCTGGAGACAATATTGTCATTGATTTGCTCTCCAAACACATACAGAAGTACTTACTCACATGGTATCTTTATTTTCTTTATCTATTTACGTTACTTCTCTTTCTAGGGTGTTTTTCATTTTTATGTATTTTTTACACACATCTGGTTGCTTGCCATGCATGTTTGTCTGTGCCCCACATTTGTGCCTGGTGCCTTCAGAGATCAGAAAAGGGGGTCGGATTCCAGGGAGCTGATGTTACTAACGGTGTACATTACCAAAAACTATGGGAATTGGAGTGTTGGTGGAAGATGTGGAGTCTTGTTGGGAATGTTTCATCCTTTTAAAGACTGTTTGTCCTGTGTCCCTTGGTCTCTTTCACAGTCCCCTGTTTTTGTCTCTTCTCTCTCCCATTCAGATCCAGAGTTAGGTGTTGGACCACTGCCCGAACACGACAACCAAGATGCAGGGCCAATTGTCCCCAAGATCTCGGGTCTAGAGAGAAGCCAGGAGAAGAGCCAGGACTGTTGCAAAGAGCCCGTCTTTGAACCCGTGGTGCTCAAAGACTCTCATCCTCAGCTCCCCCAGCTACCGTCGCAGTCTCAGGCAGAGCTCCAGCTCCAGATTCCATCTCCAGACCCCGACTTGGTCCAGCACACGGAGGCTCCGCCCCAGTTTCCTCCTCCAAGTACACAGCCAGCCCAAGGCCCCCCAGAAGCCCAGCTGCAGCCTGCCCCA
>LOEQ01000974.1:103522-117791 GCA_001685075.1 Bramus lutescens | reverse complement strand
TCCTTCCTTCCTTCCTTCCTTCCTTCCTTCCTTCCTTCCTTCCCTCCCTCTCTTCCCCCTCCCCCCCATCCTTCCTTCTTTCCTTCTTGAAAAGTAAAGCTGGGGATATACCTCATTTGATAGAATGCTTGCCTGGTGGGCATGAACTCTTGGGTTCTGTCCCCAGCATAGTATAAATCGGACGTGGTAGTGCACAACTGATTCCAGTGCTGGGGAAGTGGGTGCATGAGGATCGTGAGTTCAAGGTCACCCTCTGTTACATAGTGAGAAAAACAACCAACGCAAATGTCATTGCTGACTTCCTCTCTTTTCTTTCTTGTTCTAACAGCAGAAGCAGTACTCCAGCCAAGACCCAACCCGCGCCTCCTCACATCTCCCACCATCCCTCCGCTTCTCCTTTCCCCCTCTCTCTGCCCAATCACAGCCCCCTGCACAGCTTCACGCCCACCCTCCAGCCCCCTGCCCACTCACATCACCCCAATATGTTTGCCCCTCCCACTGCTCTGCCTCCTCCCCCACCACTGACGTCTGGAAGTCTGCAGGTGCCCGGGCATCCCGCAGGGAGCACTTACTCAGGTAAGAGGAGGCAATCTCATCGGTTCACCTATACTCCTGGTGCCCCTTGCCAGTTACCTCACCACTGGATGGCATTACTTCACAATTTTCACCCCTCTCGGGTGTGTTCTTTGAGTCTTCTTCAAATCTTTTGTGGCTGAGGTTCAGCAAAGTTAAATCCTAAAGCCTCTAAATTGCCCAACAGAGCCATGGTGAATTTGATGCTGAACAAGAAACTGGAGTACCTAAGTCACACCTTTTTCTTTCTTTTTTTTAATGACATCACCACTGAGTAAAAATTAGATGTCATGTATGGCATGTGCTCTGAGATACACATTTAAACTGTGACAGCAATTACAGGCCTGTGGGTGTCACTCCAGGACTTTAGGTTGCATCTTGGTACAGGGGTTTATTTTGTCAAACAGGACCCTCTTCTATTGTGTATTGTATTTGTTTTTATTATTTTAATTTTTTTATTTAGGTGTATATATGTATTTGTGTGTGTGTGTGTGTGTGTGTGTGTGGTATGTTTGCGTGTGCCACATCCACATGTGTGCAGGTAACTAACCAAAAAGGCCAGAAGAGGGCATCCCCTGGAACTGGAGTCCCATCTGATTGTGAGCTGTCTAACATGGGTGCTTAGACCAAAGGCAGGTTCTCTACAGGAGCAATATGAGCTCCTAACTGCTGAGCTGGTCTCTCAGTAGGGTGTCTTCTATGACACTGTACCCCAGAATTTTAAAGACAGATGTGCTGAGGCTAGGGAGAAGGCTCAGTATAAGACTTGCCTTACAAAGCTGAAGTCCCCAGTTCAGTCCCTAAAACCCACTAAAAAAGACAGAGATGGTGATGCACACTTGCGATCTCAGCACTGGGAAGACAGAGACGGACGGAATCTTAGGGCTCACTGACCAGCCTGTCTAGTTACCTTGGTGAGGTACAGGCCAGTAAGAGCTTTGTCTCAAAAAACCAAAGGGATGTCAGCGATTTGGGTAAAGCCATTTGTCACAACAGCTGACCTCCTGACTTCATCCTTAGGACTTCTGTGGTGGAAGAAGAAAACAAGTCCCCAAATTTTCCTGTAACCCCACTTCTGTGGTGATGTGCACACTCAGACACAAATACGTAACTATTAAAATAAATGTCTGCTTAAAGAAAAATATGAACCTCAACTGAGGTTGATATTTGATCTCCACACACGTGCCTAACACACATGCAAATGTGAGTGCATGTGCATACGCACGCATGCGTGCATACAGACACAAACACACACAGAAGAACTGACCTAGTGATAGATTTTAGTATTCTTTTCTCCTAATTTTATTAACCAAACCTGTGCTCTGATGTTGATCTAGTCTGGCCGTGTTACACCACTTCGTGAGCTATAACAATCCTTGAAGAAGGCATGGGAACCTGGGGGTACTAACAGATATGTAATAAATGACTAGTGTGTCTCATTGTATCACAGTACTTAAATTGTATGTGTGTGTGTGTATACATGCACATGTGTTTATCTGAGAGTAGAAGCAAGAATTTCATCTGTGGGTATTTTTCCTCAGGGCACAGTCACCCACCTTGTTCTTGTTGGCTTTATCTAGGTTTGTGTGTGTGTGTGTGTGTGTGTGTGTGTGCGCGCGCGCATGCGCGCGCATGTGCATGTGCGCGTGTGTGCACGTGTGTGCATTTGTTGTTCCTGTTGTCATTTTAAGACATCCTTAGTTCAGAACTTACCAAGCAAGCAAGGCTGAGAATGACTGAGCTTGCTTTTAGACTTGAGACTGAGAGACTAGGTAGCGGACTTGACACACACCGAGAGCCAGCGTTGATTTAGTCTGTCTATTCCTCCTATTGTCTCCTTTTATCCGAGGGCCTGGCTCCACACCATTGTGCCCCAAGTAAACCGTCCTTATCCCTGCATCCTCCATCCATCCTTATAGATACTATGGCTAGTTTTTTGACGTTATGACATTGTCATCTATAGAGTTCACACTGGAGAACCACACAATCAAATTTTACACACACACACATGCCACAGAGTCTCATTGTGGCAGCTGCTAATGTAGCTCAGTTGATAGAGTGCTTGCCCAAGATGCATAAAGCCCTGGGTTCCATCCTTACCACTACCCAAAACAACGCATAGTGTTGCATGCCCACATCCCATAGCTTAGGATGCAGAGGCAGGAGGATTAGGAGTTAAGGTCATTCTCTGCTGTGTAGAGTTCCAAGTCATTCTGGGATACATGAGCCTCCCCGTAAACAAAAACCTCATAGTGTGTTAAATAAGTTCATAATTCTGTGTAGGGCAGAATTCATAGCTATCCTGTGCTGCACTGGCATGTGGTATGCTCACTGGAAATGTCTGCAACCAGGATGTCCTGTTCTGAAAGAAAAGGTGCCGCCACCATCGTTACCTCCCTTTCCTTCTTTTCCAGAACAAGACATCTTGAGGCAGGAACTGAACACGCGTTTCCTGGCCTCTCAGAGCGCCGACCGAGGGGCATCTCTGGGCCCTCCGCCCTACCTGCGGACCGAGTTCCATCAGCACCAGCATCAGCACCAGCACACGCATCAGCACACGCACCAGCATACCTTCACACCGTTCCCCCACGCCATCCCACCTACCGCCATCATGCCGACGCCAGCACCTCCCATGGTGCGTACCCCAGGCAGAAATGTGAGGATAAGTAGAGCATGCAGCTTGGCTTGGGGGTTGGCATGGGCACTGGGAGGCACTGGAGAGAGGAGATGGAGAGAGGTGGCTGTGGAAGGGAGGGGGTGTCCCTTGGGTCTTGTCCATCTTTCCCAATGAACTCTGGTTCTAGAGCCCCAGAGTGGGTGCATTTTCCTAGACAGCTATCATTGGCACCATGGATAGATTTAATTCTGGGTGCCTTCCAAACACTCAGATGAAGCCTTGAAAGCTTCTGAGCGGGTTACTATGTTTGCTTGTGCATCCTGGGTGATTATCCCCAGACCTAAAAGTGTTTAATACCAATATAGAAATACTTGGGAAAGATTGAGAGCAAAGGGCCTGTTGGGAGGATGTTCACTCTGGGTACTGCCTCTTCCTTGATTGTATATTTCCCCTAATCCTGTTTTCCTTGAACTGCCATGTTTCTTGTTATTCTATGTTATGACACAACGTCCTAAACTTACTTTATGTCTGAGAGCAAGCAGGCAGCAGGGGCAGATGTGTCCCACAGAGATATAACTCAGCAATGACGTAGCCTGACTTTGCCTTGTCTGGGGTCTGGCACATATGTGGAGAAGTAGGATATTTGTTTTAGAAACCAGGAATACCAGTGAGTGGTGCTATAGTAGAATTCTCTATATATCTTAAGAGACAGGCCTGCCCATAGCAACAACTATCAGTATATCATATTGCTAATCTTTGATGTTTGAAGAAATACTTGGGGCTGGAGAGGTGGCTCAGTGGTTAAGACAGACCACTTGCTATCCTTCCAGAGGACCTGAGTTCAGTTCCCAGCCTCCATGTTGCACAGCTCACAACCACCTATAACTTTAGCTGCAAGGGACCCAGCGCCCTCTTCTGCCCTGCTTGGACACCTGAATACTTGTGCGCATACCCACACACAGGTGCACAGACATGCATGATTTTCTTTCTTTTAAAAATACACTTTTTCTATTCAGAGGCAAGGCTCCAAAACCTACCCCAAATCACTTGTTTTGTGCTGTAACACGTTTCTCTGATACAGCAGAATCTTCCATTTTCCTGCCACAGAAAAGATGACAATACAGGGAGTTAGTTCTTGGCATGAGGTAGATGGTGTCTTGGGTTTTTTATTGTTTTGATGAAACACTGTGACCAAAACAGCTTGGGAGAGGAAAAGGTTTATTTGACTTACATATCCAGAGCTACAGTCTACTGAGGAGAACCTAGGCAGGAACTCACATGGACAGGATCCTGGAGGCAGGAGCTGATGCAGAGACCCTGGAGGATGCTGCTTCCTGGCTTGCTCTTCATGGCTTTCTCAGACTGCCTTCTTATAGAACTCAGGACCACCAGCCCAGGGATGACCCCACCCACAATGGTCTGGGCCCTCCCCCATCAATCATTTATTTAAAAAAAAATGCCCTAAAACTTTCCTACAGCCCATCTCCTGGAGGCATTTTCTCAATTGAGATTTCCTTCTCAGATGACTCTCCCTTATGTCTAGCTGACCTAGAACTGTCCAGCACAGATGGGATGCCCACTTTCCTGGTTTTATTCGAATAAGTGCCTATTTTCTCCACTTTGGCTGTTTCCCTTGTGCCAGTCCCCAAACACAACATGGCGTCAAGGGGTCCTGAGGAGTGGGGCACGCTGGGTGGGCCTATCACAGCGTTTACATTTTGGATACTTCCTGTTGGGAGACCTGCTTGTCGTACGCCTTGAGGTTGACACAGACGCGTGTCTACTGGGTCACCTCCAGTGGAGGGGTGGACAGAGCATGCAGCTGAAGTAACTAGCTTTTGCTTTGATCCCTTTGCAGTTTGACAAATACCCCACCAAAGTTGACCCATTCTACCGGCATAGTGTGAGTCCTACTCCTGTGCTACCCATTCGTTGTCCGCCTTTTCCATTTTCAAAGCTCTTGCCACAGATGAGTAAGCGCCTGGCAGCCTGTCCTGTCATCTGTGCAAGAGTCTCCCCATCGCTCCTATCATTCAGGGTGCTTGCTTGTGTGCCATTTTGTTTTTCGGTTTTGTTTTTTTGCTTTGTGTGGCAATGCAGTATCATCTACTGAATCTAAAGGTCATCAGCAAGCCTGCTGTGTGTGATGGGCCAGCCTGTTAGCCTGGAACTAGAAGAATGAAGGCAGAGGGGTCAGGACTTAAGATTATCCTTGCTACATAATGTGTTCAAAGACAGCCTGGGCTGTGTGAGACAGAGTCACACAACAATAAGCCATTGGCATTGCCCCATTTTGGAAGTTGCTGAAATCACACAGCTGTCCAAAATAGTGGCTAGGCTGTCCGTGGAATCGTTACTGTCTTAGGAGAGTATGAAATTGCAGATTTTAGTATTCGTTCAAAATGCTAGGAACACAGAACTCCTGGAATTAAATTGCAATTCTTTTCTATAAAGAAACTGTCCCTTTTATTTTGACTCACGCTTCTTTAAAGAGTGGCTTTTTCTTCCCTTCTAGAATTAACACAGCACCCTTTCCACATAGCCAGACTGCTATCCAGACCTTATTTCAATCGAACAATTAAAAAAAAAAGTCTTTTAATTTTAAAAAGGTCTTAGCTAGCTGTGTTGGCACACGCTTGTTATCACAGTATTTGGGAAACAGAATTCAAGGTCAGCCTTGGGCTGAGACCTTCTCTTGAAAAACAAAACAAACAGAAAACCTTAAGATAGAAAAAAATTGCTCTTTTTCCCTTTGGACTCATTGTTGTGATTCTGCTTTGGGTAATTTTCATTATACTTGCCAGGATATAATTGGTGCTGATCTGGGTTGTATGTTGAGCCCTGTAAGAGACAAGAGCTTCTCTGTGTAGAGAGTGATCTGACTATTCGACTGTGATAGTTTGATTATGCGGTGAATACTGCATTAATTTGACCTGAAGCTCCTCTAGTCTCTCTGCTTACTGGTTAATTTGTGTTTTTAAAGCAAAAACGAGGAGGAGTAACTGTCCTCATGTTGTTAGAGTGCGGTGCTAGTTGCTTTATTAGGCAGCACTGTCTTAACACCTCGGCTGTAATGCTGCTTAACACATCCGTAAAAGCCGGATTCATTCAAGCTTTAAATAGATGCATGTATACTGCTTACTGTGCAAGAGTATAGCCGAGATAGCTAGACCAGAAAATACTAGAAATCAGTTCCAAGTGTTTCTTCTCTAGAGACATTTGGAACTGACCCAAGGAAGGGCTCTTGGAATTAGCCAGGCTGGGGATATAGAGCAGTCTCCTAATCTGCAAGAAGCTCTGGGTTTCATCCTCAGCACTGAACAAAACCAGGTATGGTAGTACAGGCCTAAATCCCAGAGGTTGGGGGTAGAGTCAAGAGAATCAAGAATTCAAGGCCCTCCTCAGCTGCATAGGGAACTTGAGGTCAGCCATGACCCTGCCAGACAGGTTGGTTAAGAGTACTTACTGCTCTTGCAAAGGACCTGAGTTCAGTTCCCAGCACCCAGGTAGGGTGGCTCATAACTGCCTGTAACTCCGGCTCCAGTAGCAGGGAGGACACAAGCCCTCTTCTGGCTTCCACAGGCATTATGTTTACAGATGTGTGTGTGTGTACATACCCACAGAAGAAAAATTTAAATAAGTAATAAAGTGGTATGAAGGAGAGAAAAAACAATATTTAGGTTACTCAGGCCCCATGTCATTCACCCTGGACCACTAAGCACTGGGGCACAAAAACATTTTAGCAGTGATGATGAGAATTAGATAGATCTGTGGACTTCCTCTTTGAGTGCACCTCACGGATGGTACATTCTGTCCTTAAATGGTGCTTTGTAGATTTAAATGAAAGGTTAGAGGTCAGAGAGAAAGCCTAATCCATATAGGTTTTGCCCTACAAGCATGAGTGTTTGAGTTCAGCCCCTGGAACCCAAGTGAAAAGATCAGACATGATGGTCCACACTTGTAATCCCAGCACTAGGGAGGTAGAGACAGGAGGATTCCTGAGGTTCACTGGTCAACCAGGTGGCTAGTGAGAGAGCACATCCCAGTGAGAGACGGTCAGTCTGTGGAGATGGCTCAGTGAGTAAAGAATGGTTAACACACAAGCCTGGAGACCCGAGTTCGATCCCTAGGGCCCGCATAAAGGTAGAAAAAGAACTAATTTATCAGAGTTGACCTCTAACTTACACATACACATCCTGGCACCCTCCCTAAACATAGATGTCCCCCACGCTAATAATAGTAAATAAAATTTCTTTAAAAAGCCAAGATAGGCAAGACACGAAATAAACATTGAAAACAAATAAAGGAAAGACCAGCTAGTGAAATAATTCTAACAAAAAGTGTTGTATGCTCAGCGGGTGACCCAGGCTGACTTCCTGAGACCAAAGTGTCCGCTTAGGCCACAGAGGGTCCTTGGATTAAAGGCAGAGGGGTAGTCTGGATGCCCGAGTGTCTGGGAAGTTTCTGTCTTAAGACTGAGTCAATTCAGGCTTTTACAAGGGGCAGGAGTCAGCTGTGTTTCTGTTCTAAGGTCTGCATCAGAAGGAAGGAGAAGGGAATGGGCCTCCCATTTTTCTTTTTTAATTGTAACCATTAGAGAAGAAAGGACCACTTGTTGGCAGTCATAGAAATTTGAGCATTTTAATACAGCAAGTACTTAATTACTTTGCTTTATACAGTGTATTGGGGGAGAGTTATTTCATAATATTAGCGATAGTGGGTAATCTATGAAGTAGTCTCCCCTGCTTTGGGGACTAGGCCGTTATGATGCAAATTAAGATGCAGTGCGCTCAAGTAGCTGAAAGACAATTTTAGACTAAAAAGTACTTTTAAATGAGGGTACTTGGCTGGCAATCGTTTAAGTGGATTTCATTCAATATCAATTAGTCTGGAAAACTTCTTGGTATCTTTGTAGAGAGCAAAATGAAACAGGGAGCAACAGAAAACATCCCACGCTCTGAAGATAGGGGTTTCAGAGTGTGAAGTTTGGTCGTTACTGAAAACAGCTAGCCTAGAGCATTGTTAAGGGAAGCTTGTTACCGTACTTTTAACATGCTAGACAGCAGTGGGGCTGGGGGAGTTGCTTAAAAAATCGTAGGATAGTTTGATCATGGAGTCAGAGAAATAAGATTTTTCGAGGAGCGAGACACATTTCTGCTGCCGTGGGTTGTGCTGTGTGTCTGTGTGTTTTGTTTCTCCCGCTATTGTTTGTGCCTTGTAAGCCGTTGAGTCCGGAAGACTCTCACTTCCTTAGACACCATCTTTGTGCCATGGAGTGGTCAGAATCACATCAGGGCTCAGCTCCCCTCCCGGAGCCTCCCACACGCCTGCTCCCTGAGCAGCCCACACAGTGAAAAGTGCCCAGAAGGCATAAATATCAGGTGCCTTGCGTACCTAAGGTCTGGGACAGGAGGAATTCCTAATTAAAACATGGTGTCCCGGACTGCCGTGTTATCTCTGTTGCTTCAAATGATCGGCAACGGGGAAACAAGATGAAATGATTCTTTGTAGACTTTCTATGAAAATTGGCCATTCCATTTAAAAATGTAAACCGAGTCATTTAACCCTCCACAAATATCCGTCATCATTTTAGATGAGGGGATTAAATTGTCCTCTGGAAGTGCCACTTTGAGAACAACCTAATGAAGCAAGGATTGTGAATAGTATCTTTCCTCAAACCACCAAACATCTAAATTCATTTAAAACTCATCAAGTTTCAGTATGAAATCCTGGCCCTGCTAAAGACCTTCTCTTCTTCTTGGTTTTCCTCTTTTTTTTTTCCTAATTCACTTGTAATTTTCTGGGCATCTTGTTGGGCTTAGCATCCCCTGTTTTCGATATGCATGGAGGGCTTCTGTGTGATTTCTTGATTAATAATTAGCAAAGCTCCCTCTCTAATGATGTTCTCATCGGGGACATCATTTGTTGGCCGATTGATTCTGAACTACTTTTTAACTTTTTTCGTTAAACATTCATGGCGCATCTGTGTGTTCGTCTCATCATAGCTTGGCTAATGGCATCATACTGAGATTGGTTGGCTTGCTAATGTCGATGTCTTTCTGTGGGAATTGGGACATATCACATGCCCCCCCCTACTAAAACCTTTTCTTTTTTAAATCCCTCCCCACCTTTGGCTACAGCTCTTCCACTCCTATCCTCCTGCAGTCTCGGGTATACCCCCCATGATCCCACCCACGGGCCCTTTTGGTTCACTCCAAGGAGCGTTCCAGCCGAAGGTAAGAACCTAAGAGTGAAGACGTGGGCACCTATCTTAGTGGAGGACCAGGTTAGGCATGCAGGGGGCCTGTGTCCAAACTGGTCTACCATGATGAGTTCACAGACCCAAAGGGACCATAGGGAGCAGAATAAGACTTTGTTTTCCTGGTCCGTTTGGTTTAAAACTTGGTGTTGCTAAGACCCATGTAGTCTCAGTTGAGCTAGGTTTTCTATACTCTTCAAAATATGCAGAAAAGGGGTTGGAGGGATGGCTGAGTGGTTTAAGTGGTTTTTTTTTGGCTCTTACAAAGGACTCAAGTTCGGTTCCAGCACCCACATCAGGCAGTTCACAACCTGTAACTCCAGTTCCAAGAGATCTAGTGCCTTTTCCTGGCATCTGTCAGCACTCATACATACATGGTGTGGACACACACACACACACACTTCTACATAAATAAAATAAAACTAACTGTTAAAAAATATGCAGAATATTTACATTATAGGCTCACAGAGATATTTTTTTCTTCCCCAAGCTCTAATAAGTTTTCCCATTGGCATATATTAACTATAATAAATAATGAGTTTCATCATGACATTTCCAATCATATAATATACATTGGCATGTTTGCCTCTTGTCTTCCTCTCATTCCCACTGTTCTCTTCTCCCGTGTCTTTTTCTCCTGCAAACCATCGATTTGAACTAAGGTCACATGGGTCATGAGGGTCTCTTTGCAGGAATAGCACAACTTACCAGGAGCTACACCACTGAAGAACAGGATGTCTTTTGGGGGGAGCACTGCTAAACATTAAGTATTTAGTAGAACATGTCAAGTTGCCTTTAAGGTGTGCGTAAGGAACACACATGCAAAGTTGACAACTGGTTGCTTTTTAATGGGAAAGACGATAAAGGTTCCCAGACTAAAATTGTTTGCTTTTTGTTTTGCCTGAGAAAATTTTTTCTATTTACTCTCTGCTCTTCGCTGTATCGGTCATGCAGTTGTGCATGGGGGAGGGGGTCTGCCTGGAGGTAGCAAGGAGAGGCAAAAACTCCCCTTCTTTGTGTTNCTTAGACCCATCTGTATAGCACCCACTTCACACCCATTCTCACACTTGCCAGAGTCAGGGTCCGTTCTTTGTTTCTGACACACTAGTGTAAAAATCCTATTTTTAAGGTTTTTTTAGGTTTTATTTTACATGTATGAATATTTTGCCTGTATATATTTATGTGCACCACATGCATGGTTGGTGCTCAAAGAAGTCAGAAGAGGGAGCTGGTACTCCCAGAACTAGAGTTATGGATGGTCGTGAGCTATCATTTGGGTGCCAGGAACCAAGCCTAGGCCTCTACAAGAGTAACAAGTGCTCTTAACCACTGAGCCGTCTCCCTAGTCCTTGAAATTCATTCACCTTTTATTCTTAGGAGGAACTAAATTATTTTCTACCCAGCAAATAATATACAGATCAACACAGGCTCAGTTATCCATGAAGGTCAATATTCAGAGTAATTTTTTGACAGCACCTTATCTTTTAGAAAAGTCTCCCGTGGTAAGGGATTTGGCTCAGCAGTAGAGCATCTCCCTAGACTCTGCCAGTGAGGGCCCCTGGAGCATGTCTCAGACATGGACCGCCTGTCTCCATACACATTTCCCTAGGTTCGATCATGACACCATTCAAAGAATACAGAATAATATTTTATGTCCCTTATTTTACTTAAATACTAATTTTTAAACTAAAGTGTGCTTCTCCAGTGGCCAGCCACATTTAGTCACGATGTTACACTGTGTGGTTTGGTTTCTGCCCCCTCTCCACCTCCCATTCCCATTCTTAAACCAAAGCACCAATCTGGGACCAGAGTCTCTTGGATTGAACACATGCATTTTTCAAAGGTGTGTCACCATAAAAGCCAGAAACAGGGAGAGAAATTAAAAAGGCATTAGGGGTTGGAGGCTGCGTCTTTGAAATCACCCTTCCATGTGGGGAACTGCAGTTCGAATGCCAGGCTCTGTGTGCACTGGGCTTTTATAGTGTCCGCGGCAAGTGGTAGCGATTTTTTCAGACTCCTTTCCCTGTTCTTCAGTAATCCCTCAGACCTTGGTCTGTCCCCACTAGGTTGTGACAAATCTCCAGTGTGTCCCCAAACAGACTGGTAGGTCATTTAATAAATTAGACTATTTCCCTCACTTGCAATTATCCAATCACACCACAAACTACATCTGGGCGAGAAAGCGTCTCTCGGTGTTGGAATACGCCTTTCCGGGCCATCTTCCTGATTGAATATGTAGATTGCTGTTCATTAGTGGAGTTCTTCATATGTATGCAAATCAGGCTGTTAACAACTGCAGCTTAATTGTTGGTTGTACAGCAGCTGATTGCTTTTCTTCTGTTCTCTCTCCCCCCCCTTTTTTCTTTCCCCACTTCTCCATGTAGGCAAGCTCCATGCCTAAACTTGAGCTTCTCTCCCTGCTCCCTACCCAGTTAGTGTCTAGTGTGAGGGATCCATATATATGATATCTACTTTTAAAAAGTAAGGACCAGTCCATGGCTCAGTGGGTAAAGGCATTTGCCACCAACCCTGAGTTTGAGCCTCAGAATCGAGATGGTGGAAGGAGAGACCCAGTTCTTACAAGTTACCCTCTGAGCTCCACATGTGCAACCTGTAACATCTGCGTGCGCTTGCACACACACACACACACACAAGTGAATAAGTTTAAATAGCCACCAGAGACTGGGAAAAGCAGGTTGATCGGTAAAGGCACATGCTACCAAGCCCAGGGAACTGACCTGGATCCTGGTGAGCCACATAGTGACAGGAAAGAATTAATACCTGCAAGTTGGCCTCTGATCTCTACACACATGTCCACAGACAGACAGAACCACACACAGGCAAACAAATAGATACATGTAACATATATAATCTGTATTTTTCTAATTTTTAAAATAGAAAATAGCTCCTGCATCTGAGTATGGTGGCATACACTTTCAATCCCAGACCTTGAGAGGCAGAGGCGACAGATTTCTTGAGTTCAGCACCAGCCCGGTCTACATAGCAGGTTTCTGGTCAACCAGGATTACATAGTCAGAGCCCCTATCTCAAAAGAGAAACAACCAGAAACAAACAAAAGCCCTACTACTATTTTTAAGAACCTCCCAACAAGGCATTACCAACTGTCCCTTTGAAGTGTCCATTTTGCCATTGTCACTGAGTCAGAAGACAAACATCTAGCAATGCCGTCAATATTATTAGCAGTGTTTAGGATGGCAGTGGGAGTTAAGAGTACAGGAGAATTTACTAGCAAATCTTATGTCGTCCCTAAACCCGGGTCCCTTGTCCCCTTTCCACCATTGCTAATGAATTGTGATTTCTTGTTATTACCTACCACTTAAGATGTTCAGGAAGCTTAGTGTCTGTGTGCACCTCTTGTGGACATTGTGATTGTGCACTTAAGTGTTTCTTTCAATGATGGATGGTAAAGCAGGGGGAAAACTGAGAATAACAAATGAAAACAATGACAGTGGTGTAGGTGTGCAAGGAAGAGGATTTGAGGGTAACAGTTCCCATGTAGCTTCTTAGATCCTGTCGAGGGACCAGATTCATCAGAAGTTCCTGCGTAGCTTCTTAGGTCCTATGGAGGGACCAAAGTGGCATCTGACTTCTTATCTAGTACCTTCCCTAAGCTCTTTGCACATCCCTGGTAGGGTGGGATAATAGGACTGGTGTCCTAAATTTCAGCTTTTTTTTTTTTTTACGATTAAAAAGAAAATTTGAATTGTGTGTTTCCGTGTATGTGCATGGGAATGTAGTACCCAAAGCGTCAGGTTCCTCTGGAGATAGAGTTGCAGGCAGTTGTAAACCTTCTGATGTGGGTGCTAGGGACTGAACCCAGCTCGCCTCTCTTACCTGCTGAGCCACCCCCGCTAGCTCAAAATTAGAGCCTTAGAACCTATTTGGTACCTCCACCAGTGTGTTAAACTCACACATAGGCCCTGCCCCTGGGAGCTCAGACACACACACACACACACACACACACACACACACACACACGAGCAACATCTCTAAGTATAAAGGATTTCTTTTGTTGTATACTACCCCAGCTCTCTCTCTCTCATCCCCACCCCTAGTCCAGGAGTGTTATGTACGTTTGTAGTCTCAGCTCTATGGAGACAGAGGAAAAGGATCCCTCTGGCTGTAGGCTATACTAGTCAAGTCTCTGCAGGTTCAGAGAGACCCTGTCTCAAAAAAAGTCAGGTGGATAGCAATCAAAGAAAATACCAGATGTCGATCTCCATCTTCACCAGGCATGCATGTGTACCTGCATACACAAACATACAACATACAGTGATAAAAGTTTAATAAAAGTCATAATTTAAAACAAGGTAGGGAGAGAGTGCTTCATTTCTGCTGTTTTGTAAAAAGGGCAAAACTTGCTTTCTTGTGCATCCTAAGCTGTGGTCTAATTAATTTGTAGACATCCAACCCTATCGATGTGGCTGCTCGGCCTGGAACAGTCCCCCACACTCTACTCCAAAAGGACCCAAGGGTATGTGCTAAGTCAGGCTTNGTTTGCAAAGGACGGCCCACCCAGTGCTCTCCCTTTGATGGTTTGTGTCAGAAAATGCCTGTCCATTATAGAAGTCACAGTCTCCCCAACTGCAAGAATGACACAGGATAATAACTTGGCTCAGATGAGAGAGAGAGAGAGAGATTCTGAGTCCAGAATTGAATGCCGCCAGCCTGTCTACCTTCCATCTGACAGGTCAGCGTCTATAGCTGCTTACAGATCCCTGGCGCAAAAGAAACAGCTACAGAATCTTCTGAATGGAAAAGCACTGAGCACTTTCTTCCTGGAAGTTAGGCACCCACTC
>LOEQ01000974.1:7403-20426 GCA_001685075.1 Bramus lutescens | reverse complement strand
CCGTGCTCTGTGGAGGGTTCCCGAAGCATCTTGAACAGCTTCCCAGCCGTCTCAGGGCTGAATCAATGAGGACCCCCCCATAGAATACTGAGTGTGCTGGAAGACAGACAGGCAAAGGAGAGGGGAGTGAGTGCTTGTGGGTAGGCAAGGTCCCTGACTGGGACACTGGGGGGCTGTTTTGTTTATCCTGGGGAGATGCTATGGAAGGTACAGATAATGGACCCGGAAGAATTTTATGCTTTTTTCCCATTTTCATGTGTATATGATATGCACATTTGGGTACATGTATATGAGTGTGTGTGTGTGTGTGTGTGTGTGTGTGTGTGTGTGTGTGTAGGGTGGAAGTTGATATTAAGAATTATCCTTAATTGGTTCCACCTTATTCGCTGAGAGGTGTTCTCAATCAAACCTATGGATATAACTATTCTTGCCAGCCAGCTGGCTCTGGCCTGGAATTACAGGTGGGCTGCCAAGTCTCCTGGGCACTTAAGGGTTCTGAGGATCCAAACTATGGCCTTCATACCTGCAGCAAGCACTTTAACTACTGAGCCATCTCCCCAGCCCTGGAGAAGTTTCACTGCCTCACCGGGGCAGCATGGGTACGTTCCGTCAGGGTGGGTTATGTGGCCAGGGATGATTAAGGATTCAAGGCTAGGGCTGAGGAAGCAGCTCAGCTGGTAGTGTGTTTGTCTCTCATACATGAGCCCCAGGGTTCAAGCCTGAGCACTAGAGGGAAAAAGCCAGGCACAAACCTGATTACACAGTAGGTCATGCTAGTTGATGTCTACACTCAAGCACTTAACAACTGGGCCATAACTTTCTGTTTCTCTCTTTCTTGGGTCTCTACTGGAAAGATGAGCGAGGGGCTTCATGCTTATAATGCCAACATTTGGAAGGTAAAGAAAGAAGGTCTTGGGTTCAAGACCAGCTTGGACATATAGCAAGAGCCTGTCTCGAATAAAAATGTATGAAAGATAAATAAATAAATGATATGATAATAATAATGAGCTAAATAAAAGGCTGGGGAGATGGGTCACTAGGCAAAGTCCTATGCAAGCATGAAGACCTGAGTTCAGATTTTCAGAACTCAAATGAAAAAGCTGGCTGTGCTGGTGGTGTCTGTAACCTCAGTGCTAGAGACAGGGGTGAGACAGAGAGATGAGGGTGCCTGGGACTCACTGACTAGCCAGTCTCGTCTCATTTCAGGTTTAGTGGGAGACCCTATCTTAGAAAAACACAGTGGTCAAGAAAGACAGAAGATGCTGAGTGTTGGTTTCTGGCTTCCACATGTATATTCACACATGTGCCTATGTGTGTGTTGAATGTACACACACACACACACACACACACACACACACACATGAGAATAAGCTGGGCTTGGTGGTGCAGACCTGGGTAGCAGAAGCAGAAAGATCATGAATTCAAGACCAGCTTAGTGAGACTTTGCCTCAAGAAAAGAAATACATATATAAAAGATAATTAACAAACTGATGTGGGTGTGAATGCTCTATGCAGGCATGGTCACCATTAGCTTTCTTCATGAGAGCTTTCACTTTGAAAATTGACTTTGCTTTTCTGGCAAGACTTTCCAAATATAAAGTTACTACAGGTAACATGTCTGGTGGGACCGAGAGATGAAAGGTAAGAGAATGTGCTGATCTTTCAGGGGACCAGACTTTGGTTCCCAGCACCCTTATCAGATAGCTCCCTCAGCCTGTAAATCAGATCTGGGGCATTGACATTCCCTTCTGGCTTTGGCATCTATACACACAAGTGTATTCATGTGCACGCACACACACACACACACACACACACTCGCGCTTGTGCACACACAGAAATCTTAAGAAGTGACAACTTTGGGGATCTTTAAGGACATCAGACTGTCTAGACAATGACTTCTTGAAACACCAGTCACTCCTAAAGAAAAACAATCACCCAAAAATTAGCAAAAACTCCCCATTTTTTTTGACATTTCTTCAGTATCTCAGCAATGCAAGCTTGGCAATGGCGGGGACTGAAAATACAAGCTATTCCTGAAGTTGTCCCGCAGGGAGACACAATCAGCTATGTTGGTGGCGGTAGATGCTGTGACACTTGGTTTGACCCCAGAAGCTCAGCTGGGCCATGCTTCTTGGGGAATTCCCATGTTACTGAACTCTGGTTTGCATGACAGTGTGGCCGCCTCTGCTGCAGATGAAGGTCTATTTACTAAGCCTCATGGTGGACTGGAGACATTGCTCAGCCAGGCTGGGCTCACAACCAAAACAACAAAGTCTCGTGGCGAGCCAACCACCAGTCATACTGAATCACTTAGTGTTCTTATTGCTGCAAATTCCCGAGAAAAGTGCTTTAAGCGAGGATTTGGATCACAGTGTGAGGGTACAGCCCATCGTGATGGGGAAGGCATGGCAGCAGGACCTGAGGCAGCTGGTCACGTGGCGTCCACAGACAGGAAGCAGAGAGAGATGGACGCTGGTGCTCAGCTCGCTTTCTCCTTTGCACTCAGTCTGGATCCCCCAGCCCATGGATGAGGCTGCCCATAGTTAGGGTGACTCTTGCCACTTCAGTTAACCCCATCTAGAAAATTCTTCGTGGACATTCTTAGAGGTTTGTCTTCAATGTCATTCTTAATCCAGTTAAGTTGACAGTGGAGATGACTGTCACGGATGCCACACACAGACAACTAACACTAACATTTTCCTGGGCCTTCTAAAGACAAATGATTTATTAACCTTCTATGAGTCTGCAAGAGCATAGAAACGTTAGGCACTCTTGCCTTTTTGTTTTGTTTTGTTTATTTGTTTTGGTTTTATTGTTGTTTTTGAGATAGCATCTCACTGTCTAACCCTCACTGGTTTGGAATGCATGTTGACCAGGCTGGCCTCAAACTTATAGAGATCCTTCCACTTTGGCCTTCTGAGTGCTGGATTTAAAAGTGGATGCCACCACTCCCAGCCAACACTGATGTTCACAGAGCCCAAGAAGCAGCCATTGGTGGTTAAAACAAACAAACAAAAACCCTGAAAAGCCTCTCAGAGTGATATGTCTTAATGCAAATGGATCTTCCCCTCTCCGATCTATATGCATTGTTGAAGCAATACTATAATAGCATCAAGGTTATAAAAGCCAGGAATAGTCAGCCTGTAGCAGCCTCATCTGAACACAATTATGACGAATACTGCAAGCATGTCTCTTAGTAATAAATCTTTGTCCACTTTGCTGGTGATTTCCTACAAGACTACCTTTGAGCACAGACGGTTTTTAAGAGCACTGCGGTATCTTGTCACACAGCTCTCCAGAAGGAGTGATTTGTGAACTAGATGCTCCTTAATTCACAGTTTGAATATGAATGGCCTTAGGTGATTTTGTGTGTGTGTGTGTGTGTGTGTGTGTGTGTGTGTGCATACATGTGTGCTCAGGTGCATATGCACTTGTATACACATGCTTGTGGAGGTAAGAGAACCGTGTTTTAAAAATGTTTTGTTTTATACATACGTGTGTACATGTATGTACATGCACCATGTGCATGAAGTACACTTGAAAGCCAGAAGATGGTGTTGGATCCTTTGGAACTAGAGTTACAGATAGTCGTATTTCTGTGTGATGCTAGGAACTGAACCCGGGTCCTCTGTAAGAAGAGCCAGTGCTCTTAGCTGCTCAGTCATCTCTCTAGATCCAGGACAACTTTTGGGGGGAAGTTGAGCAGGATTTACCTCTTAACAGCACTGTGATTTCCTTATGCAGTCATTTCAGTTTCCACAATTACAGCTTTGTGTGTGAGCTTAGTTGTTGAATTTTATCATGTTTTATTCATGTATGTGACTGCACACACACATGCCATGACTTCCTTGTGGAGTCATTCGTTTCCTCCGAACATGCGGGGCTTAAAGATCAAACTCAGAGTGCCATTGAGCCATCTTGTCAGCCCAAGCCTAATTTCCGAAAAGGTCTTTCTCCTCCTGGAGCAAGAGAAAATAAAAAGCTGCTGAAGTTTTTGGCAATGTCTAACCAATACCAGTGCAGATCCTGGTTCGAGTAAGTGTTATACACAGCACCAACTTAATACCTGGCACATTAACTATTCCGAGAAACAGTCATTCATTTTGAGGGGTTAGAGAACTGTTGGATTGCTTTAGAGTATAATCGTCCTTCCAAGAGTGACTGTGCTCTGCATATGTCTAAGGGACAGAAGGATGGTTATTCTAAAATATCTGAGGGTTGGAGCTGGGAAGATAACTCATTGCCATGCAAGCATGGAGACTTGGGTTCCTAGCCCCCAGAATCTACACCAAAGCAGAGTGGTAGTGTATCTTTAAACTCCTAGAGCTCATAAAGTGAGACATAGGCTGAGACATGAGAACCTCTGCAAGATCATGGCCAGCTAGCCTAGCAACTGCAGGGTGAACAAGAGACCTTGTCTCAAGAACAGTAGAAGGTGAGGACTACACTCAAGGTTGACCCCTGACCTTCCCATGTATGCCTTGGCATGCTTGCACCTGCACATCTACACACACCCCCACAATGCACATATACTCACATGCACAATTATTTGAAAAATAAAATACCCAAGGAGCACATATGTCCTTAAATATCAAGGCTGGTGTGATGGCTCAGTGGGTAAAGTTCTTATTGCTAAGCCTGATGACCAAGTTTTGCCTTAGGACCTACATGAGAGAAGGAGAGCCCTAACTGAAGACTTACACACACACACACACACACACACACACGTGTAATTTTAAAGCATCGCACTTAGCTGAGAAATCGAATGCACCTTCATGTCTCCAGCTGTCTCTTAGGGGACCACTGACTGCCGTGTCAGAGCAAGGCCCCATTAGGATGCTGTAGCACCAAGCTGTATGGAGAAGCATCCATGTCCCTGCCAAGGTTCATCCTTCACCTCTGTCATCTATTTCCCAGACAGGGTTTCTCTGTCTGGCTCAGGGATAGAATATGAATCAGGTCATCCGTGGCTTCCTGAATTTATCGTCTCTCCTTCAAACTGATGGTATACCTAGGGTCGTGGAGTTGAGCTCAACTCTGGGATCTATTTTCTAAACAGATTTTTACAGCTTGGGAAAAATATCCCCTCTGGTCAAAGAGGGACAGGAAGAGTTAGGGGAGGGCTTGTTAAATGTGTGAAATTGGGGATGGGGGTAGGGAGATCATTCATTGGGCAACACCCTTGTCATGCAAGCAGTAGGGCCTGAGTTCAATCCTCAACAGTCACGAAGAAGATAGGCACAGTGGTGTGAGCCGGTAATCTCAACACTGAGGGGACAGAGACAGGATCCTGGAACTCACTGGTTGACCAGTCCACCAAATTGGAGAGCTCTAGGTTCAGTGAGAGACCCTATCTTTAAAAATTTTGAATAATGATTGAAAAAAAACCTGACATTAGCTTCTGACCTTCATATGCATGTATACACATGTGTACCCTCACACATGTGCACATGGATACCCTTGCCCTGACATGTGCACCCCCATACATGTGCATGTGGGTACTCTCCCCCTGACATGTACACACAGATACTTTCCCCCTTGACATGAGTAACTCCATCCATGTGCACACAGATGCCCTGCACCCAACATGTGCACCCCATACATGTGCACACAGATACCCTTCCCCCTGACATGTACACCCCATACATGTGTACACGGATACCCTCCATCCTCACAAGGGCACCCCCACATTTGTACACATGGATGATCACACCCATACAAGCTGGGAAAAGGGGAATGTCCTAAGGGGTCGTGGAAGATAGCATCTGAATATTAAACAATGAGATGCAGCCCAGGCAGTACTGGGAGAGATAGTGGGACATTGTGTCATCAGGGGATGTCGCGAGTAGTGAGGTGCACCTGCTGTGGTACATCCGCTGCGGTTTCTCTAGCAATGCTCTGTCTTCTGAAAGATGGGACAGAATTAATACACCTGCGAGCTTTCCCAGGTAGGTCGCAGTGTTCTGGGGACAAGGGATTGTAGTCTGAGAAAGGACAGAATCAAAGACCGTTTAGTGCACAAGAGGGAAAATACAGAAATTAAGCAACTAGAAGTTTCCACGTTGCAAAACAGCCAGTGGGTTAAGTAGAGGAGGCACAGGTACAATTTGAATCTGAAACACCCCCTCCCATCTGAATATTTCTTCTCCAGTGCATGGTGCTATTTTGGGAGGCTGTGGGACCTTTTGGCGGTGAGCTTTAGTAGGTCTCTGGGGGTACTTTTGAAGGTTACACCTAATTCGCAGCCCCTTCCTTTTGCTCTGTTTCCTGTTCACCATGAAGGAAAGTTTCCTCTGCTATGCTCCTATAGCCGTGATTTCCTGCCCAAGTCCATGGGGCTAAGTGACCGTGAACCGAATGCTCTGGAATTGTGATTTAAAGAAATCTTCCCCAAAGGTAGTTTCTCCTGGGTATTTTGGTCAAATCTATGCAAAAGTAACTAGTGCAAGCTGTTACCTGTTATGAATATATAGTCATATACATTTATTTGCATTGAATTTGCATAATGTATATGTGCAATGTATATTTACATACTTTCAATATGTATGTTTGCAAAATATGTATTTGCAACATAAATTTGAAGAGTACATATTTGTGATATATGTATATAAATGTAGCATGTTATTTTTACATTGATATACTTTTATAATATATATCATTTGCAAATGTATTTCTGTAAATGTATATTTATAGCATGCATTTATATATGTGCAATACAGATTGGTAAAATATGTGATATATATAAATATATACACTTATATATGTTACAATGTTTATGGTTATTTACAAGATACATGCATGTGTAGATTTGTGAAATCCTGGCTGCATGGCTCACTGGTAGAGGGCCTGCCTAGAATCCTCCAGTGGGGGACTGGGGATATAGTTTTGCAGTGGAGTGCTTGCATAACATACGTAAGGCTTTGGACTTCATCCCCAAGACTGTAATAAATTAACAATAAATAAGTAAACACATTAATTAATCACATTAAATAGGTCAATATAAAATGAAATTGTTTTTTACTTTGAACTCATCAGTTCAGCTCAATGGGAAGAGTCAAAATCGTGCAGGCATGCAGATTTGGGACAGAGAAGCTACTCCCCCTGATGCCTTTGGTGTTGTTTTGGTGACCAAAACATCTGTATAAACATGAGCATTTCTATATCCAGGCATCTGAATCGAAGAAGCCAAATGTCTGCTCTCTGGCACTGTCAAGAAAACCCTCTTCCAGGCAGTCTGTGCATTGTAAGGCGCCCCAGAAGACTTCTGTGGCTGAAGGCCCGGGCTGCAAGGTGGGGATGGGTGGTGGGGAGAGACTCCTCACAAAGTTGTTTTGGGACCTGGAGTTTCTACAAATGCTGTTTTCAATTACCCAACTATTTGCTAGCAAACAGATGTTTGACATCACATAGCTATAACATGAGAATATTGGGCTGAGCTTTCCGCACAGCTGAGGGGAATATGAAGAAGATCCAGAATGGCCGGTCACTCTGGAGCATTCTGTAAATGTTCCATTGCCTGGATCCTCTTCCTCCTTCCCCCATTTCCTAAACTCCTTGGCATCTTCTGCTGGGAAAGGAATGTGAGTCCCTGATAGTTCCTCTTTCCCTGTGGCTGCCCTGCTCACTGCTGTCTTCTAGAGGTCTGCCCTGAGCTCTGAAGCTGGCCTCCTCACTGGAAAACAGCACTCATTGGGAGGCATTACCTTTCAAAGGAGCCTCAGGCCTGATGGCACAGTCCTGTTAGCTTAGTTATTTGGGAGGCTAGGTAAGAGGATCCTAGTTCAAGGCCTGTCTGGGCTACAGAGTGAGTTCAAAGCCAGGCTAAGCTATGGAGTGAGTTTCAAGGTCTGCCTTGGCTGTAGAGTGAGTTCAAGGCCTGCCAGGGCTATAGAATTTGTTCAAAGCCTGCTTGAACTATAGAGTGAGTTTAAGGTTAGCCTGGGCAACCTTGGCAAGAAGTCGAAGGAAGAAAAAGAGGTTTGGGGGTAAAGTGCAATGGCAGAACATTTGCTTAGCATGTGTGAGGTACTAGGTTCAGCCTTCAACATCATGAAAAACTCAGCTGAACAATTTACTTAGTACCTGGCGCCTGGTGGTCCCTGGGGTGATGGATGTTCCATCCGTGCCTCTCCCCTCTGATCTAAAATACACGTAGCAACTCCGAGAACTGAAGCTTTACATTTTTTAAAACTCAGAACTGCCAAATTTAAACTGTTAAAAGGAAATCAAATATAGAAAACCCCAAGGGAGAATCAAAATAAATATATGAAAAAAAAAAAACGAAACTCCCAGAACCTCTGGGATTGGGTTCTAGAAGCCTGGCGAGTGGCCTTTTTCTTTGTGGAAATGGGAGAGAGAAAAATTACCTATATTTTCAGTATGGGGCCCTCATGAAGGCATAATAAGAAGGTTAAGCTTAAAACAAGGGCTTAAAACAAGGAGGAAGAGAATAGAAGTTAGAGAGGAAATCAGTGAGGTTGAGAAGCGGAGTCGGGCATCTCCGTGGGGCATGCTTGGCATCCCAGCGTCTAAGGAGCAGAGGCAGGAGGATTGCGTTTGACCTGGGTTACAGAGTGAGACTCTGTCTCAGATACCTTCTGGAATGTTGTTATACTCATATTTATTTTTCCTCGCCATATGGGTGGGGAGAGAATAGAGAGGGTTGGAAGAGGAGGAGGGAAATGGAGATTGGGTATGAGCCACAATCTGGAGTCACCTGGGTAGGAGTCTCAACAAAGGAGTGTCTAGACCAGGTTGGCCTATGAGCCAGCGTATGGGGGATTATTTTGATGGTGTTAATTAAGGTGGAAAAACCCAGCCCACTATGGGCACTGCCATGCCCTAAGCAGGGGACACTGAGCTCTATAAGAGTGAGAAAACAAGGTGAATACTAGTACACATGCGTTCATTTACGCCTCTTTCTCCTTGACTGTGGGTATAATATGATTAGAGTTTGAACTAGCTTAGGTACATAAACAGTGAGACTGTCAAAAAGAGGGGAGGGGTGGGGAGGGGAGAGAGAGAGAGAGAGAGAGAGAGAGAGAAGGATCAAAGCTGGTTCTGAAAATGTAGCTATAATAAGTTTCCCAGAAGTATATGATGCCCCCCAAGGGCATGTGGAATTTTAAATTTAAATTTGGAACAAGAGTCCCAATCAGATCTCTAAGGGCATCATTAATTTATACTTCTATCCCAGTGTGTGACTCCCATTTTCTTATGTGTTTATATGTTTGTGCATATGTTTATGTGTGTGCATGCACACTTGTGTGTGTGTTTGTGTGTGTGTGTGTGTGTGTATTTGAGCACTCAAGTGGCTTTCAGAAGACTGCTTGCTGGAACTGGTTTATTTCTTTCCCCATGTGAGCACTGGGGATCAAACTCAGGTTCTCAGGCTTGACAGTGAGCCCTGGTACCTACTGCGGTGGTTTGGATGTAATTTGTCCCCATAAGCTCACAGAGAATGGCACTATTAGGAGGTGTGGCTTTGTTGGAGGAGGTAAGTGTGTCACTGTGGGGGTGGGCTTTGAGGTCTTGTATGTGCTCAAGATATCACCTAGTGAGACACACCTCTGTTGCCTGCAACTGTTGCCTCTCGGCTACTTTTTCAGCACCATGTCTGTCTGCATGCCACCATGTCCCACCATGATGATAATGGCCTGAACCTCTTAACTGTACGTCACCCCAGTTAAATGTTTTCTTTGTAAGAGTTGTTATGGTCACGGTGTCTCTTCACAGCAATAGAAACCTGATAAACCATCTCTGCAGGTTTCCCTTTC
The DNA here is from genome assembly GCA_001685075.1 of Bramus lutescens. Lineage (NCBI taxonomy): Eukaryota > Metazoa > Chordata > Mammalia > Rodentia > Cricetidae > Bramus > Bramus lutescens. The sequence continues at coordinate 10,650 of LOEQ01000974.1, read as the reverse complement.
TATTTTGATTAGATATTGTTGATTTGGAAGTACTCCAAAAATGCTTAAAAAGCTATCCATCTACACGTGTGAACCATTTTTGCACTTTCTACCCTTTCTTTAGCTCCATTTGCTACATTCATTTATCTCTCCTGTGCTCCTGGGTTTTGTGAGTGTCTCAGTAGAGTCTCACCAGTTTCAAGATTATTCAATGAAATCTTTTTCTAATTGTTTCACTTTTTCCTTAGAAATTTTCAAATTCTTCCAAGCATGGTTGTGCATCTCTTTAATCCCAGCATTTGGGAGATAGAGGCAGGCGGATCTCTGTGAGGTTAAGGCTGGTTTGATTTACATAAATAGTTCCAGGACAATAAGAATCTGTGTAATTTATATTTTTAATTCATTTTTGTATAAACAGTGATTAAATTAGGCTGATAAGATGGCTACCAGGTAAAAGCATCTGCTGCCTAGCCAGATGACTTGTGCATTCAATATCCAGGACCAAGGGGGGGCCTGACTCCTCTTGCAAAGTGTCCTCTGACCTCCATGCATAAACCATTGTGGTGTTTATCCACACAATACACATAGGGCACAATAGCAATAAAAATTAGTTACATACAAAGACAGGATTGAGTCATTGAATTATCTTGTTAGTTAATTAATTAATTAATTTTGTGATGTTGGGGAGGGAACCTAGGGCTTTGCAATACTAGGAGAGTGTTCTACTTCTGAGCTACGTGACTGTTCCCATCATCATCATCATCACCATCCCAACCCCATCATCATCATCATCATCACCATCCCAACCCCATCATCATCATCATCACCATCCCAACCCCATCATCATCATCACCATCCCAACCCCATCATCATCATCATCCTCATACCAACCCCATCATCATCATCACCATCCCAACCCCATCATTGTCATCATCCGAATCCTCATCATTACATCATGCACATCTCCATAATATTCTTCACCATCATCATCCCTAACCCCATCATTGCCATAATGCTCATCCCCAGCTCTATCCTCATCATTATCAATATTTTCTTCATCATCGTCATCATCATCACTTATTTTGTGATGCTGAGGACGGTACCCAGGGCATTACATGTGCTAAGCAAGTACTCTGCCATTGAGATACATCCCCAGTCAACATCATTATTGCTTTTGTGATGCTGGGAATGGTACCTAGGTCTTTGAAGATATTAGGCAGATCTGGGAATGAGTTACATTCCCAGTCTTGAAGTCCTTGAATTTTAATGTTATTATTGAACACCTTAAAAGCGCTTACTCCCTTTCCCCTGTATCACTTTAGCATAAAAGCAGCAGTGGCAAGTAATCATGGAGTGAAAGTGTGAGCCAAAGCAACTTTCTTAAGTTGCTTATCTCAGGTATTTTTGCCATAGTAACACAGTTTCATTATCCATAAATGTCAGCAAGGACCTCATTGGCTCCACCATTATTGTGCCTGAAAGCACAGCTCAGTTCCGGCCATCCTTCTTTTCTTCCTGTGTGTGCTTCCTGCTCTGTTTCCATCCCTGTAGAAGCACCAGCTCATGCTGACCCTCGTCATCAGGACATAAGTATGCTGTGTCCCGCTGCTAATTACATAATTATGTGCTTTTGAGATCAGGTCAGGAGAACACCAGCGATGCTGGAAATAATCAAATCCAGGCATTCAGGGAGAGTGGTCCAAAGATGTGTTCACCAAGGTCTCTTGGGCTCTGGGCCCATGGGCTCAAGGCCATAGAGCTGAAGCCAGGCAGGGGAATGAAAGTGAAGCAGCTGTCAGGTTGTTCAATCAAAGGAGGGACAAGAGAGAAGAGAGGGTCAAGCCATCCCAGACCAACAGCCCAGGGCTTAGCTACCAACCAGGCCAGAAAACCAGGGCCAGGATTTAACTAGCACTTAGCATGTTACTGGGACCTTCTTCCATCTCCAGGGAGCCCTTGTCTAGAAAGTTCTTAGTCTAATGTGAATGTCCGTACCACAGGGAAAGAGAAGGAAGAGTTCTTGAGGACACGTTCATCTAGTTAGGCACACTGGCAATCTCCTTAGTCACAGCAAAACAAGAGCCTGAGACACAAACCCAGTCTTGGTGCCTGAAGGAATTTCTTTGCATTGAGCCTGATGCTTCCTCAAACTCTGGTCTCTTTCTACAGCCCCTTCAGCTGAGAGAGCAAGGAGAATATTGGCTTCACTTTGAACAAATGTCAGGCATTCAATTTCTCCAGTGTTGATGAGCTTATTGCACGTGTGCATGCATGTGTGTGTGTGTGTGTGTGTGTGTGTGTGGTACCTGCAAGAGTATATAATATTTGTATGTGCACAGCTGTATATGTGTGTGGAGGTATGTGTGGAGGTCAGAGGTCAGCTTTGGGTGTTGTTACCTGCTTTTGGAGACAGCGTTTCTCACTTGGAACCTGACAATGACCATTAGGCTGGCCAGTGAGCCCTGGGTATCCATCTGTTCCCACCTCTCCAGCTTTGGGATTACAAGCATGTGCCCCCACACCTGGCTTTCTTTTTAAAATTTATTTGTTTATTTGAAGTTTGTGTGTATGTAGTTGTAACTTAAAATTTTTGTTGATTTTTTTGTGTATGTGTTTATGCCTGAGAGTATGTATGTGCACCCTATGTGTATAGGTGCCCTCAAAGGCCAGAAGAAGATGTTGGATTCCCTTGAGCCAGAGTTATAGGTGGTTGTGAGCTGCTTGATATGGGTGCTGGAAACCGAACTAAGGTCTTCTGTAAGAGAAGCAAGTGCTCTTAGTCATTGAGCCAGCTCTTTAGCCTTAGCTTGTGGCTTTTGAGAGGTTGTTTGTGATGGCTTTTATTGTAAGCATGTGTGAGCCACTTGACTTCATTTATGGCTACTTGACCTCATTGTGTTAGGGTTTTGTGTAAGTGACTTCTTGACCCTGACAGTTTTCCTAGAATCGTCTTACAGCTCCTTACATCTCTCTTGCTTACAGAGACTGTCATTCCCTTACAACTCCAGGAAGAGTTGGCTTAACGGGAAAAAATAGACCTGTCTCAAGATTCACATCATAAGATACTAGCATAAGGAGAACATGTTTGAGGGTGTTTTAAGTCATTTTGTTTTAAGAGCAGATGGAGGTATAGCTTAGCAGTAGAGCCCCCTGCCTCGAATCCTCCAGTGAGGGGCTGGAGTGTGATTTAGTGGTAGAGTCCCTGCCTAGAATACCCCAGTGAGGAGCTGGGGTGTGGCTCAGTGGTAGAGCACCTGCCTAGAATCCC
>LOEQ01000973.1:241475-275947 GCA_001685075.1 Bramus lutescens | reverse complement strand
TCTTGTAGCCACAGCAGAGGCATTGGACAGCCAGGCCTGTCTGGCTGTGGTTGAGTGCATAGCTAAAGATTTTGCCTTGGAAATCTAGCTGTGACTCAAGAAGTAAAGAGTATCTGCACATTGTATATGCTAGGTGTTTGGAAATGAGTGAGACTGGGAGAAAAGTAATAAAACGTAGGAAATGCCAGTAGTTGGAATAATTTTAACCCCATGGAAAAATGTAGTGAGTGTCCAACCTACAGCAACACAGAGAGACTTAGTTTAAACCTGTGACATGGAGCTGAGCATTTAGACTATTTCAAAAGTCAGCCAAATAAAATCTTGATTACCAGGGAAAGTATTCTCACTAATTTTTGCTTTGTCTGTATAATTTGTAGGCTTTATATTTTTATCTATTTTGAAGCTAAAGTTCAGCAAGATAGTTTTTTCCCGAGGTTACCTAAATAGAAAGTGGTGAAGCTGACATTTGAACATAAGCCTGAAGGATTGCAAAAGCAGTGTACTTTTATTCCAATATACCAAGTTGTGTAATAGGAAACAATACTGGATTGGGTGTCAAAACAACTGACTTCTAGTCCTAGATTCATTTGCTGTCTGTCTGACCCTGGTGACAGCCTCTATAGACTGTTGTTAATTCTTCTCAAGATTAGACAAATACATTTTCTATTTGCTTGTGAAAAGATAATATACTAATGTAATTAAAATCTCAAAAATATATTTTTATAAAAATAACACACTATATTCTTAAGTAACAGTTGAGTGCTTAGTCTGAAAACAGGACATTTACACCACCACCTCTAAGGTTAGGAATCACTGCAGAAGAGACACAGAAAGAATGTAAGAGCCAGAATATAGGAAGAAAGGCTGTGAATATTGAGTTCTGGGAATGGCAAAGCCAATGTAGTCATAGCCTCACAGCAGCTGTGGATGTCTACAGTGAACCTCCACAATACTGTGTCCACCAGCAGGCAATCAGTCATATATTAAGAAGGGCCCATGGGCCACCCCTTCCCAGATGGCATGAGTATTCCTTATAGAAGGATTTTATGGTAAGGGCAGTCAGCATCTTTAGTCACTTGAGGTGTCCACTAGGCTCTAAACCCATGATCACGTAGGTGATTCTAATTAAAGTCAGTGGGTCTCAGAAACAAAGGAGAAGGTGTTTGAAAGGGAGCTTCAAGAGGAGAGGGATTAGTGGAGTGGCTAGGAGGTTCGAGAGGGAGACAGTTAAAGTAATCAACATGGCCTTAATGTCTGAAATTGTCAAGATCAAATTCAACGAAAGTTACAGATCTTTTTAAAAAGATAATAAACCGTTTTAAAATTTGTTTTATCTTCTTCTAAACATATATCTATAAACAAGAAAATTTAAAACCAACTTTTCTTTAGCTATTTTCCCCACTATGTTTTTATATCACCTCTAAATCTACTGTATCCATTTCATTGTCCATATTCTTGTCTAAATTGGTTTTACCAAAATGCACTTCATATGCAATTAGTAATAGGCTTTCATATTCCACCTTCACTTAATATTGTCCACTGATTGCTTGTATAATCTATTTTCTGTTTTCCTGATTAGTGAAGTAGAGACATTTTTATTTTAGGACAAGGTTTCTTTGTGTAGCCTTGGTTGGCCTGAATTTTATATATAGGCCAGACTGGCCTTGAACTCACAGAGATCCACCTGCCTCAACCTCCTGAGTGTTGTGACTAAAGGCATGGGCCACCATGACCAGCTTGTAGTAGAGAACTTTTTAAAGTTTCTTTTTTAGAAATTATCTATTTTTGTGTTCTTTCACCTATTCTTGTGTTCTGAGTTTGCTTTTATCATTTTCACACAGGTAATTTTACTATGAATTACATACCTCTGACCTTTATGTACAAGTATCTACTATAAACTGATATAACTTCCACATTTTTCCCAAGTAACATGGGTGATTTATTTTTCTTTTCAGTAAGCTTAGCTTCTTGTTGAAAATAATTGTGATAATTTTAAAATCTTCATGTCATCCAGAAATCAACTTTCTACTTTAATTCTTAATACTTCTTTTTATGAAGTTTTTATTAATTATTTCCCAGCCTGATAATGTCCACATTTTTATGTTGTTGATGATTTTGTGAAGAGTGGATAAATGGTTAATTTATATAGCCTATTTATTAGAAATAATATTGATAATCACCATACATGTTCTGTTACTCAGATTTTCTCATGTGGTTTCTTTCCATTTTAATTGAGATTTATCAAAATCTCAACTCTGATTCATTTAATTCATAATACTTTTCTCTAGCAGTTACTTAATGATCTATAGCTACTTATTTCATGGTTAGTTATGAGTTTTTCATTATCCCATTTAATACTTCTAGCCTTAAATTCCATGTATTTTCAGATATTATCAATAGTGTTTAACTGTGAAAGTTCTAAGGAACATTTATATGTATTTTTGAAAAGCACTATATGATAGTTTCTCTTTCTGTATTTGTGTGTGCTGGGTATCTTGAACATAATAAACCTTCACTGTACTAATGAGCAAACCCACTAATCCCAAGAGGTAATTTTTTTTAATGAGGCATTTTAGCATTATCGTATTTATTGTGACTGGGAACATGTTTGCGTTTCCTTTTGTTGTTTTATGAATATATGTTCCTGCTGTGTCTTTTGTCATTAGTTTGGATCTATTTATTGTGATTGGGAACATGTTTGCATTGTTTTTGCTGTTTTATGAGTATATTTCTTTGTATCCCTTGGCATAGATTGAATCCATTTTCTTGATTTTTGTCTTTCTAGTGGTTTGAAAGTTGAACATTCTGTTTTTAGTTTTCAATTTATTTCCTATACACAGAATTGAGTAGTTTATAATAATTAGATATCTTAGCACAGGATCTTGGTAGCTTTGAGGCCAACCTTGTCTATATAGCAAGTTCCATATCATCAAGAGCTATATGATGAAACTCTATGTCAAACAGTCTGTAATATGTGTATCTGAAAATTAAAGATAAATCATTAAAAGGAAATGTCCCATTCTAGAAGGACACGTGGTTATGTTTTACACTATCACTTCTGCATCTATGTTTTACTAATGTATTTTTAATAGATATGTATTTGTTAATTTTCTCACTGATATAACCAAGTACCTGACAAGAAGCTACTAAAGGGAGATGAAGATTATACAGTCCATTATCATGGTGGGGAAGGCATGGCTGCTGAGAGTTCTGTGGTGACAGGAATGGGTGCAGTTGGTTTATCATTCTTTAGCACTCAGGAAGCAGAAAGCCAGGAAACCTGAAACGGCAGTAACCTTAAGACTTGCCCTCTTCTACCCTAGGTGATCTATTCCATCTGGCCCATTTCCCAAAGATTTTACAGCCTCAGATTAGTGGCATGAGCCTGGCTTTACAGTGACACACTTTCTCCAGCTAGGCCTAACAGTTCCACAAATTTCCAGACTGTCACCAAGTGAGGACCAAGGATTTAAACACATGAATCTCTTGGGGGATCATTTAACATTCAAATTGTAACAAAGTAACAAATTATTGCAATTTGTTTGTTTGATTTTCCTTTTTCAAAGTGCTGAGGATCAGACCCAGGATCTCACTCATGCTCACCATGGGCTCTACCACTGAATTACACTCTAGCTTTGATGTAACTTTTACAAATATATTTTAACTGTTAAAAGAGTCACCATTTAACAATTACAGTAAGCTTTACAGCTGCAGTCATGCATTCACTCATTCAGCAGATGTTTGAGAACCTATTAGAAGTCAGAAATTCTAGGCACTGGGAAACCCAAGAAACTGAATAGCAGTTGTTGCCTGTGTGATAAATGAGAGAATCATGGGGAATAACTATAGATAAAAAGAAAAAGAAGGTTAAGGGCTGATTTTAGGGCATGGTGTAAATTGAAAGTACCCCAAATGGGAAACTAAGAGAGATGGCCCAGTGGTTAAGAGCATTTTCTGTTGTTGCAGAGGACCAGGGTTTGATTCCTTGTACCCACAAGTTAGCTTACAATTGTCTATTGTATTATTCCAGAGGATCTTATGCCCTTTTCTTGCCGCCTTGGGTGTCACCACCATAGAGGTGGTGAGACCGTAGAGCTGATAAATGAGGCGGTCTACAGTCTGATGTAATAACCAATTTTATTCAAAGCATCAGACAGTTTGTACTCTGAGGGTTAAGAGGAGTCACACGAGTAAAGCGTACAATCTTAATGACAAGCCATACGTGCCAGGCAAGCATATGCCTCCATAGAAGCTTATAAACTAACAATAGTCAGTTGTATTGAATTTTCTAAGGTAAACATACTCTGATCTGCTATACCCGGGGAGGGGCATGAAAGCCCATCCAAGAACAGCTCCCCAGGTAGTCCTCCAGCTTCCTTCCACAGTATGCCCGGCACTCACATACACCACATGTATAATAAATAAGTAAATGTATGTAATTTGAAAAGATTAACTACCATTTTTTAAAAAAGAATTCATTGTTTTTGAAGAAACTGAAGTCACAAGACTTTTGTGTTGGTATCATGGAGTTTTCTCACAAGTCTGGCACCTGGACATTAAACACAGCATGGTGAGGAAACATACATGCAGGCAAACACTCATAAAAAGAAAATTTTAATTAAAGAAAGGAACCAAAAAGGAACTGCCAGATGGACAGGAATAGCAGAAGAATAGCAGGTTTAGGAAATCGTCAAAAAATTTTTCAAGGGAGTTACCAACTGTGCTAAATGGTGTAAGATGAAAACTGAGAGTTGGCCTATGGATTAAGCAACAAGGAAGTCATTGACAACCTTGACAAACAGTTTTAGTAGAGGAAGAGAGTCGAGCCTGCTTAAGTTCAAAGGAAAATGAGAAGAAATCTGAGACAGGAAATGTAGACTGCTTTCTCCAATAGCCCTGCTGGAAAAGTAGGAAAGTAGAAGGGAAGAGAAGAGAGCTAAATGGGGAAGTAAGACAGAGGCTTTCTAAGGTGGCGGTAGTAGTGCAGTAGGCATACTCAAAGGGAAGTATTCAGTAGAGAATGAAAACCATGAAATTGTAGGTCGAGGGAGGTATTAGAGGAATAAGGAGTTCAATAAACAAGAAGACAGAAGCTCCAAGCAGTAGTTCGTGGTTTTGCACTGCCTTCTTAGCAATGTTCTCATTTATAGCTTATCAGTTATCAAGAAATGTACTTGACAAAACTATAAAAAATAAGCTATTGCATCAATTCACATAGAAATATAAAACGTGGAGCCCGTGAGATGGCTTGTCAGTTAAGAGCACTGGCTGCTTTCAGAGAACCAGGATTGATTCTTGGCACCCACGTGGAGACAGACTCACAGCCGTCTGTAACTCCAGTTCCAGAGTTTCTGATGCCCTCTTATGGCATTCATGGGCATCAGAAATGCAAGTGGTGCATAGACAAAACACCCACGCACCTAAAACAAAACAACTTCTCATAAATGGCCTGTTCTTATTAACATTATTCCTATCTGATCTCAGCCAGGAATATACTACTGGCTTGTCTTCAGCTGTGTTTTTCCATATAGATTTATTTTTTAAGCATCAAAACATTTTACATTGAGTACTTTGGGATTTTCCCGCCCTGGGAATTTGATGTTTAACCTTTGGACCACCCAGCAAGCTAAGAAAGTGCTACCTCTTTTATCTTCTTAGACTCTTAAATAAGCCTCAAGCCATATGAGAAAGTTAACATAATACTACCATGAACAGCTTTTGTAGCTTCTTGAAGAAAATCATAAGTATGGCCTATAAGATTCTTGCCCAACAGATTCCTAAATGTAAATGTAAAAAGTTACTTGGTCTTTAATGTTTTATGAAAATTGTTGGTACAGTTGCCAGCATCAGATAGGACCTATTACCAGGTATTCAATTTCCTATGTATAATTGAATACATTAAAATTTAGTATTATTTGATTTAATTAAAGCAAATGTATTTTAAAGGAAATTAGTAATGATGTTTATTCTAAATTGTCTGGTTAATACAAATGATATTTACTTTTCCTGCTATTCTTCATTCTCATTTCTTTGTTTCTTGATTGCTAAAAAGAAATGCAATGTACACTGTTCAGGTAATTGTTTCAAATTACCTTTTTATGGTATTATCGGCTTGTAGGCATTAATTTCTCTAATTGTCTAGTAGTAAATCCCTTATCTGGCATTTAATCTTGCCTCTCTGGGAAAACCAGGCCTTACCACAGAGTAAATTTTCACATTGCTGACCCGAAGTAACACGAGACTGTGTCTTGGCAGTGAACCTTTGCTTTCTGTTATTCATAGGAAGGATAAAGATGTTCTCAGTTGCCTCGAGGACCTAGTTAAACTCCAGTAATAAGTAATGTCTAAATATTGTTTGCAAAGGTTTGCACTGGGAAATTCCGGGATCATAATTGCATTGACACATTATTTTTCTTTCTTTTGGAAAGCACAGTAATTAAAAATAGAACTTTAAAAAATTCTGCTGTAAGTTCATCTTAGTTCTGTCAGCTTGAATTTAGAGGATCTACACAGTAAATTGGAAATGTTTACTAATTTTTATTACTAAATTATATATGTGCACATGTGCAAGCACACTCATATGATATGTGTGCATGAGTAAACAGATGCACTTGCTATGTGTACCTTTGGCCAGGAGAAGCCATCAGCTGGGTGTCCTGATAACTGCCTTATCCCCTTGTCAAATGTCTCTCACTGAACCTGGCACTAGTTGGGTGGCTATTAAGCCACAATAGTTGCTCCCACCCCCAGTTCTGGAGTTATAGGAGTCCATGCACCCACATCCAGCTTTTATATGGGTGTAAGGGATTTGATATCAGGTCTTTATTACTGTAAAAAGAAATATTCTGCTGAGCACTCTACTCAGCCCTGAATTTCTCCATTTTTTATAAGTAGGAAACCCGAGATTAGAACCTGAAGTGAAGCTCACCGATTCTTAATAGTGAAGAAATTATAGATTTTTGTAGAGATAAGATTTCTCAAGCTTTCCTCAGTAATGTGAAAAAGAATATCAAACTGTTCTAATTTTCTAGAAAGTGTAAGATGTAATTTCTTAGATGGAATAATAATAAACGACAGGTTTAAATTTTCTTGTAACTCTAGAAGTCTATGATTTTATCTTCTGCTCTGTGGCCTTGTGAGTACAGATGAATCACGGGCCAGCTTTGAGTTCTGTGCTTGGGTAGTTTGAAACAGGTGTTTAAAACATCTTCTGTGAAAATTTTCCAGCTCGTTATCAAAATTTGCTACATGTGAAAATCCTTTTGGTCTGAGGAGAGAAGCCAGATTGGTAGAGCACTTCCCCATCATGCATGAGTCTCTGGGTTTAAATCCAAGCATCACGTGAAATCAGATGTGGCGGTGCACGTCTGTAATATCAACTTGGGAGTGGAAATGGGTGTCAGAAAGTCATTATCATCCTTAGCTGCACAGAGTGCCTGGACTTCATCAGACCATATTTCAAAACTGCAAAGAATTTTAAAGTACTATGGCAGTGCCTTCCCATAAGTGCATGGTGGTCTGCATTTGCCTTTTTTGTTTAAAAAAAAGTGCTCTAAGATTTTTTCAAACTCTTGTTAGAATATTTCAATTTAAAGCCACAAAATTCTAGTTGTATTACATTTAATTGTTAATATTTGTCAAAAATATTCATGTGTTATTTCATTATTTTGAAATTTGGTACTTAATTTTCAGAGTGAGGTTTGCTAACAATGATGAAAGAAGTTTAACTTTCAGAATTTTAGAGTTAGAGCTCTAGTTATTTTGGTTGATATTTTAACCATAGGAACTTGTCACTAGATTTAGTTTAGGACTATTTCAGTTTCTAATTGGAGAGTAAAATAGGAACATCATAATCTTCTCAGCTCTACTTAGTTGAAATTATGTTTTTATAAACTATAGAGCAGTTACTGCTCAGCTTCCTCTAGATACAGAGATGGGATTTTTGGAAAAAGAGCCAAAAAGTAGGTCCATCTCATATGAGTGAAAAACAAGACAAAATATGAGTATCTCAACATCCAGGATCAGAGAACTAGATCCGAATCGCTTCTTAATCATAGGGCAGTGTTTGAGTGGAGGGGAAGAGGTACAGAAGCATTTTGACAAATTTGGAAATACACAGCTAGAAGAAAAGCAAGTGTAAACATTAAATTACAAGTCAATGATGGCTGTGTTGAAGACTTAGGAGAGACACAGCCTGCATAGCCATAAATGTATACGTAGGCTGTCAACCAGAGTGAGTCACAGCAGCTTTGTGTCCCTACAAACTGATGAAGACAGCTTAGATGTTACCTGCCATGAACCTTCTAATAACTCAGTTTTGGATTATTTGTTGTTAGTTTAAGTAGTGTTTGTGTTTTTCTCCCTCATCCTTTTTAGTATATGAATGTTTACCCTTCTAGTTTGTGGCATAAACCTGAGAGAGCAAAGATCTAAAACATGAGATGGACTAAAATCTCACACGATAGCAAACTTTATTCAGAACATCAGGCAATTTATACTCTGAGGGCTACGGCGAGTCGCCCCAGTAAAGTGTAAAATTGCAAGGACAAGCTGCATGTGGCAAAACCATGTTGTTTCTTTGGAGGCATATAAACAGATAACAGTAGGCAGCTGTAATGAATAGTAGACTGAAGTAAGCTCACTCCTATCCACTACACCTGGGAGGGGCATGAAAGCGCATTCCAAGAGAACAGTTCCACGTTTTGAAGAAACAGAGGTCACAAGTTTCTTGTCTTGTTTTCTTGGAGTTTTCTCACAAGTACTCAGAATCCTCCTCATATGACTCCATTCTTGGACTGTGTTCTGACACATGAGTACTTGGTGTTCCAAAGATGGTGTGTCAGAGTGTAAACTGTTAACCTTGGTCTCGTCTCTTCCTCCATAGTAGTTAATGTATAGATCGCTCCTCACTTGCCAGCACCTCTCACACTGTGTGGCCAAGTGACTGCCCATGTAAGCAGAGGCAGATCATACCTGTCCTAGTCCTGACCCTAAGTACTCCCCACATGAACTTCTTGCCATCTTTTCACCCTCTCCTTGATGGATTGTGCCAGTCACCATTACACTGGGTCTATGAATTGCTGCATGAAGCACAATTATTTGAGCCCACATCCAACCCTAGTCCTAGAATATTCTTCCTTGATCCATAGATAATAAAGAAATGAACCCTATTCTCTCATAGTTGGACTGATTATTATATTTGAGAAATTGAGACTAATTAACAAAATATAGAAGTGATTAACTGAAAGGGGCCCTTATTATTGGGAAAGGAAATGATTTTTTTAATGAAGATAAATTAACTCTGTCAGCTGGACTAGTATTGTATTCGCCTCTTATAAAGTTCACCTAACTGTGCACCTGTAGTTCCAACTTCACGTCAAACACCAAGACCAATAGGAATATATAAGGACTGAGTTAGTTGCTTGTGAGCCCATTTAAACATTGATGGAACTGATCCCTGTGACTTGGTCCCAGCTTTTTAGCTAAAGAAAGTTCCTGAATTCCCGCCTTGTACCCTAGTGACTTTATGCTAATTTTCCAAGGACTAAAATACTTGTTCCTGATCCAGGCTGCTCTCCTGGCTTGATGGGCTATCTCTGAAGAGTGGACTGCAGCAGTGTGCATGCTACTTGAACCTCTGAGTATCACCTGTGTCCTGGCTGAGATTCAGAGCTTGGTCTTATACTGGCTGGGACTATGCCAATTGGGCCATATGCTACATTTCCCCAGCTCCCCTATTCTAGTTCTCCATTCTCTTTACTGCTTCTCAGACCCTTTGTGAAGCTGCTTCTCTATCCTGCCTACTTTCAACCCCTTCCAAGTGATATCCATATCTGTCTTTTTGTCCAACAACTAACTGCTTTCCCTATGTCTGAACACCCAATAGTTGTTCAAATTTTAAAATCTAAATTTTCCTTCTTTATAATTTCCTGATATATAAACATTGTCCAATTGTTCTTGTTACTTTTGAATTTTATAAATTCCTTTTGAAAAAGTATTACATAAGAAAAACTTTTGCAGTAGGGAAAAATTAATTTACATAATCAACTGTAGTTTTATATACCTGATAACACTATTTTAACATTTTAACATTTTATACATATATAGAAACCTCTTTTAAAATATAAATATGTGGGGCCATTAGGTGGCTCAGTGGGTAAAGGTGCTTGCTGCCACACCTAAGGTTGATCCCTGGACCTACATAAGGGTAAGAGAGAGCCACTCCACAAACTTGTCTTCTGACCTCATGTGCATGCACACTCACACACACACACATTCACTATAAAATAAAATCTAAATATGCAGATTTATGTATCTAAGAGACTATTTGACAAGTCAATTCTAGGAATTTATCCCAAAGTAATATTTGTAGATACTGTTAAATATTTTCAAGCCTGATGTGTCTGTCTACAAAGAAGGGCCTTGAGGGAAGCAGAGGACTCTCCAAATAACGATGTATATGCACCTGCTAATCCTATTCAAAATTCAGAATACTGTTGGTGCTAACTGTACTTTCTTCTAGATTATGATCTCAGCTCCAACCCTAAAGCATCACCATCCCAAGGCTTCTGTAGTCATATCACATGCCATAAGCAACAACCCTCAAGGCATTGGTTTCTCCCTAGAATAGACAGACAAGCTCATGGAACACATAATAAACACTTGGAAAAGACTGGTGTCCCAATGCCAGTGGGTCTGTAATATTCTCTCTGACTAAACCCTAAGAACCTTTCTGAGGGATGACTGTTTAAAATCCTCAGTCCCTTAATAACATGGTGGTAGGATTTTTCAATCATTAATTCATTTTATTACTGTAAAAAATTTCCTTATGAAGAGACTGGGATTTTATAAAGGGATTGAGGTTTTCACTCTTTCACATTTACTTGAGTAATTCTCTTTTAATAGTTTAAAAATATCAGTCTTATTAAAAGTGGTGGTGCTCCACCAGGTAATGTTTTCCTGCTTCCTTAACTGCAGGTTGCTACTGGCAGAGCCGTTACTGAGGATTTGGACCTCTATGCTACATCTCGAGAGAGGCGGTTTCGATTATTTGCGTCTATAGAATGTGAAGGACAGTTATTCATGACTCCATATGATTTTATTTTGGCTGTTACAACAGATGAGCCAAAAAGTAAGTAGAGATTTTAAATCACCTTCATAATTTTACCTTTATAACAACTTTGTTATATTAATAGTATGATAATTTTCAAACACTTTCAAAGATGGTGAAAAAAGTAATGGAGACTAAGCAATTCTGGTCAGTTAAATAGGTGACAATAAAAATGAACTTTGAAGAGAAAAATCTATTTTATAAAAATATAAAACAGTATACATATTTTAGAATATATCACAAAAGCAATGTAACAAATCAGAATTCATTGTTATGCAATAATTGCAGACTGTTATTTCTTTAAAACCTTTATTATTTCTAAAATTTCAGAATTTTTAGTCACTCCCTTACATATTGCACTTAAACACTACCTTAATTTTAGATATTCTTATAAGAGATAAATTTTCTACCTACTATTTCTTCTATCCAAAATAAAAAACAGTAATTGAGAAGTGGCATTGAAGTTATCCTTGATCAAGAATCCTGCTTTTATGTCTTCTGCATTTGTCCTACCTCCTGAAGTATAAAGATGGGCTAATAATTCTTTCCCACTTTTCCATGTGCTAAAGGAGTGCTGCTTTTCAAACATTTGGGCTGTTGCTCATTTTCTGGAAATGCTTTGTAACTGATTTTAAAAAGTAGCAAGATTTTTGCATTTTTGTATCTAGCCTATTTTAATATGTTGTTCTCAATGAAGTGTGGAAAGAAAATCCCCCTCACAGATACAGGTGGTCGGGGAAGGGCAGAAGACTTTGTTCTGAACTTGGGTATTCTTTTTACACTGTTACAACCTGCTAGTGGTGGTGCAGGCTTTCAAAATCTCCAAAGATGATATTGAAACATTCTCTAATATGAAGGGCTTTGGGCTAGGTTAACTGGATGGCTGAGTTGTAAGAATGAGGTTAAGGAGGGAAAAAGAGATGACTAAACTTTTCACTGATGTATTTGAGATACATCAGATATGTAAAAGTTGGATTTGTCTAGTTTTAGCTCCCTGAAAGATAACTAAAATTAATACTCCAAATAAATTGACTAATATTTGCTTTAATTTCTTATAAAAATATATGATAATTGAACAACCATGGCCTTTTCCTCCAAAGCAAAACCAAACATTAAACTTTTTTAAAATAATTTATCAAACTTGTGCAGACTAGGCTTTAATTCTTTCTTCCCTCTCAGTGCTGGACATTGGATCCTGGGCTTATTATATGCTGGGCAAGTGCTTTTCTGTTGAGTTTCATCACAGCCCTCAATGAATTGACTTTTGATGCTTTAAATACTCGGCAGTGGAGATCAGGAAGAGGTCTGAATATAGGGATCTGTCTGTACATGATTAGTAGTTAATGTTACGTATGTTGAAATTATCCAGAGAAACACTATACTATTTTACATGACTGGGAACCAGTCCTTGAGGAGCTCTTACATTTCAAAAGATGAAGGTACAAATGCTAGAAAAGGTAGGCCCCAAGAGCACTGTCCAGAGACACAGGAAAACAAACAAAAAAACTAGAGTGGTGCAGTCATAGAGTCCAAAGGAAATGGTTGGGGTTGTCCAGGGAGTGGAACACTACTGAGAAGTCAAGTTAGATTAGCACAGACTATGTTCCAGATTTACTAATACGAAGGTTGCTGATGATTTTTAAAACAGACATTTCATGGAATTGACTAGGACCAAAACTAGATTGCATAGTAGATTAATAGATGAAGAAATGAAGGCAGTGACTGACACGTACCTGTTCGAGATGCTTGACTCTGAGAGGGAAAGGAAAGGCAGCTCGACTGAAATTTGAGGTAGAGATTTGATGATGCAAGATTTTAACCCCCCAAAAATTTAAAAGTAGGAGTTGTTTTCTCACTAGTGGGAAAGTCTTGAGAATAAACAAACCAGAGAGTAGCTACTAGCCATACCCAATTTAGTCTCAAAAAAATTCTTCATGAGGTTATTATTTTCATATTAATAAAATTAGTATAGAGTGCTCAAAAATAGGGAATAAACAAACCACAATATACCATGTTAATTAAGTCAAAGGGCTATAAATCTTATCTTAGTCTTATAATTACTATTAAAGAACCCTACTTAATTTTCAGCCTTTTTCTGCTCTACACATTTACAGGTGGTGACTGTAAACATGTTGAGTGGGGCTAGTAGCCTAGAACCAGTTTTGGATCTGTCATCATCACTATTATCAGTTGAATTCATAATCAAGATTTTGAACATCTTTAAAATGACATTCAATAGGAAACTGCATTTAAGTATTTACTTAGTAATTGTAGCTCAAATAAACATTAATTGTAAAATATACCACATTGTTGTTTGTATTGTTTAATTTTTCTTATTTTTCTCTTCAGAATAGAGTCTGAAAGGTAAATTCCCCTTTTAGGATTAAAGTATTATTTTCCTATAGCATCAAGAATCATTTTAATTTGTATTTTAAAAATACAAATTTTAAATTATTTCAGATACAAAAATGAATCACAGATATGATGAACAACAGCCTACAACCTGAGAAATAAAATGCTTCTAATATTTAATATAGATTTAATGCCTCCCTCCACCTGTTATATTATATACTCAATGATTTCCTATGAAATAAGGAATTTAGAAAGTCAGAATACCCATTGAAGACTTATCTTACTGGCTCTTTAATCTTTATTTCTTTAACAGCTAATGATATTGAACATGGTACATTTCCTGCAAAATGAATATGTCTTTTGTAATAATCTATTGTGGAAATCTCATAAAACCACAAACTCAGGAGTAAATCTAATTTCCTCATTGGATAAATAGTTTCTAAGCATTGCATAAGAACATGTCCATGTGTTTGTACTTTTTATGGATTTTTCTTACACTCTTTCCAAGCTGTTATTTCCTTGTCCTATTCACTAAAAAGAGTCATTGCAGAATTATGTGCACAGTAGCATAGGTAAGGTTACATGCAAACTCCTGTGATTTCAGGGCTTGATCACCTATTGACATATACTGTTAGGTAAAAGAAAGATTTTGTTATGAAATAAAGAATTGATCTCCAAGAAAAATTAGTTTCCAAATTTTATAAAAGTATATCTTCACCTTTGATCTCAAGATGAATTAGTGTATTGCCTTAAAAAGAGAGTTATATAGCAATGTGTCTTCCATATAACTTTAAATTTGATATATTTTTAATTATACAGACTTGCTATGTAGACACAATTAGTCTACCAGTTTTCCTAATGCGAGTATTCTGTAGGAATTAATTACTATCAACCTGGAGATAATTCTTAGCCATTTGCAGTGGTAGGAGCTGAACAAGAAAAACAACTATTTGGGCTATTCATCTGTACCCGCATTTTACTGTTTAAATTGAGATCATTGACATGATAAAGAAAATGTTTTATTCAGCTACTACACTTCTGCCTCTAAGATACTTCTAGAACAACTGCAGAAGGAAGATGGCTAAGATCTTTCCCAGCTCTCCTGTTACTCTTCTTCTTTTTGCCACTATCGTTTCTATCTTGGAGAGACCGCACCAAGGAATTATTTCCAGAAATACTCATTCATCTGATTACAGTATGAATATTTTATAAGTATCTTCATTTGTCCTTCAAGTGCTGTAAAATATTTAATATTAAGTAACTCAACTTGTGTTATGGGTCCAGAAATGCCAAATCATAATCCAATTATGGGGGGAAAAAAGTCCTGTGACACTGATTTTACTTACTATAAGTTACAGTGTTTAAAACAAGTAGATAACATGAAAGGATCATATATTAGATTCAAATATTGAGGGTAAAATTATCTGCCTTTTGAACATAAAAGCTTGATTTTGAGTTATGGTTATATATGGTTACTAAATATGGATATACATTACATATATTATCTAATTATTTTATATTTATTTTAGTTGCTAAAACGTGGAAGTCACTTTCTAAACAGGTAAGCTAAAGCTATTGGTATACAAGATATGCATGCACACACACAGTACACACATGTGTAAGCACATATGCACATTATCTGATTATATAGTCATATGTTTTTGTGTGTGGTTTTTACAAATTAAAATCACATAATGATAGTATTTTTTAGTCTTCATAATGTAAGTAAATGAAAGAAGGTTGTCAGTTCCATGTGCTAGTGAAGATAAAGGCTAATTGTCATGTGTGAGTGTAAATTAGTGTTCCTTGTTTAGAAACAGTTGCATTATCTACTGAATTGAATATATATATAGAGAGAGAGACTCTTACTCAACAAGTCCATACCTGAGGTTAAATTCTACAGCAATACATTCACATGTACCTGACAAAGTTAAACTTAATCAACTTTATAACTCGGTTATTTCACATTCATGTTCATACCTAGAGAAACTATCAGTTTCATACAGAAGAGGTTCAGAAGTCTGTAGACTGCTTTTCATGGTTTTAAAAACAAGCACATGAGTAATAGGCCTAATAAATTTTCAAAAAAATATAACTCCATTCAGGCAGAAATCAAAACTGGGGAAATAACACTATAATTATGTAAGGATACATCCACAGTTGCCAAAAGAAAGGGGAAAATTAACATATTCAGATAGCAGGGACTGACATCAGGGAGGACCTCAAAGTGACTTTTAACGTACTGATGATTTCCTGCTTTTAACTTAGCTATTTTTAACTTCCTTAACTAGAAAAAGGAAATTCTGCAGAGCTTATCATGGTAGATGCATGTTTCCCTGTGAAGCTTCAGAAACATCTCTTTACAGTTAAATGTAAGATAAAGGGACTGCTGTCATAGCTAGAGGGCTAGCAAAGTGATGTTCCTCATTAGCTGAGGATTCTAGACTGCCCTGATAGTGTCACATCCTAGTGGCCGAAACTGCGTTTATCACCTCAAAAGTAGAAATTTAAGATCAGAGTATCAGTAGGGTTGCTTATTCTCGGGCTTTAATCCTTTCTGTGGCCGTCTTCTCACTCTGTTTTCATTTGGTCTTTCCTCTGATAATTTAGGGGGATTTCATGTGATAACATTAGTGATACTTTTAAAGGACCTGTCTACAAAGTAGCCAGATTCTCAGGCTCTGTATGATGGCCATAATACATAATATATCAAGGAGAAAGAGGAGGGGAAGATGACAGCAGGGGGAGGAGTGGAGTGGAGAAGAGGAATTGTAAGAACTACAATAGTGACAATTAACACAATTTTAAAAATCATATTCAATAAAAGTATTGCAAGTTATTACTCTATATAAAAATAAATGAATCAAAGTTAATAACATGGTGAAATTTAATTTTAAATTAATAATAGTGATTATAAAACTGCATTAAGATACATTTCACAATAGCAACAAAATCTATCAGGTACTTGAAAGTGTACCATCTTAGTTACAATTCTATTTCTGTGACAAAACACTGACCAAGGCAACTTAGGATAGAAATTATTTCTGTGGGCTTGTTAGCTGAGAGCCCTCATCTTGATCTGAAAGTAGGAAGCAGAGAGCTAGCTCAAAATGGAACAAGTCTTTGGAAACCTCAGATCTCACCCCCAGCGACATACTTCCTACAACAAAGCCACACCTTCTAATGTTCCCCAAACAGAAATCAACTAGAAATCAAATATTCAAATATATTATGCTCTGGGGCCTATTCTCATTCAAACCGCCACATTCCACTGCGTGGCCTGCATGACCTCTAGTGGCCATATCATAATGTAAAATCAATTTAGTCCAACATCAGAAGTCCTCATAGTCTTTCAATCTCAAAGCAGTTTAAAGTCCAACGTCTAACATCTCTTCTGAGGCTCAAGGCAATCTCTTAATTTTAACACCTACAAAATCAAAAGCAAGTTACATACTTCCAACATACAGTGGCACAGTATATAAATTGCCATTCCGTAAGGGAGGCATTATGGCATAGTAAGGGAATACTGTACCAAAGCAAGACTGAAACCCAGAGGAGCAGACTCCAAACCTGTGGTTTTGTTTCTGGTGTAGAGGGCTGAAATGGCTCTGTCCTTCCATCTTTGCTGCCTGCAACATACTTTTTTCTCTTGGGATGGTTCCACTCCCTGTTGGCATCTCTCCTTGGAAGATATTCCATGTCTCCATCACCTCTAACATCTTGGAGTTTCCAGCACAATCCAGGCTTCACTTTTACAGCTTCACACAATGGCCTTTCCGGACCTTCATGCAGGGACTGCCCTGCCATGAAGTGCCTGGCCTCAGTCATTCTCCTCTTTCTTGGAAGAAGATTGCATAACCCTTTACTGGTATATGCTTCATGGCTTTAAGGCCAGTACCATGTGATGAGGCTGCCAGTTCAGTTGCCCACTGGGATGGAGCCCTTGAATCATTCTTAGGTGGGGATTCCTCAGGCCTTTCCTTTCACAGGGTGAAAGCTACTTGTGATCTCCCCATGAGAATACCACTTTCTTTATTCTATTTTAGATCAGGCCTTTCTTCAATTTTATCTCTTTCAGTACAAGCCTTGATTTTGTCATTAAATTTTCTGATGTTATTTTCCCTGTTCAACTGTACACTTTGTATTTCTTTTTCCCCACGTGTGCTTTTTCACTGTTGACCTGCATAATAGTAAGTACAAATAAATGTGATGGAGTCAATATCAGGCTGTCTTGACATCTCCTCTGCCAAAGAAATTAGTTCATTGCATTTTATTTTCACCTCAAGGAAAGTTTTAGGAAAAGAGCAGAGAGCAGCCACATTCCTTCCCAAAATAACACAAGAATGGCCCCTGGTTCAGTACTATTAAAGTCCTTGCTTCCCTCTAATGTCTCTTGAGCTGAGCTTCCACAGTCCACATAGCTCTCAGGACTGTTTCCCAGGCTCCTAGTATAGGATGGCCCATTGAGCCCTACTTAGAGCACTCAACCACTCTTCTACTCCAAATTCCCCAAGTCTTCCATATGCATCCAAATTTCTCATGACTAGGTATGTTACAGGAGCAGCCTGTTCCCTGATAGCAACTTCTGTCTTAGTTACTTTTCTGTTGCTGTGTCAAACATTAGAACTAAGACAACTTACGAAAGAAAGTGTTTAATTGGGTTTATGGTTTCAGAGAGTAGGGCACCATGATGGCAGTGCAAAGGTTTGGCAGCCGGAATAGCTGAAAGTACACATCTCTATCTGAAAGCTAACACAAAATAGCATAGGTCACTAATTGCCAGTGACATATTTCCTCCAGCAAGGCCATACCTCCTAATCCTCTCCAAACAGCCACCAAGTATATACTGGAACCCAAGTATTCAGATATCAATCTATGAGGCCCATCTGCATTCAAACCACCACATGTACTTAACAGAGCATGTACAACATTTTTAAGTTGTCTTTCAAGGAAAGGAATAGATACAGTATCATGTTCATGGAGACTGAGCTATAATAATATTTATATCAAATTTATCTACAAATTAGTGTTAATATTAGTCTACTCTAATATAATTTCAACAAAATTGATTTTAGTTTTCACTTTTTAAAAAATTTGGGGCCAGGCGATGGTGGTATATGCCTTTAATTCTAGCACTTGGGAGGCAGAGGCAGGTGGATCTCTGTGAGTTCAAGGCCATCCTGGTCTACAAAGTGAATTCCTACTGTGGGATAATCCTCTTGTACACTGTAAAGATTTGTCACTCATATTGATTTAATAAAATGATGATTGGCCAGTAGCCAGGCAGGAAGTATAGGTGAGGCAACCACACTGAGAGAATTCTGGGAAGAGGAAAGGCAAAGATGAGTCACTAGCCAGATGCAGAGGAAGCAAAATGAGATTGCCTCACTGAGAAAAGGTACCAAGCCACATGGCTAAACAAAGACAGGAATTATGGGTTATTTTATATTTTAAGAGCCAGTTAATAATAAGCCTGAGCTAATAGGTCAAACAGTTTGCAATTAATATAAGTGTCTGTGTGTTTCTTTGGAACTGAATGGCTGCCGGACTGGATGGGACAGAACTTCCATCTAAAAATTCCAGGACAGCTAGGGCTATTACATAGAGAAACCCAATTTTAAAAAAAAGGGGGGGATAAGGAATCTAAAATACTTAGAATGGTTTTGAAAAGGAAATAGAAAGGTGACAGAGATGAGAACAAATGACTCATATTAATAATATTGATAAGATTAATATTATATTGATAATTAAAATAATATTGGATCATTACAAGAATATTTTAACTAAATGAAGATAATTAATAGATAATAGAAAAATCCAGAGACATTTTAAGCAACATCTGTAAATCAGTAGAGAAAAGACTGATGCCCCAATAATGTTTAAAAATAACAGCTTTTCCTGTGGGGACAAATGAAGCTAATCCTCAGAACCCACCACCATATATAAAAGCTAATTGGAGGTGGACTGTGTTCTTTTTTTTTCCCAAGCATCATGGCTAGTTAACTTTCGTCATCATCATCTTCATCATTTATGCCCCAGAAATGCTTAAGTTAAGTATACATAGGCAGCCCATTTATGGCAGTTCTCCAGTTGTTCCTGTCCTGGGCAGTCCTAGATGCTAGTAACTTTAATCTTCATTAAAATATATGTCATATATTTAGAAGGATGAATATGTCATAATATACCACTGAAGTTATATATATTTACTATAAAATCATCTCAAATTTGTAAAAAGTATATGTTTTTGTACTTTTTGACAGCATAGATACTTACCAAAAGTGTTCATCTTTTGCCAATGATTCGCTCACAAATATAATAATTTTGTCTAAATAACCTATTATGTATCAAATACTGTTATGACTGTCTAAGTAAATTGATAGTCTAGTGAACAGTTGGCTATAAATTATAAACAAATTTGAGGATTGTGCATATATTGGCCGCCTTATTCTTCTACCTGTAAACATTAACATATCAGTGGATTGTTAGTATCCAAAGAGATAATGTTCCTGCTCAGAGGTAATGGAGGTAATAAGAAGTTCCAGGCAACTGGAAAATAGCACTGAAGATGCCTTTAGTTACATTTTACCCTAATAAATTCTCAGAGCTTCACCTCACTCCCCATAAACATAACTTTGATCCAAAACTGACAATTTCTTGAAATCTGGAACATTATAAAGTATATCAGATGCTTCCATGTACAGGAGAAGAAAAGCATATAACTGTGCAAGCAGATGAGCTTCTCAGTCCTTGCTACCAAATGCTAGTGGTACAGTTGACACCTAGAGATGCTTTCCATAAAATTCAGAGCTTGTCAGAGCAGCATTCTCTGTTGCCTCTAAAATGTGATAAAAAAAAAAAAACGGTAACTTCTACCCACCTGAGTCTCAAGTCCTACCACCTTAGAATTAAAAAAAAAAAAGTAACCTCCCCCACAGATGGAGCTCAGCTGAAAGGTCAGGGCTGAGTATCTTGCTTCCTATGTGTGGAAGAGGAGATTCTTCTACTGAAAAGGAAGACTCACTCCCTTAAGAAAGGGAGAGAAAGATCTTTGTACCCCCCAAGGAAAATAACTGTCTTGAAATATATATATAATTACTGTTGAGAGAAGTTAATGTCAGAAGCTTTTATCCAACTCTAAAAGGATTCCATGATGCCCAACTCAAAAATGTTTAAAGAGTGTCACAATGAATATAGACTTGTTATGTGGAAGAACAGGAAGTCACCAAGAGTAATATCAGAGTTTTCAATGTCAGTTGGGCTTTTGTTTGTTTTTATATTGTGTTTTTATGTATGCTTAAAAATTATAAATGGTAAAATGCAAAAATTGAAGAACACATTAAAGGATCTTTTTAGACAGGACACAGGAAGCAAACCTCAAAAGAAGTTACTGGCAGATTTTACTAAATTAAATACTTAAAACTTTAGTTACCCAAACCCATCAACAACACTAAAAGAAATTTGATACATGGGAAAATGCTTTCATTATTTATTGTTCAAAAACAACTTTGAAAAATGATCTTATAATTATCTAGAACTTGTGTAAATAGATACTAAAAGATAATCATTTCAATAAATAATGGACAGCATAGCTAGTATAGCTAGTAAATACATGCAAAGTAGTTTATAATAACCAAAGATAGACAAATTGAAGCAATGATGTTCTATTCCATACCCACCAGATGGCTAGCTTCCAGAAATTTGACAGTGTCAGTAATGAGCAATGGCGCGAAGGAACCAATTGAAAAAAATGAATGATGCCTTCACTTTGGTAATGACTGATGAAATTTACAATATATATTTGGGGCCCTATTTACATGTATGTATGCTAGAGAAATGCTTAAATGTTCACATCTGCTGTCTTGTTCATCTTTCCTGACACACAGATGGGAAAGCAAAAAATTTAGAAACGGTATAATCACTGGGGAAATAGATCAAATAGTTGTAAAGTAGCATACTACAGATAACAAAGTACTACCGAATAAAATGAATAACTGTTAGAGCTCTGTGTATCCAACTGTAGACCTAACAGCAAGTGGTGGGATGCTGATGTTTTCAGGACCTAGGAAATCAAAGTAATTCTCCTGATTCTGAGAAGCTATTGGTTCTATTTGGCCTCATCCTCTCATGGGTGTCTAGATTTTTCTAAAGGTTGTATGATAAGTGATGGACAACCGATGGAGTGTGTGGTTGTATATGGTTATACTTTACATTTTCATTTTTCACATTTAAATAAACACTGATGATTACAATACAGATAAACATCTTTTGTGTTCATAGTATTTTAAAAATGTAAATAGCTGACTTTTAAAAACCATTATGAACAGTCACAGTATAGGTATTAATATCAAAATAAAGACTATTTGACATGAATATATGTCCATATTATGTAAAAGACAAAGAATAAAGTACAAAACAGTATATAGACAATAAATATTTAATATTTACAATAATAAGGTGATTTTTTATAAGATGTTTATGAGAGTTAGAGTAAAAGAATATTAAATAAAATTGAAGTTTGATTTGACTTTGAATGTAAATTTCCTTTCTAAACTTACAATTTTCTTGTGTAGTGTGTGTGAGGGGGAATGTTTGCACTATGTGATTAAAAAATTAAGTACTTTAAAAGCACCTATAACTTGAGGAAAGTAAAATTAATTCAACAAATGCATATTTGTTATCTACTTGCAATACTGCAATTTAATTCTAATACTGGACACCCAGAGTTAGTATCTGACTCCACTAGTTTAAAGACATAGTGCCCCAGAAGTCTGCTCTTTTTTCAAGTGTGTACCACAGTTCAGAGGTCTCAAGGTACCTCACTCCTGCCCTTACTGGCTGTAGTTCCAGGGTTTTCCCTACAACTGGTTTAGTAATTGATTAAAATGACTCATAGAACTCAAAAAATGCTGTAGTTGTGGTTATAGACAAAGAACATATATTAAGACATCCCAAATGAAGAAGAAAAGTATTAGGTCTGGAAGTGCCCTGAACAAGAGTGTCTGTCCTCTCTCCATGTGGAATTGGTTTGTTGCCCTCCAAGCATCTTCATCGGTCTCCAGTGTGCTTAGTGTCTAGACTTGTCTTGGGTTTTATTTCTGAGGTGTAAGTTTCCAATCATGTCTTTATCTCTCAGTCTCCTCCTATCCTTGCTCCCATCCTTTCTTCTGTGACCAAACACGATTGTGAGTTATTTTCTTAATATACACTCAGGTGTGACTCATGGATTTCATCTTTCTTCCAGGAGCTGTAGACAAAGGCCAAATTCATTTTATGTAGTACAGTAGTATAATAGAAAAGTATTGCTAGTGAGGAAACAAATTTCCCACATGAATGGATGTACAAAGATTTTAGTAAATGTTAAAAATCAAAAATAGCAGAAAACAAAAACGATCACAAAAGCAACTAGATGATCTAGGCATGAAGAAACTATATTTTTATTAAAAATAACTACTTGGCCAGGCAGTGATGGCACATGCCTTTAATCCCAGCACTCAGGAGGCAGAGGTAGGCAGATCTCTGTGAGTTCAAGTATAAGAGATAGTTCTAGGACAGGCACCAAAAACTCCAGAGAAACCCTGTCTCAAAAATCATAAATAAATGAATAAATAAATAAATAAATAAATAAATAAATAAATAAATAAATACTTGAAATCAATTAGGATCAGTTTCTGTAATTTCCTTTATGTGCCTAACTTGGGAAGATTACTTATCCAATTTAGGTCTAAGTAAAATACGTGCAAGAATTGGTTAGTAGAATTAAATGAGCTATTATGAATTCATTCTTAATCACATAGGGGATTCTTAATAAAGGTAATTGATTTTTAGAAATCAGAACAGAGGTCACAGGATATAGTTATAATGGGAGAAGATTAATATTTATACAATAGAAATAGTATAAATTTAAGTATGTAAAGTGTATTGAAGACTTTTTAAAATTTCTTAATTTAATGAAAATATTGTAGTTTCCTCTAAACAGTAAATATTCCAGTCTCCTTATCATTCACAGCTGAAGTCTTACCTGTTTGCCACAGTCTCCTATTGGACACTACTCGTTAGCTTTGCATCTGTTACCTGCAGTGCAGACAAAGCCCTGTGGAGGAAATGAATGCTAGAAGCCACACACAGTTTGGAAAACCCCTAAACATGCTCCTGTTTTTGACATCCCAGGGATTTCTTTATTTTCCAGGGATTCTATAAATCCAGGGATTTATAGATATTTCTATATCTCCCTCAGCTTTGCAATCTAAGAATACTGTTAATAAACGTCACAGAGCACTTTCTGGATTCCAATTACCAGGAAAAGTCTGAAGTATTCTCAAATTTGAATGTGCATAAAAATCACTTGGAGGTTGGGAAAAGCACAAGTCTAGTTCAGAAGGTCAAGAGGAAATGCTACTCTGCATTTCCATAAGCTTTCAGATGACACTGGGATTGTTGGAAACCACAGTGTGACAAATAAGGATCAAATCTAGAAGTAGAAGTGGCTTTTACATTGAAAATGTATCGCTAAAAATGTGTTATGAAGAAAAGTAATTTTTAAACTTCAGAGTACTTCATTATTTTACCAAATTCTTTCACTGGTTTTCCTCAGTCAACTGTATTGCAATTGTTGCTTTGTTATAGTTATGATTTTTTTCAGAATATGCATTATCTGTTCAAATATTTTTATATGAGCAATGACTCACCTGTTTACATTCTCCAATAATCTCTCAGCAGTAGTGTTAATTACTTTTAGAATGCTGAGTGGAAGTCAATATTCTGTTGCCCCAGTAGTAAGACTCTTTGGGTTCCCATGAAAAGAGTCTGTTCTTTCCTAGCATATTCCTTCACTCATTTGTTTCTTTTGCTCAAACTCAGATAAATCCAGGCATGCAGCAAAGAAGAAAATGGAGCCAACTGATCACCTGATTTTAATGAGGAAATCTACATGGCTTTTATAGGGCAGTCCCTTGTTTCTCACTCCAGAACTTAAACTTGCTGTTTTATCTTAACTTAGTTGTCTTGGCTATATGCATCTAGTTAGAAAATTTATCTGAAATTTTGAATAGCACTAATTACGTTTAATATAGCATCTTTAGCATTTATTTGATATTTGCATTATGGGCAAATAGTGTGGCAGAATAAAGCACAGGTATAGAATAAGATGATTAATGTCACATATCTGGTCATTTAAAAGGAGAATTTCCTGGAGAGGATACGTACTTTTTTTAAGATTCATGTTGTAAGAAAGTAATTTGAATACTAATCAGTATTTCAATCCTTCTTTTATAGGAATTAAGTCAGATGCTCTCAGAAACTCCACCAGTTTGGAAGGGTTCATCAAAGCTCTTTAGAAATCTTAAAGAAAGAGGTAAGTTAACCTTAGTGCCTATGCATTTTAATATTGACATGGATTTAAAATTGTGTGTGTAGATAGGTAGGTAGATAGACAGACAGACAGACAGACAGACAGACAGACAGATAGATACACACACACACACATATGCCACCAAATGCAAGTGTTTCTGGGTAAGTAATGGTATTTTAGTATAGTGTGATTAAGGATGATATTATCACTATATACATACACAAATATATATACTTCATGACCTCTTTAGCTTCATCATTTTCAAACATACTGAAAAAATTTTACATTTGTTCAACTTTTCAAAAATATTAGGTCTTCAAGTATTAATTTTCTTCATTTCATTTTGTATCTAATTGTTACTTCTCCAGTAAGTGAATATACAAGATTAACCTGTGCTATATGATGCCAATTAAAAGAAAAGAAAAAGTAAAGATATCTTTGCAGTTTTTGTCTATAATATTTCCCCAATTTTTCTCACATAATATGAATGAAAGAGATGCTTTTTATATGTGGACATTTTTTTAAAACTTGGACTTAAATACTGGACTCGGGTATATTAAAATACTCCTTGGAGATCTGGGCATGGTGATACATTTCACTGCTCTCAGCTTCTCTGTAGCTTGAAGAGGGAGGATTTTGAGGGTTTTTTTCTATTTTTTTATTGATTTTTATTGAGCTCTACATTTTTCTCTGCTCCCCTCCCAAATTAGACTGCATAGCAAAGACATCGCAAAACAGAAAATACTCTTAGAAATTCTGTTTATGTTTTAGAGTGAGTTAATAGCATTGGGAATGTTCAAAACTCAAAAGGACTAGGTAAGTGTAATGAATTTTTTTGCCTTAATATCTTATGAGAAAATAAATGGATCAATATAATTTGAAAACAGTGCATAGAAGAAATATTTTTTATTTAAGCAAAGGTTAACCTGGAAGGCCTACCCCTCCACATGTTATATGCATTTTTTTATGTTTTCTGTCTGCTTTTGTTTATTTACAGGGGAGAATATTCATTTAGCACTGTTTAGGATAAGTGTCTGCAGTGTTGGAAGTGTTCATGTTTCTCTTCTATTTTGTATAGACACCATTGGCCAGTTATGATTATTGAGCTCTTCAAATGTTGCTAAAGTAACTGAAGAATATAATTTTATTTAGATTAGTCTAAATTTAAATAACTACACCTGCCCATTGATTACCTACAGGAAACTTTATATCTGTCTCATATTCTTGATATTACCAAAATCATTAAACCATGGTCTTATACGAGTTTAGAACCAGCTTGCTAAGTGGTTGAGAGATACTGAACTACTTGCTTTACATATATATATATATATGTATATATGTATGCACATGCGTGTGTATGCACACACATGCCCACAAACATTAAGTGGTTGAAAATTTTTAAAGCTAAATCTTCCGAAATACTAATTTTAAATTGATTTTATCTTTTTATCTTTAACTCAGTAAAAACAATTCAGCAGCTTTTCACAAAAGCAGTATGTAACACTTATATCAAGAAATAGTAATTTAACAATATCATGTTTTTATGGAAATTCTTAAATTTTTTAATTGAATTTTTAAAACCTAGTTGTCATCTCTTCTTCCTTCCTCTCCACTACTCAAGACAAGGTCTCTTTAAATAGCCCAAAGCTGTCCTTGAACTTACAGTCCTCCTGCCTCTTGATTACTGTAATTTAGTTGGCATGTTCTTTATCCTGTACTTGTAAAAACTACCATTACTATATAGTAGCATTTGACTTTATGTTATTGTTTGTCTTCCTTAAGTAGATTGAAGGGTTGATCTTCTCATTTTCTTCTGGTTTTCTATGTTTATAGTTAGAAAGCATTGTGAATCTATAATTCATCTGCAGCAGTATTTTCTTTTATCCTTGACCTTTTTCCTTTTCAGCTATATCACTTTGTTCTCTCTTCCTGTGTGAATATTAATCCAACTCAGTAGCCAGGTTAGCCTTACCAAAAAAATGCCTGCTATGACCCTCTGTGGTCAGTCAGTCCTCCTGTTAATTAAACCTTTCGTAAGGTTAATCTTGAATTAGTCATAGTAATTATATGGCTTTTAAAGTTCCTTATATCAGCTGTAATACTTTGCCACCTACTAAGTGAATTAGAACAATAAGAGGACTCAGATAATTGTAACTCTACAGCCATTGACTGTTTCAGAATCTCTCCACCATAACGTTCTTGCAGTCATCCAGAACTATCTGTCTCTAGGTCACATATTCTAGTATAAACAGGAGAGAATGTTTTCCGAGCCTAGTGCGCAGTTACCTTCATGGCTCTGACAAACTGCCTGGTGGTGACTCCTAGTATCTTTGTTCTATACAAAGAGTTAGTGAAGCTTCACAGGACATCAGATAAGTGAAGAGGTAAAGTCCACAATGTATTGAAGGGTGGTTTTTTCATACCTTTAACCAAACATCAAGATTGACTGCAATGTAGGTAAATATTGCAGACTTATTCCTGAACTTAATTTTTTCAGTCTTTTCTTCATCAGTTACACTATTAATTCTATCTTTAACAATGCTAAAGAGTAGCCTAGAAGTGGAAAATGCAGTAACAGAATGTATATTTACTTCATATACATTCTTGGTAAGATTTGTAATTATGGGATACAGAGAGCTCAGTATGCAGAAAACATAAAGTGAGGACCACCGAGTTAAAGAAAGAAACCCTTAGAGTCAGTTAACAGTACAAGCTGTTATAAAAGTAGTGAGTGGCCATTTGACAGCTGAAGACTGGTAAGTGTATTTTTTATTTTTGAATGTTACACATCAATTTCTAAGCAAGTAAATATGTTTCATTCAGGTGTTACTAAAAAATGACCGAGTTCTTTATAGCATTTCTGACCATTTTATGTGAGTTTCATAGAGTAACAACAAGAACAAGCTTTAAAGTTAAACTATAAATAAATGTAACATTTTGTTTCTTATTGCCAGCATATTTATCATGAATGGACATTTTGTAGGAATTTTTATAGAGGCATGTGAAAAAATTTAAAATAAATTTTTCAACATTTGCAACGATTTTATAATATTGTAGTTTTATTTAAACAATATTTAGCAGATACCTTAAAACTATTAATAGTTTTTATTGTATACAATATTTAGCTTTTATGTTTGTGAAATATAAGTTAATATTTTATAAGGCATAATTGATACTGTTTTCTTCTAGGTGTGATTTCTTACACTGAATATCTTTTTCTTCTGTGTATTTTAACAAGTAAGTATACTCATTAAATTTATTTTTAAATATATTTTCCTTATGATCTTAAAAATGTGTCTTTCTTAGCATACTATTGGAAATTACCTCATGTGTATGTCAGCTGTTTTACAGATTCATGTCTAATTGTCACAGGAAAATGTCAAGTATAATATTGTCAGAGTCAAAACCCTATATATCTTGGCTTGTGACAATAATAAAATTTTCATAAATTATAAATATATTACTCTTTGGGGTTTAAGCTACATGAGACCCTAAAGATCAGAACTTATAATAATTTATAAAGCCTCTATTTTATGCATTTAAACCAGGTTTTCTGCAAGTCTAATGTGAAAGAGTAGCAAGTCTTGAGTCTTCTAATGCTGGGGAGCCTGTCCAAATACCCACCATTGTCCGCTGCAGTGACTCGCTCTCCCTGGCACGTTATGTTTATGAAATACGAGGAAGGTTTACTAGAGCTTCTGCTTGACTTTGTTTTCATCCACAAGAAGAAATTGTGTGCTGGACTCACTGAACTGCGGGCACCTAGCCTTTCCATTTTGACCTCTGTCCCCAGGGAGGAAGCCCTCTCTTTGAGCTACCAGTGCTTCTCTCAACACT
The DNA here is from genome assembly GCA_001685075.1 of Bramus lutescens. Lineage (NCBI taxonomy): Eukaryota > Metazoa > Chordata > Mammalia > Rodentia > Cricetidae > Bramus > Bramus lutescens. Next base: position 247,301 of record LOEQ01000973.1, on the reverse strand, counting down.
GAGACTAGAACCATTCGGGTTTCCTCTTGGAACACTAAAGAACCCTTACGTGGCCCCACTCTTCAAGTAGCTCTCTTACCCTTCTCTTTTAATGCCTTCATCATGCTTTATTTTCTTCATAGAACTTAGATTATTTGAAATTACTGCTTTATGTGGTCAGTTTTGTGATGGCTGTGAAAAGACTGTAATTGCTAAATGTTACTCTTTTGGGCCATCTATATCAAGAACAATGTCTCATTTATAGTATTCTTTCAGAAGCCCATTAATAAAGAAGAAAAAAAGAAGAATGTTAGAAAATTTAGGAAATTTCAGATGAGGAAATATATGTAGATGTATACAAACAAGAGCATTAGTAAAACTCATTTTAAAATTTGATTTCTGTGCTTAGAAATGTTATACTACTGTGCTAATCTTACTTTAGTTGTGAGTGATATATAAAGAGTAGGTGTGAACATGTGAATACTTTTTCATATCAAAATTTAACATTATTTATTCCCATAATGAAATTAAAATTTTAGTGTTGGAAAATGAATGCTCTGCCATTGTTAGTAGGGCCACCTGGGATTGAGCCATATTGAACACTAGCGACAATGCCAGTCTAGTCTGTGATGATTGTACCATGAAACCACAATGTCGAGAGGCGCATCAAAGATGAATTTACATTTGTCTTTGGACACAAAATTGCAAGCTATAAATATTTAAATAAGCTTAGTGATGGTGAATTAAGAAGGACACTGTTGGTTAAGAAGCCACTTAGATAGGGCAGGGTGTGGTGTGGAGTTAAGGCAAACACATGAGCTCACTTGCTATAGACTGCTTAAATTGTCTAGTGCAGTGACATTTCCTAAGAGTGGGACAGAAAGATTATGGTAAGTCACATGATTAGAATTAATAAAAGTATGAGAGGAAACTATAGAGGAGTGGCCATATTATCTGTGGTATGTACCTGTGAGTGCTTCCTTCTGGCCTTTAGTCATTTTGCCTTCTAAACAGTGCTTATAAAGGTTCATTTTACATATATTTTCTTCAAAATCTTTTAAAAATATAAAACTCGCTTATCTGATATATCAGTTTTCATGAATGATAATAAAAGCAAATGCATATTCCCAAAATATCTATAAGAAATGAAGTCATAAGGTGTAGCATGATTAATAAAAACCCAGAGACAGATATTGGGGTTCAGCCTAAAGATCAGAAAAGCAAATCAGCCACTGGCTCTTACCTTTACCTCAGTCTGAAATGGCGATCTTGCCTCGAGGAATCTCAGAATGAGACTGTGTCAGAGAGCTGTCTCCTACTACTTCTGGGATTAAGGGCATGCACCACTACTGCCTGGTTTCTATGGCAAGCTAGTATGCCTACTGGGATTAAAGGTGTGTGTCACCACTGCCTTGTCTATAAGGCTGAGCAGTGGGGCATTTACTCTCTGATCTTCAGGCAAGCTTTATTTATTAAAATACCAATGAAATCTCACTACAGTAAGGGACTGGCTTCCATTTCTGATATTTCCAGAGACGGCTATGATGGGCTAAGCAAGTAGGGTTGTCTGCTCTTGACAAAGCTCAGGATCTCCTATCCAGCTAGCAAGTTTATTAGTTGAGTAGGGGGAACATTTAGATTTCTGCTAGCCATTTCAGAGGAAAAGGTAAATTCTTGTCCAAAAACACTGTGTACTGAACCTCTCCTTGAAAGAAAATCCAAGTTTTCTTCCATCCAGGTTTTTTCGTTTGTAGAAACCAAAACAGAACAAAAGACAACAATAACAGCAACCAAAACAAAACAAAACAAAAACAAAGCATAGGCATCCAGAAAAGGATCATAAAATTAACTCAGCACATAGGGTATGAGAGTCTTCCTCAAATAAACTTGTTCCTTAGATTTTGGAGGGCTTCAATTACACATTAAAGAGTATTATGAAAGTTTCTGGTTTTTGAAGCATTTAGAAGTTTAACCACAAATCTGTACCCTCTCATGATCACATTTATTCTACAGGTGATTTTAGTTAAATTTAATTTTTCTGGAGACTTTGAACCGGTGCATTGTGCTGTATTTTTACTCTTTTCTGTCACTACAAGTAGTTGAACATACAGAAAAAAATTCAAATGTAGAGACCTCTTAGTTCTTTTTTAACAAGTAGGCGAAATATGAATATTTGTTTATAGAGGGATGTAGTCAAATATTTCCTTTGATGCTATGCAGTAAACAGCAGTAAAGTATTTAGAAAACTTATTATCAGTTCTGATACTAAGTCTGAAATACATGGGGCAGAATTGTGTCCTTCAGTATAACTTTCACTGTATTTAATTTCAGTAACATGTTGCTTTTCCTTTATTGGTTATTTTCTGCAGTCTATATATCTGTTGAATGTTCTTTTTTTCTGGCAGAACCTCATGCAGGTTTTAGAATAGCTTTCAACATGTTTGACACTGATGGAAATGAGATGGTGGATAAAAAAGAATTTTTGGTGGTAGGTACATGATATACTGCATTTTCTAATAACTGAATATTGCTCACTGATATGTTTTTGTGTTATTGGGACTATTGCTACAAAGTGATGCTTCACCTGAATCTAATAAGCAAGTATATACCTCAAGTAATGTTTACCTTATGGAAGCATAAATTATACTGAGTTTTTAAAGATGAATATAGCTAAAAGTTTGGAATTTGTCAGACACTTTCTACTTGATGGGTAATAGGCAGTTCTGAGATTATGTTTATCCTGCTAATACTCAGTTGCTGTCACACTGGCCACCTTGCTGCAGCTCTTTACCGTAGGAACTTCTCTTTTTATCAGTTTGAGCTCATTTTTCCCTTTCCTTCTCTCTTCATTCACTGTTGCCTTAGATTTTAGGTGTGTGGACCCACTTGCCTGCACCCTTCCTTTCCTTGGACCAAGAGCTTTGATCTCTGGCCCTCCTCTTCTGCTACTCGTTTTCCCATCTCCCCTCCCAAATTGTTTTTTCCTTTTGCTTCTGTTTACATCTGTTTCTGTGTAAAATTTTACATCTGTTTCTGTGAAAAATGCTTTCACCGGTTTTCTTTTTTTCTGACATAAAAAGTAGTGTTAATTTATTTCTTAGAGTAGCAAAATCTTCTATTAATATCAATGTTCAGTTCCATCTTTTGTGTCTTCTGTTTAGAAGTAAGAAAAAGGGTGACATGTTAAAGGGCTCTTTTATTTTTTTCCAGAACAGACCAATTTATTAGAATAATTTTGAACACTGACTTTTGGAAATCCCATTTCTTAAAAGCTCTTTATGCACTTGTCTTTTGGAATGTTGTCTGTTTGTGGGATAGGAAAATGAAATAAAGTTGAGATAGCTGTCTAAATTCCATAGACGAGAACCATGAGCTATCCAGAAAATTGGATAAAAAATTGTGTGTGTGACAGAGGGGTCTCTGCAAACATCACAGCCAACAGAGTAATAATGATCAGCCTGAGACAAGAAGGAAGTTCAACACGACTCTGTAGCCAGTGTTGCTTCAAACTTTGAGAGTCTGATACCAGGCAGGTTATTTTAGCCATATTGAAGCACAGCACAATTTGGAAAAAGTTTCCTGGTGATAATTAACCCAATCCCATGAGCACAATAAAGCTTAAGTCATGACTACATCAAAACTCTTTGTAAAGAACATGTGACCTCTCCCATAAAGATGGGTTCTATATATTGACCATGTGTGACTTCTTAAGAGTCTTTGGAGGATCTGGTGTGGCCTGGCCATACAGGTAGGACAAAGTCACCAGGCAATTAGCCACATCCATGCCCAGCTGTCTGGGTGGAAAATTGGTTATTTTTTAAGCATTAAAACATCTCTTCCTTTGAAGAGACAACCCTGTGTGTTTAACATTATTAATTCCCTTAGTGTTCATCTGCAAGCACAAGGAGCTCATGTCCTCTACAGTAAAAGAAGCAGGAGCAAGCTTCCATTTTAAAACCACAGAATTTAAAGAATATTACTAGCTAACATTTACTTAGAAATAATAGGCAAAATGCTAGGTAATTAGTTGTGGTATTTATTTTATAAAACACTCCATAAGGCAAGGGATGTTCCTTATGTTCCAAGTACAGAAAATGAACCTCAAGAGAATTAACTCATCTGAGGAATATCAGCAGTTTACTGTCTACAGTGCAGTTACTGCGAGAACTTGTTCTTTGTTCCTACATAAACTAACTAGAGCAGTAGGAGTTGGGTGGCCTGAAATAACAGTGAGACCAAAGCTGAACTCTGACGGATTCCTGGAGGACTGCTTCCATGTTCTCTACAGCCCAGCAGGCTCCATCTCTGTCTAGGCCTCAGACTCCCTGTCTTTATGTCATGGAAATCAAGGGAAACTGTAACATTAGACACATTGAACTCAGCTGTGAATTGCCAGTACCAAAGAATGTGGTTTTCTTGCGAAAATGTGACTAGAGTAGTTTAAATGTTGATGAAACTATTTTGCTTATTTTAGGATGTATTTAGCATAGAATATTATGTAGGTATCTCAAAATTCTGATGGAATTTCAATTCCTGATTTATTTCCTTATAGCTTCAGGAGATATTCAGGAAAAAAAATGAGAAGAGAGAAACTAAAGGAGATGAAAAGAAACGTGCGCTGCTGGTAAGACAAACTTTATGGTAGTTTCAGGTGGGTTTTTCCAGGTGAGAATTATGTTTTACATGTTGAAACAGTGTAACATTTAGAAGTTGGATCTTTTCCTTTATTGAAAAGTTTCCTAAGGTTTAATTTAGTAAAATTACTTCAGTATCTTATACATCAATATCAATATTTGTGCTAAATATTGATATTAACTATCTGTACCCACAGTCATACTCATTAAATCATTTCATCCATACTGTTGTTATCTGTGAGATTTGAAGGGTATATATCATATAATAGATTAATAAGATCATTATGCATGTAAAATTTAAAGGTGAATATGCAAAGGTTTAATTATGTGAATGGATTTCATGGTAATGTTATATAATGAGTGGTAAATATAAGGAAATAAGGTGGACTTTCTGCATCTCTAAGAAGCAGTATAAATTCTTTTTCTGGGTTACATACTAGTGCTTTGTTCTAAAGTTAGAATTGACAGTATTTTATCCTCTCAGTCTTCATTTTATTTGTCCCAAATATTTCAGTCTTGATAATAGGCCAGTTTACATAATAAAAACTGGTCCTAAGTCCTTACTGTCAAATGCAAGGCTAGCTGATTTTCATGCATTATGTTAATTAATCTATTCAACAATATTCCTGTTGTACATGATTAAGGATGAGGAAGCTGATCATTATAAAGTTTAAATATCTTATCTAAAGCTGTAATACTGTTCAATGAAAAAGTCACAATTTGAGCCTGTGGTGGCCAGCTCTGAATTCTGTCCTTTTATCCATCTTCAGTTATCCATTTGCTACTTAGAAATATCAGAAATATTTTTGTTGACATATAATAGGAATTTAACTAGAAGTATCAATTCTAGTTATTAGCAATTTTTTCAAATACGTACACTGGATAACAAAGGGAAAGGAGAACAGGAAAACACAACACACAACACATGTGGGAAAGCTATGGTGTCAACACAAAAGCCAAGATAAAGCACTCTGAGACATATTTAAGGCAAGTATTTTATATTAGTGATCACATTAACTTGAATTAGGTGAAGTCTGGGTATATTATGAAATCTATATTAGATCAGCTTCTCATAGATGCCCTGTCTTATATCCACATGTTAGTGATGCACTCTGTAGCAAATATTGGGGAAGAAATGTAGGGTTTTTTGTTTTTTATTTTTATTTTTTTATTTTTTATTATTATGATTATTAAAAATTTACATCTCCTCCCC